>CM053578.1:62902795-62920259 GCA_028646485.1 Cryptoprocta ferox | reverse complement strand
AGGGGCGTGGAGAGCTGCCGCGTCCACGCAGCCGCGCGATCTCCGCCCCGACACGGCCGGGGCGCCGTTTCTGCACCCGAGAGGGAAACTTTCTCGACGTCAAGACAGTGATGGACTCGGTACCCTCCGGCCCCGGTGCCCTCCTTCGCGCGCTCTACCCACTCCCTCCTCTTCCTAACCCGCTGAAGCTAAAACTGGCGGCGGCTGGGGCTCGAGGCTCGGGACTCCGGGTCGCTCCCGGCTGGGAACGCGGGGCTCCCCCTCTCGGCCAGAAGGACACTCTCACACTCCGGCTGGCGCACTTCTGGCGGTCTCCTTGGACACTTGCAAACGGGACGCCCGTGTTCGAGCTCTCTGACTTGCTTCAGTCTCCGATGATCGTTCCCTATGGGCCCACTGGGCTGTCTGGCGTTTGCAGGCGGGACCAAAGGAAGGGAGTGAAATGTGAGGGAAACCCGTGTAGCCGGAGAGACCTCACCTTACCCGGTGCTGAGCAGGCACAGAAGCAAAAACACAGGTCTCCCGCCCCTAGTCTCCTGCCCCTCCCCCGCCTCCCTCCAAGTTTCCTTTTGAACCTCCTCCCTAAAGCACTAGATCGGGACTATTTGCCTTGCCTAATCTCACTGTGTTCCCTAACACAATTTTAAAACACCTTTGCGGCTTCATAAGAAAGAAAGTGTCAAAAAAGCACACACACGAATACGAATAGAACATGCTCTCTTTACAACACATCAACAAATCATTGACATAGTTGTTGCTGCTGTCCTGACGGTACCTGAACATTTTTAATTTTTCCTAATTTTTTTTAACTCAGCCTGAATCTCTGCTCTTTATTTTTGCCTTATAAAAGAAAAAGAAAACTGCATTAACCACCAGATTATGCTCATTTGCTCCGTTTGTATGTTCACACCATAATTCAGAGTGATGTATGGGGTTTGAGGGAAAAAAAAAAAAACCGTTCTTACCCTGGTAAACCTCTGTGCGCAGGAAGGATAAGGAGGAGTATCCTCATCTGCTTAAAGGATGTGAGGGCCTTAACATTTTTTGAGACACTGCTTAGAATTTAGTTTACTAGATTTTTATTTGAATGTGAAAATAGATAAAGGGGGAAAATCATCTTGTAAGGCTAGCAAATATAATGTGTTACAGTGGAATCCAGGGCTTAGAATCAGACAAGCCAGATTCCTTTCCAGACTCCATACTTACTCATTCTGTGCCCTAGGACACTCAACACAATTACGACTGCCAAAAGGAATTATATAATAAAACTCAGAGTCACCGTCACATTTACAGGAGTTAAAATAGAGTAGTGTCAGGCACAGGGAAGGCACTCAATAAATATTTGGTTCTTACATCCCACTATATTTGACTATAATTAGGAAAATATGGTACTGGAAATTTCACCCAAAGACCTTGTTAACTGAATCAACTTTCTTCTCCCTGATGCTTTTGAAATGGAAACTAAATTTAGGGATCACCTAGCTCTTGCCATATGCTCTTATTTTAAATACAAGGTAACTAAAGTCAAAGAATCTTAACTGACTTACCCCAAACCTCATGGTTAGGAAGTGGTAAAGCTAGGAAACCATGCCTCTTCACACTTGGGTCAGGGTCTGCTTTTAACTATGTTTTCCCTTTATTTTAAAAACATTAATCTAAGGACAATGATAATTGCTTTTTCTGTAAATAACCTTAAACAATGACTTTAAATTGCTTGCAAATAATTGTAAATAAACAATTAATTTACAACCACTATAAAAATAATTATGAAAATAAATCAAATGCTGGCCCATTACTTAGAAACAAAGAGGTTGCCTATATATCTAAATCCATGTTTATATCATGTAATTATAAATACATGGATCTTTTCTCAACACATTATTATAAGACTGTGATTAGAAAAGTCTAGATTCCCAAGAATACATCAACAAACCACTAGAATCTGCTTACCCTACTTTGAGAAACACTAGATCAGCCTTCAAAGATTAGAGATTCGTTTGAACAAGTACAGGGCATAAGAACAAATCAGGCTGCAGAGATCAAACATGTTAAGCACCATCCTATGAATTAATGGAAAATCTCTTATGTGCTTCTTATTCATTTGCCTCTGATGGCTTTAAAGAGAGGTTCTTCCAAACTTTTCTCACCTTATTCAATGTTGAAACTCACCTTATTCAATGTTGAAACTCATGTGGAACTTTACACAACGCCCAGGTTCTCAGAAATAAGACTATATTCTCCTTGTAAGGAGGGGTTCTCTACTACTCCAGCTTCTGCCTGAATTGGCCACTAAAATAATTTATTGAAGACATTCTGTGGCCTTCTCTATGCTCCCTTTCCATGAGACTTGGAACTTGCCACAGAGAGAGAGAGAGAGAGAGAGAGAGAGAGAGAGAGAGAGATTATCACTATAAAGTGCATTCATCATGGATGGATGAATGGGGATGCATAAATCCCCATAACTGTCTTTATGGTGCTAAAGATTACTCATTTTTTATATTTTTTATATTTTCTCCCAATGTTTAAATTTTCTAAGCTTGCTATTGCTTTGTTATTTTTGTAACCTGATTTTTGATATGAACTGTTCTTTGAAATGGCTTAGAGGTGTAAGAATCACAAGGCTGTCAGAACCAAGTTTTCAAAAACACTACAACCAAACAGAACAAGATTTTAAATCAGATCTATAGCATGCCCCAGGAATGAAAGAAGGGCAATGCCAGTAAGGGCGGCAGAGGCCCTGGCAGGGCACTACCATTACAATATGCATAATTCTATCCATCGCAAACACTCGGATTTCCACTTGAAAATTCTTCCCATTCATCACTGTGCATAGAGACTCAGAACCTACCCAATATTTTTTTAAATTAGTTTTCTGGCTCAAGTCAGTTTGAAGTTTCTGTTCCTTGAAAAAAGAACCTTGGCTAGGACAAAGAACTACCTATTATTTATGTTGAAAATAATGATTGTATTGTTATTACAAAATTACACAAAAACATGCTAGTTGTTTGGCTCTAGATTACTGCAAATGCATCATTTAAAGTATTTGACAAAGTTTTTTGGAAAAATGAAATAAATACCAAGACGGAATTTATAATCTCAGTTGTGTAAATTGAAAAGGAAGCATATTTCTTTTTGGTCACTGTGAAACAGTCACCAAATTTTATTCACTGAGTTCCTAGGGGATCTGGGTTACAAAATTAATGTGTTACATTTACTTTCTAATTGCCATCATTGTATCTCTTATTCTTTCTGTTTTTGTCTTCCTGATTAAGAATATGAAACTCATTGCAAAAAAAAAAAAAAAAAAAAAAAAAAAAAAAAAAAAGAATCAACAGAGCCAATTCAAAAAAGGAATAAATATCACCTGCAATACCACCACCAAGAGAATCCATTGCTAACATTTACTCTATACCTTCCAGGGATTATTGAGGTCCCTGAGAGACTCTCCAATAAATAACATCCTTCTCAATGCCTGGGCTGGGAATTAATTGAGAAATAAAACAAAAGCTTAAAACAGAAGCTAAAATATTGCCTGTATTCTTGACAGAAACCTGGTTTGAAATGGTAGATCTAAAAATGAACAATCAAAAAGCAGTTTCAGTCACATGGTTTCTGGTCTCCCTACCTCGGAAGAGACAACATCTTTGAAAAGGAAGTTAAATTCTGTTTCCTGAGATCTCTGAGAGAGAGACAGAGATACAGAGAAAGAGAGAAGAGTGTAGCTGAAACCTGCATGCCCAGTAATTCTTCCCAAGTTTATTCTTAAATGTATTTATCAAATAACATTGTAATACCTCTCCAAGAACAAATGAGAAAATTCTTAAATGTATTTATCAAATAACATTGTAATACCTCTCCAAGAACAAATGAGAAAAAAAATAGTTTAACAGGGAAAACAGAAGTGGAGAAAATGCATTAATTACCCAGTACCTACAGCCACTTCTTTTCCTTTTCTCACAGGGAGTAAATTGTACATACTTACTAAGAGTAACAATATAACAGTATATCAGAGGCTTGTCCCCTACCAGTGTTTATTAATAATGTTTTTGTTATTATAAGCAAACTATGGCCATCTGGACATATATTTATGTTAGACTCAGGTTATGAATATTTGGGTAAAACATGGAAGTGTAATACTGTATTCTTTTTTTTTAATGCTATCATATTGCATACAACTTCGACATGTCCCATTATGGATCATCTTCATTTGATTAAGCTGATGGTTCCTGTCAGATACCTCCTTTGTAATGTTCCTCTCTCTTCCTTTTAATTGGTAGGTATTTTCTTTCTTTTTTAAAAATGTTTATTTATTTTTGAAGGAGAGAGAGAGTGTGAGCAGGAGAGGGGCAAAGAGAGAGGGAGACACAGAATCTTAAACTACTGAGCCACCCAGATGCCCCTGTAATTGGTAGGTATTTTCTGAAGAGGTACTTTGAAACTATGTAAACATTTTATTCCTCATTAAACTTTTAATTCATTCATTTCTTTACTTATATTAGTATAGACACAAAAGGTTTGCTATTTTACTCAAATGGTTATCATCTATTACTATCATGATTTATTTTGAGACTCAGATTGTGCCAGATTTGGCCAGAGTGAGCCCTTCCAAGATGATTTCTGTATCCCAATGGCATGTCTCCATCATTGACAAGCATCTCCTCACTTCAGGGCACAAAAAGGTATTCAAATCTCATTTGACATTTTCCCAGCTCCAGCCCTGGAATCAGCCATTTCTCCAAAGAAGCCAGTCCCTTTCACTGAAGGATGGTGTTTATAATCTGAGCGCCAGGTGCTGTGTCATTGCTGTCAGGATTTTTGCTTCATTTAGCCCCTTTCAGTAGCCAAAACCAGGGAATTTATGTATATATTTATATCTTTTATTCCCTCTTTCTCTCTTTCATCTTGAGAGTCTTGAGTTCACACACTTAACCTCTAATTCCAGTCTAGTATCTCTTTTCGTATTCATAACTGCCTTCTCCTCCAGTGAAAATCTGGCTCTACTATCATTATCCTTAATATATTTTCTCACTTAGTCCGCGTCCTTGTCAATAACCAATCTCCTGTGCCTGTCACAGTCCGTCCTCTGAGTGGCCAGGCCATTTCTCTGCAGGAATATCTTCATTATCCTGTGCAGGAGCCAACACCTCAAGACAGACTCCTGTATCCTCACCCAGTGAGGGCTCCAACACACTCTGCCAGGCTGTCTTGTGCGCAATTTCCTCTGCATCTTGCTTGGGCTCCAACTCATTACACAAGGCTATTCCTCCAGGAGAACACCCTCTTCCCCACACTTGGGCTTCCTCAACCCTCTCTGGGCCTCTGCAATCCTCCCATACCTGGACCAGTGCAGGTGTTTACCTCACTTGGCCACTCCTAATAGATGACATTCACAGTGCCAAAGTAATTCTGGAAAGCTAATAAAAATGTACCCTCCTATGAGCAGTATATAAGTGAGTGCCATTTCTTCAACACACAGCCCTTGTTATTTTATTTTTTACGTATGTTACCTAGTTAGTAAGAAAACAGGTGCAGATGGCTGAGTGAATCATGCTTCTCAGTGTGTTTGGCACACCATCATCCTGCAAGTTCCCACAGACCCTTCTCTATTTCATTTCATGATGCACTTTTATCTTCATTTTCCTCCATTCGCTTAGCCCAACACAAGTACTCATTCTAATATGCCTTAATATGTATCTTTTTAAAAGTTTATATGTATTCTTGCAAAGTATTTATTTTTTATGCTTTTTAATGTATGTAAATGCTATTGGGTAAACTACTTTTTTTGTTGTTACTGTTTAAACACCTTAAATTTTCAGATAAGCTAAGTGAAACATTAGCTCAATTATTGTTTGAACTTTCATTGTTTTATTGCTTAACTTTTACTGTTAATAAAGCTGAGCATGTTTTCATACTGTTAGTAAACATTTGTATTTTCTTTATGAACTGGCTATTTGTATATCTTATTCATTTTTCTCCTTTCCCAATGGATTTGTATATTTTCCTTTTTCTTATTGATTTTTAAAGGTTTTTTAATATATGTATTAGTCTCTGGCAAAAAAAATAAGGTGTTTCTTTTTGCTTAATTTAAATAATTATTTTGTTGATTCTTTTGGAATATGTAGGGTTTAAAAAATGTAATCTTGTGTATTTCTGTTTTTTTTGTTTTTTGTTTTGTTTTTGTAAGGCTTATGAAGACCTTCTACCCAAAGTAATCACCTATATTTTCTTCTAGTGTTTTGTAGTTTTACTTTTTGCTTTTTTTTTTTTTTTCAATTTAGTTTGGTGTGAAATCTAAGGTAAGACCTTTGTCCTTTTTTTTTTTTTATCCCTCCCAGGATAATTACCTACGTGTATCTAACACTGTTTAATGAATGATTTCTTCTTTTTCCATTTGCATAAAACTTCCAGGTATAGTCAAACAGTATGCACGATGCAGTCAGAGACCAAGAAAGAAATAGTGCAGGCTGAAATCCAAGCAAGCTCCTTTGCCATCCAAGCCAGTGCAGCCCATGCTACTGAGGCATCTTCAGGTTCTAACCAAGCACCTGCAGACCTTCTTTGGAAGGGGGAAGGCACCATATAGGCTAGCAGCAGCCCTTTCCCTTTTTTTCCTTTCCTTTTAATTTTTGGTATAGTCCTGCAATAAAACAGTGTCAATTACCTCAGACTGTAATTGTTTAAAATATCTGTTAGGCAAGTTCTCTTTCATTATTTTCCCTTTAAAATTTTTATCAGTCTTCATTTTTCCACATGAACTTTGGGAATATTCTGTTAATTTTCCTCATCACATCTTTCTCTTCCCCACTTTTGACACCAACACTTTTTTGTTAGAATTATTTTGAATTTATATACCAATTTACTTGGGTCACTTCTTTATTCATTTTTTTCTTCCAATCCTAATACAGAAGATGTACTTCCTACTTGAAAAGACTTCTGCGCCCATTCAGAAGTCTTTACCCTACAATCATTACACGGCCCCTTGTTAGTTTCCCTGTTTACTGCTAAGAGTGAAAGAACCATTATTCCGCAAGAACCACAGAATACATATAACACTTAGAATGCAACAGTCCTGCTTTACAGTAGAAACAAGGGAAAACACAGATTTCAATCCAGGTCAGGTTTCCACTTCTAGTTCCAGTTCATAAGCACTCTAGACTGTCAATGAGTGTTATGTGGAAGCCAGTCATGACCAAGAGAGAAAACCTTGGACGTGCTTCACGGAAAGGTCTAGCCTAATGACCAGGAGTGGTCTCCTGAGATGTGCTCTCCTGCCCCAGCATTTGCTGGCCTGGAAAGTTTGCTCAAATCAAAGCAGTTTTACTTGCACAAAAAAACTGCTGAATTCAGAAGATATTTTGCCCATTTGAAGACTCACATACTTAAAAATACAAAAATAGAACGAACAGAATTTTATTGAAAATAGGATTATGATATTTTCTTTTTCTCAGTAAGGTTGGAAACAAATTGTACATTCTAGGCTGCCTAAAAAATATTTTCCAGCAAAAGAAAACTTTATTTGAAAATCATGATTTATCTTTTCCAAGAATATTTTCTTAAGTTCCCTTCAAAACACTATATCAGAATTTACCCAGACCTGATGACAGGGCCTGACAGAAAAGCAAAGCAAAGCAAGGCACCTATATGCTTGGGCCTGACATAATGTGATTTGGGAAAATGTCATCATGCTTTAAAATGCAAAGGGGACACTGGCTCCTATCACAATGTAACAACAGAAGACTTTTCTCTCACTGAGTTTCTGTTTCATTACACGGGTAAAATAATTCTAACAGGGTCCCTTCTGCAAAAGGCAATCTATGGCAGGAATTGCTAGAACAGAGACTTGTCATGTTGGCTCTGCGTCAACAGTCTCTAACCTGACAACCTGAGAATATACACAGATAGAGTGCTATCAGTTCAATGGAAACTGGCTGGTTTTCAAAGGGTATGACTGCATAAGCCCACTGTCCAATTTCAAAAATAAAACCCTCTAGAAGCAATTTCAAAATTACACAAATCTTTCACATATATTGATAGTGTAGGTAAGGCTTATCCATTTTCCACATAAAAATAACTTGCTAGTGACTCTTAAATGAACACCCCTACCTATACAATGTTCTATTTGAGAATTTATACATTGTACAAATGAAGAATGTAATGAAGTATCTAATTAATAAAATAAAATTGTTTTCATAAGTTTTTTTGTTGTGTGCCATGAGTTTAGGGGAGAATTAATGAAGTACAAATGAATGACTGTATAGATAGTACTTAAAGTTTAGAGAAAACTGTTGTGGCTTAAATTTTATTTACTGAATTTAGTTTCAGATATTTTTTATAAATGTGAGCTTCAGACTGTAGATTTTTAAAAGAAGAAGCATAGCATAGAGTTTTTAAACATGGGCTTGGAGTCCAAGCATCATGGGTTCAAATCCATACTCTGCCACTGATCGGTTGTAGAATCTGGACAAATAACTCTCCTTTCATAAAAGTTTCCTCATTTCTGAAACAGAGTTGTCAGAATTACTAAATTAGTTATTTAGCACAGCCTGGCAAGTCAGTGTAAAACAAATAATGTTGTACAAGTAAACAGGTAAAACTATTCTAACTTTTGATATGTTACTGAGTGTCTTGAAACTGAATCACTGTGGGCCAAAATAAAAGGAAAACAGTAGCTTTGGCTAAAAATCAAACTGTTATTGTAAATTTTTCTTTCGAGAAGTAAAATATATCTCTGGCATTCTTTGTCAATTAAAAAAGGATTTTATTTATGTATTTTTAAATGTTTTTACTTATGTATAATTGAGACACAACATTATATTAGTTTCAGGTGTACAACATAATTATATATACAAACATGATATATGATATGATATACTGTAAAATGATCACTGCAGTCTCATTAACATCTATCACCACACTAGTTATAATTTTTCTCACTTAGATGGAACCTTTAAGGTCTACTCTCTTAGCAATTTTCACATATGTAAGACTATTTTTAACTATAGTCAATAATACTGTATATCATGTCCCCAGTACTTACCAGTTTTATAACTGGAAGTTTAAATCAGTGGACAAAAGGTACTAACTTTCGTTATATACAGTTATATATTTATTTTTATCTCTTAACTACTCTATGGAATTTATTCAGATATTGTGTCTTTTTCTATTACTGTATCTTTTCTGTTCCAGAAATCCACGTAACATTTATGTCTCCTTTGTCTCCTCTTATCTGCGACAGTTCTTTGGTCTTTCCTTAGCTTTCATAACTTTGACTATTTTGAAGAGTGATGGTTGAAAATTTTGTAGAATTCTCCCTCAAATAAAGTTTGTCTGTTGTTTTCTCGCGGTTACACCAGGCTAGTGAGTTATTGGAAAAGATACCACAGAGATAGTTTCCTCATAATGTCATATTTGAGGTACATGATATTGACGTGAGTTCACACTGGTAATGTTAATTTGATTAAGGTGATGTCTGCCAGGTTTTCCAACTTTAAAGTTAAGATTTTTCTCTTTGCAATTAATAAATACTTGGGAAGAGATACTTTGAGACTATATAAATATCCTGTTTCTCCCTAAACTTCTGCCCAGTAATTTTAACATGCATTGATAGATCCTGCCTGCAGCAATTATTACTCAGGTGTTCTAAGAGGGATTTTTCTCTTTCCCTCAATATTTTTACAATTATTAATTGGGATTCTTCTGGAAGGCAGAATGTTTCTTTCCCCTCATCTAGCATCACCTTTTAACTGAGTTTAGTTCGAATCTTAAAATGCCATCTGCTCAAAGAACCAGAGTAAGTATATTGCGAGGAAGCAGGAATGATGGAGATCAGACTTGCTCTGGGAGTTCCATCATCATTCAGACACCATTCAGAGTACCTCTAATGCCAGTCACTGAGCTGGGGCAGGAGAAATGACAATGAATAAGTACAGTCTTTGCCCTAAGGAACTCACAGTCCAGCAGAGGGTAATAAATAAATGCAGGTTAGGCACTAAAATAGAAATATAGTCCTTAGTGTTTGGGGCAGGATGTGCTAATAACTTAGAAACCAGGCATTTTGTCACAATGTGAACTGAGTTTTGGAGGGTGGTTGGGTGTGCAGCAGGCAGACAAGATGGAGAAAGGCATTTTTGGCACAGAGAATGTCATGTTCAAAGGCTGAGAAGCTTGAAATAGATAAATACAGAGAAGTTTAAATAGCTTAGTGCGTTGGTGAATTACTCAGTGAGGGTTTTGAACTTACTTATCTTATAAATCTTTGTAAGGGGAGATATCAAAGTCTTATAATAAGATGATTTTGTTTTAGAAAATGTATTCTGGTAACCATTTAGAGAAGATATTGAAACTGGGTGAAATGGGAAGTAGGAAGACCAACTGAGGGACTTGGGTTCTCTTTATTCAGCTCAATATTATTGGGCATCTGAGCTGGTAAATACAAGAGGGTATAGAAATGACACATTTTAGAGTGATGTAATTCTTTATTGCACTGAGAAAAGGTACCCGTCATTGGGTCTTAAAGCTTTGATTTATCTCAGTCAATCTTTGATAGTACGTAGGAAATTAAAGTGATGTGGTTACCTCTAGGGATTTATTTATTTGTTTGTTTATTTATCAGAAAGGCAGACTGTCACATGCAGCAACTCATTTGGATGTGTCTGGAGTCTTGGAAGCTTGACTACCCTACGATCTCCTACAAATGGACGTTGAGAGCTTGTTTGGAGCCTCTAGCAGAGGAATGCAGTTACTGCTATGCCTTGACTGAACAACTGTCCTTCTCCATCTGGAAGATCATCCTCCTGGACCAAGCGCACAGCTTTGGGAGGGACGCACGTGGAAAAGAGGTGAGGGAGGAAGAGGACATGCCCCTAGCCAGCCAGATCAGTGGAATCAACCCTGGTGAGCAATGTGGTGACAGATGTCACAGCCATATCACCCTCTCATCCTAGGGACCTATTTAATCTGCATTCCAAAAGTTACATTTATGCAGAGATCACCACTTTTTAATTATTTCAGTTATTATTTTAATTATTTTACATTCATAGTTGATTTCAGCTACTGAATAAATTTAAAGTCATGGGAATAAAGCCAGTTGAAGAAATTTCAGAAAAGGATAAGATTAAAAAGCTCATGAGGGAATATACAGTGAAGGAACATTCTAGTTATTACTGAACAACATGGACTCTAGATAATACAAGAGAGGTTGATGAGATATTAAAGAGAATGCATAGTTAATGGCATTTTGGACTACATGCTATAAGACAAACTAGCAATGGGTTGACTTTTGAGTTTACATATAAAAACACTGAAGATTCAATGAGTGCCAAAAATGTTAGCCTATATAAATATTTTAGAAAGTTATATCAGAAACTCTGTGTATTAGTCCGAGTCCTGAAAGGAAATAAATAGCTCATTCAACCAGATAATTTGAGAAAAGTTTAATAAAGATACTATTTTTAAAGGTGTAGTCAGGGTTTAAGAAATAGTTACCCTCGGGGCACCTGGCTGGCTCAGTAGGTAGAGCATGCAGCACTTGCTCTCTGGGTGGTGAGTTCAAGCTCCACTGTTGGGTGCAGAGATTTCTTAAAAATAAAATCTTTAAAAAAATAATTACCCTCATATACTTTGGGAGTACATTACAATCCCTAGACCTAAAGAGGCAAGAGAAAGGAAAGGGAATGGTTACTAGAAACTAGAGAGGATAACTATATGGAGAAGATACCTAATAGAAGTTGTGACCTTGAGTACAGGAGCACAGCCAAATGGAAACTGGGCATGACGAGAATAGGAGGAATAGATGTGCCAATATCACTCTCCTCCCCGGTCCATCTCTTGCTGGTTCTTCCCATTGCCCAGTGGAAGGTAATGGAGCAACCGGATGTACCTCTGAAAGGCCAGTCTTCTAAGGAGCAGAGCAGGATAAAAACAGATGGCAAGAAATCTGGAACGTTAAAATGAAGATATTCAAGACATATTAAACTAATATTTTATAAGATGCAAGAAAGAGTTATCTTTGTTTACACTGGACTTTATTTAAATGTAATTCTTTTTAATGACAGGGAAGATTTAATCAATATGAGTATTTTTGATTTGGGATTTATTAAATTCAGGGAAGCATAGAACTTAGCATGTGGAATATTCTTTATCATTTCCAATTACATTTTACAGCTATTGAAAACAGAAGGAACATGCAAAAATATAGAAAAATCACACATATACTTGAAGAAGTATTTGTATATGTCAAATTTATATAATGGAAGAATGAAATAAAATACAAAATAGGTATAGTTTATAAGCTTAAAAACTTCAGTTGCCTACTGGGCATCATGAAATCCAATTTGACATTAAAATAAATATGAAAATCCACAAAAGATATTTAGAAAAATAATTTACATAATAATTCCTAAACATCAGAGAATACTTAAATTGCCTTTAGGCAAAGCATAATGTGTTTTTATGACACTAACACTTAAAATTTCTTCTTCAAGCAAAGTGTATCATGAGGAAATCTATTTTTTGGTATATATGTCTGTTAGCACAATACTTGAATTTTCACATGAATAACTGAAACAATATTTTCTCATCATCTACTTCAAATAATGTTTAAAAGTTGGTTATAATTTTAGTAAGTCATGAGTATTATATTTTATTATTTCACCTAGTAAGAAAAAAAAATATTTTAGTTTAGATTTTTTAAAACAAGAAAATATTTAAATACACACTTAAAGTATAAAGTAAATTATTTTTTACAAATATTCTGCATTTTTTCAGTATACCATATTTTGCATAATTTAAAATATTAGTCTCTATTAGCCAGGTGCTCGTCAAAATTTTCTTACAAATGTTAATTATAACTGGTAAGTACTAGTAGTTTCATTTTTACAGAGGAGAGGTAATTTTTCTATACCAAACCACTAATAAAAGGCAGAGGAGGGTTTTAATCTGTTTATTTTATATGTTTATTCTGTCTTCAGACTTTTAAATTGATTGGGGAGATTATTTCTATAGCTTTTAAATTTCATATCGTTTTTTACTATTATGATAGTATTATTTTTATCTTCTTGACAAAACATTTAAATGTTAAACTGAAAGAATTGTTCTTGTTATAAAAATGAGTCCAAAACTTCATTATTATATAATTAATCTCAACCAGTCTGAAACAATAATTTGAGATCATATGTGAGAGAAGTAATGCAGTGACCTAGAAAATGAAAAAAAAAGGGCATGAATTGAAATCAGAACAATTGGTTCTGCGAATCAATTGTATCAGCCCAGAATAACATTTTGTGTTATTAAATATGATATTATTTTACATGCTTCATTATACCCATTGTTCTGGTAGCAATATCTTCTGTTCTCTGTCCGTATGCCCATACAGGTGCATACATTTTGGCTTTTGAGCCCCTGGTTAGCATTTTAGAAACTCATCCTGCAAACAATAGCTTGAAATCATAAATGCTTTTGATTTCTAAGTGACAGGCTTTGTTGAGAAAGAAAAGGTTTTACTTGGAATTTCCAAAGCTGAGGTTTTGCATATTAAAAGCAAGCGTGGTAGAACTAATGAGAGGAACTAGACTAAAGAGGAATGATACTTCAATATCAACTTTCCTGTTCAAAACAAACAAACAAACAAACAAAGGTCTAATTTGGAGGATTATGGGAACAGCCCATATGGCTGCCTTGATTCCATGGATAGCCATGAAGCTCTATAACCACCAGTTTACTGGATGGTTAAGAGTAACAGTGCCTGGAGGAGAGAGACCCACTCACAGCAGGAAGAGTGTCCCAGCCTTTCATGGAATGGAAAGAAAATCTCTCCATGAACATTGTACTTCCCATGAGGTTGAGGACTATAACTCTGCTTTACTCATTCCCTATCTTCTTCCTATCTGGACTAGGAGTAACAATATTCTGTTATGAAAATTTACTAAGATCATTTAGAAATAATTATAATATTTTTTATAATATGCTTTAATTTAATTTAATTTAATTTTTTAATGTTTATTTTTGAGAGAGAGAGAAAGAGACAACGTGAGCAGGTGGGGCAGAGAGAGGGAGACACAGAATCTGAAGCAGGTTCCAGGCTCTGAACTGACAGCACAGAACCTGATGCGGGGCTCAACTTGGGTACCGAGAGATCACGACCTGAGTGGAAGTTGGACACTTAACTGACTGAGCCACCCAGGCATTCCTATGATATGTTTTTAGATTATTCAGTAATAATTTTGCAAAGACTGCAATGATGGGTTGAGAAAATTAAAATTTAATTATAATTTTGCTTATTGACATTTCAACAAAGATAAAATTAATTTTCTTTTCAAAGGTGAAAAGAACACAGTCAGCAATTTTCTGTCACATGGATTCAGATGTGTACAAATTTTATACAATATAAAACACTTATGAAATCTGCTATCTGGAATACAAGTCCTAGATGTCAAAATTGAGAAATAATGCTCATGTAATTATACATCTCATTGATATTTGCTTCAGGATATAGCTACATAATGAACTTTTTATACAATAGAAAACTGAACTGCTCATTATGACAGAGCATGATTCCACTTGGAAATCATACAGGGTATGTTTTAAGGACATATACCCTATGTTAGCACACAGAAAAATCTGCAAACTCCCTGTTTTATAAATAGAGCTGTTATGTTAGGCATTATTTTCACAGAGTCTAATTGGAAGAGTAGTTTATATGAATATTATAAGAGCTGTGGTGGAAAATAGTCAAGAACAATTAAATCAGAGAGACAATTCCAAACTGTTAGGAGTTCTAACAAAAGAAAGATTCCAAGGCCAAAATGGAGTCACTTATCCTAAACTCATGTCACCAAAGAATTAATTATAATTCAGCTCTCCCAGAAATGGAATTTTAAACCAGTCAATCAGGAATAACCTTATCAGCATGAGCTGGGTAATCTGTCTGATAGATCCCTGCTATCCACCCCCAACCCCCCAAATAACCTTCCAATAACTGACCCACATTTTCACCTAGTATAACTTCTTTGTTCCCACTATCTTCTGGTTATAAGTCCCTTTCTTCCTTCCTTCCTTCCTTCCTTCCTTCCTTCCTTCCTTCCTTTTCTTTCTTTCTTTCTTTCTTTCTTTCTTTCTTTCTTTCTTTCTTCTTTCTGGTATAGTTTACATACAATATTAGGTTAGTTTCAGGTGTACAACATTGATTTGACAAGTTTATACATTATGCAATGCTCGCCACAACTATAGCTACAATCTGGCCCAATATATCAGTATTACAGTATCACTGTCTATATTCGTTATGTTATGCCTTTTATTCTCATGACTTATTCATTCTATAACTGGAAGCCTGTATCTTCCACTCCCCTTCACCCACTTTTGAACAGCTCCTCAGAGCTCATTTCTATTTGTTAGATTTGTTGTTGCCTGATTCAAATTGATTTTTGCTCAAATAAACTCTTAAAATTTTTTAATATGCCTCAGTTTATCTTTTAACACCTTACATTCCAAAATATTAAACAAGAAAAAAAATATTACTGAAGGTAAGAAAACTATGTAATAGTTTTGTAATTTCAACTATTTTATTAATTTCAAAAGATCGAACGAACCAGTTAATTATTTTAGACTCACACTTAATTTATGGATAAGCCTTTATTTTTTTTCTTTACAAAAAAGTTATGCCATTGCTATTATTTGGAAAATAACAACTTTAAAAAATCTAGTAGGATTGTTCTGGAAATATGGGACGGTACATTTATTTCAGTTTTCTTCTTTAACTTAGATGCTGCTTCCTTTATTGTTCATTATTCTTTATTCTATCTACCACTGAGTAATTTGATTATAGAATTATAATTTACTCCAATATAGGAAAAGAGTTATTTTCCTGTAATGTCTATACTGAAGTAAGTAACATTTGGCCAAGATTTGGAAATAATAAATATGTGAGAAGAAATTGCAAACAAAGGTAATGATATAGAAAAGGAGTATAATCTAAGGTAGGTAGTAAGTGCTGATGAATAAAATAGAGATGTTCTGAGCTAAATTTTTTATACCATGTATCCAATGGTGATAGGGAAATTAATGAAAGATATGCATAACATGTTAAAGTTAGTCTGGGTGGCAGAAATAAAAATGAAATTATTTTACTTTATTTTTTAAAGTTTATTCTGAGAGAGAGAAAGAGAGAGGGCGCGTATCCACAATGGGGAGGGGTAGAGACAGAGGGAGAAAGAGAGAATCCCAAGCAGGCTTCACACTGTCAGTGCAGAGCCTGATGCAGGTCTCGAACTCACCAACTGTGAGATCATGACCTGGCCAAAACCTAGAGTCGGATGCTTAACCAACTGAAATGTCCAGGAGCCACAAAATTAAATAATTTTAAATTGTCTGCATTTCCTAAATTTTGTACAATTTTCCTTCTTTTAAAATTAGCTATAGTTTTCTAATTTTTAGGTTATGATACTTAAATAACAAAGTAAAATTATAAATATTATATCATTATAGTTTTACAGAAATCATTTAATAGTATGAAAGGAAGACATTTTTCTGACTTTTAGTTCAGAAATTAGTGGAGAAATGCCACTTCCTTCTTACTCAAATTAGGAATGAATTCTTCTAATTCTAATTTAAAGCGTCAATTCATTGAATGTTAATTAATTGGGTGTGTATGGCTTGTATACCATTGTTCTTGAAGCAAAATCTGTTAATTACAAGCCTTTTTCATCCTGGGTTCAAATCCTAAGTTTTTTGCCTAATATCTTAATAGTACATCTCATTTTTAACATTATGCACTAAACAGAATGAAGAGTTCCTGAATTTCCTTCCCATTCACATCACATTCTGCTTCACACATAAGGGGTGGAGCTTACTTGCTGTTTCCTGCAATCTTAGCTGGTTTCATGACTAGTTGTATTCCACAGAAGGCAGTGGACTTCTCAGTTCAGGTTGAAAAAGAAAGGCAGTTTTCACTCTTCCCTCAGAATCCAGCTTCCATGCTGTGAGAAGACTACACCAGGCTGAGAGCCCATATGATGATGCCAGGTACAGAAGGAAATGTCCTGAAACCACGTGGAGGAGAACTAAGAAACCCAGGAGTGAGAACAAGGTCCCAAACTAACAACCCAGGTTGAGCCATTCTAGGCAGAGCACAGTTTTTCAAACTATTCTATCTAACATACTGGACATGTGAGTGACTAAGCCATTTTGGATGTTCTAGCTGGCTTTAAGGGTATGCAACCTGAATTATCACACTGAAGGTCCCCATGCTTTGAAGGGCCTTGTCCTTGTCCTCCAGCTGCCACCAACTTGAAATATTTAATAATTTATGAGCAAACCTCCCATTTTCATTTTTCCAAGAGGCACAAAGAACCCCCTTAAGACGTAACTTGAATCGACCTTCGGCACGATATATCATAGTGAAACTGGCAAAATATAAAGACAAAGAGAGAATTCTGAAAGCAGCTAGGGAAAAAAGGGCCCTAACATACAA
>CM053578.1:62858378-62902295 GCA_028646485.1 Cryptoprocta ferox | reverse complement strand
TATGATCCTGTCGATAGATGCAGAAAAAGCATTTGACAAAATACAGCATCCTTTCTTAATAAAAACCCTCGAGAAAGTCGGGATTGAAGGAACTTACTTAAACTTTATAAAAGCCATCTATGAAAAGCCCACAGCTAATACCATTTTCATTTTTCACTGGACTGGCAAATCATGTAGCTTGCTTTAGAATGGTAAGTGGCTAAAGAAACAGAGCAATTTTTACAACTGAAGACATTAACCAATGAATTATTTGACAAAGATCAATGTATGTCCCCTATCCTTAGTTTATATATTAAATACTGAATAATGGATGAATTGCCACTTGATAGTTAATTTAAATTGGACAATTTTAGAATGTATATTTTAATAAAGAACTTGCTCACCATAAAAAAACAAAAAAAGCAAGTATTTATATAAAAATATGTTTCAATGAAAAAGGAATTCAAGTTTCTAGAATAGATTAAAATGATGCTAGGGGTGCCTGGGTGGCTCAGTCGGTTGAGCTTGTGACTCATGATCTCAGCTTGGGTCTTAATCTTGGGTTGTGAACTCCACATTTGGCATAAGCCTACTTGGGCATAAGCCTACTTAAAAAAAAATGATGTTGGAGCTCCTGGGTGGCTCAGTGGATTAAACATCTGACTCTTGTTTTTGGCTCAGGTCATGATTACAGTCATGAGATCGAGTCCCATGTCAGGCTCTGCTCTGAGTGTGGAGCCTGCTTGGGATTCTCTGTCTCCCTCTCTCTCTGCCTCTACACTGTTCGTTCTCTCTCTCTCTCTGTCTCAAAATAAATAAATAAATAAACATTTTTAAAAAATGATGCTATACAGGGGTTCCTGGATGGCTCAGTTAGAAGAGCATGCAACACTTGATTTCAGAGTCATGAGTTGGAGCTCCACATTGGGCACAGAGGCTACTTTAAATGAAGGAGGAGGAGGAAGAGGAGGAGAAGGAGAAGGAGAAGGAAGAAGAAGAAGAAGAAGAAGAAGAAGAAGAAGAAGAAGAAGAAGAAGAAGAAGAAGAAGAACAAGAAGGAGAAGGAGAAAAAGAAGAAGAAAAAGAAGAAGAAGAAGAAAGAAGAAGAAGAAGAAAGAAGAAGAAGAAGAAGAAAGAAAATGATGGTATAGAGCAAAAACTTTTATTGTTATATTCTTTAGGAAGTAAAAAAAAATCAAGTGCTCAGTTTGAAATGCCCTAAAATTCTATGCTTTGACTTACCTGGGCTGAATTTTTGTGTTTGATCTGAAACAAAGATCTGATTTTATTTTTATTCATGTGAATAGCCAATTGTTTCAGCACCATTAAGTCACCTCTTCACTGGTTTATAATTCCAGATCACTCATATTGTATAATATTTATGGATCTGTTTCCATGTACTTTATTCTGTTTTGCTGTTTATCCATTCAAGCATCAACACCACACTGTTTTCGTTTTTAGTAGGCTCCATGCCCAACCTGGGGATGGGGCTTGAACTCAACATGCGGCTTGAACTCACAACCCTGAGATCAAAAGTCGCCTGCTCTACTGAGTGAGCCCCAGTCAGGGGCACCTGGGGATGGGGTCACTGCCCCAGCCAGGCACCTGGGGATGGGGCTTGAACCCAACATGGGGCCTGAACTCACAATCCTGACATCAAAAGTCGCCTGCTCTAACTGAGCCAGCCAGGCACCCCAATACCACACTGTTTAAATTACTACAAATCTATATTGAGTCTTTATATCTTTAAGGGAAACTCCTCTCTTCTCATTCTTTTACTTCTCTCTTTTCCTTTTTTTATTCTTTTCCTTTTTATCCTTTTATAGCTCTTTTATCTTTTCTTTCCCTCTTATTTACTCTTCTTTTTAAAAATTTGTCCTATCTTTTACTTCTTCTTTCCCTCTTATTTACTACACTTTTTTTTTAAAGTCCTGTCTCGAGTAGAATAAGTTTTTAATTACTCAAAAAACAGTTTTATTGATCCTTTTGTTCTTTATCTTTCTTTTCTCTTTTTCTGGAACTCTTTTTTTTTAATTTTTGCTTGTATATTAGACTTTCTCTACTTAAACACTTTTTTATATATTCAGCATTCTCTATCTTTTAATTAACTAATTAGTTCTTGTCTCTGTGTCTAAGGTTACTACTTAACAATAAATCAAGTTTTAAAATGCAATTTCTATTTTTCACTTAAGAATTTTTTTCAAATCTGCTCCTTTCTGTTTATAATTCTTGTTCTTTCATTATGTTTTATATTTCTTCTTTTATTATTTTACATTTTCACTTAATGGAATTAAATGTCTTTTTCATAGAGATCCCAATTGTATTTTGCCAGCTTCCTCTGAACTAAGATACTTCTTACTCCTTATCAGTAATGAAACCAAACCTCATAGTGGTTGGGGTCTACATCAAGGTTCCATATTTTTCTGATCCTTCTGGGATATCTGTCACTTTCCATACTATATTTGATTTCTCTATTTATTTCCAGTACCTGGACTAATAGATTAGTAAACATGAGTATTTACATATGTATTAATTCTCTAGTGATACTTTGAATATAATTATTTATTCTGACTATACCCACAGTGGCCAGCAAAACATCCCATTTAACCTCTCAAATCTCAGCCTTGGTTAAGCTCTTCTCCTGATGGAATCACTATAGGGATTACAGGATGCACTGGAGCCAAGATCAAGGTCTCTAGTGTTATGATAACACCTCAATGTCTTCAAAATATATTGTTAGAAAAATACCACTTAAGACACAATTTTAATTGATAAAAGCTACAAACTATTTTCATGAGTAATATGCAAAAGATTTTACTACCTGACTTGTCATCTATACTTTAAATACCAAACATCTTGGTATATATAAACTAATTATATATGTATGATAAAATAGGTAAGTAAATATCCACATTAGAGACTACTTATGGGAATTCAGATAATTACAATAATTCCACAAGAGAATTTACTCTTTTCTAAATGAAACTAAACATTGCAATTTTGTTTTTGATAAGAAAACACACACATTTGCAATTATCAAAATATTTAAACTCATGTTTTCATTCCTCTTAGCTGTATGTATCCCTATGGCTTCAATTTAACACATTAAAAAAACACGACAATAAATTTTCATTTTAGATTAATTAATACTAAATTAGGAAATGTGAGACTAAACACAAAAAACGTGTAAAGTTCATGTGAAAAATGATATTATTACTTAAAGGATATCTGAAAATTTGAAAATATTTTGGATATTAGTTTATTTTCTGTAGATATGAGTGTAAAGTACATAAAGAGACTATTAGTAAATTCTTCATTAATTCAAATCTACTCTAACAATATTTGTTCATTTTCTTCTTGGTCTTAATATTTCTTGGGACAAAAAATTACTCTATAGAAATTATTATGTAATGTTTCCTCAGTTGTGATGTAAATAAAAATCAAAAATCTTTCTGCTATGTTATATATTGAAAATCATCTTCTTAAATGAGCCTGAATCAAATCATGAGAAGTAATGTTGTTAGAAATGACCTCTTAGGAAATGGAAATTATTTATAAAAGCTGTCAGAAATAATGTAAATACAGCTTCAAAAACAATATGTAAAATCTCCATATGTAAATGAAAGTATGCTAACATCAAAGTCAGGAAACACTACTTGAACAGGAAATTTCAGTTCTAAGAAATCTCCAGCAGTGGAGAAATTGAGATCACACACACACACACACACACACACACACACACACACACAGACACACACACAAGCATTTAGCAAATGTTTTGTGGTAGGTTAAATTGTGGTTTAGAAAAAAATAAAGTCTCATTTTAAATATAATAATAAGATGACAATTCATCAAATTAGACTTTGTCTTTGAAGTCTTTGGTTCATTTGAAGAAATATCAAAATAACAAATTTATAGAAAATGATATTTGAGAAAATTCTTGCAAAATTGATTATTTTGAACAAAGTCAGAAATAGAAAAGTTCATCTTGTATTTTTAACTAAAATACATGTTATAGCATAGAGGTTAAAAACAGTAAACAAAGTCATCTTTTCTTGGTGGTTATCAAGTTCTAACTGTACTATTTACCAGCACTGGGACTTTAGGAGAGGTGAGAGAAGGCAGTGTTTGAAGCAGTAATGGTTGATACTTTTCTAAAACTGATTTGAGAAGCTTGCTGAAGTAATTCAGAATAAATGCAAAGTACATTTAGATACTTACATTAACATTAATGAAAAACAAATTCCAAGACGAATCTTAAAACTAGTTAGGATAAAAGGCACAAAATCTTTAAAAGAGCAACAGAAAGACATACAGATGATTTGTAACAGAAATTATGAAAGCCAGTATGCAATGGAATGGAATTTCTTAGTGCTTAAAAAAAAAAAAAATAGGCCCAACCTAGAATCTTATACAAGTAAAAAAATCTCCCAAAATTTAAGGAATAATATTTTTTTGTTCCTAGAAAAAGAGAATCCAAAAGAAATTTTCATCAGCAGACCCACAATAAATACATACATATATACATACATATATATACATATATACTGAAATAAGTTGTTTTTCCTCCTTTCTTAAATAAACCCAGTTTATATTATATGATTTAGTCTAATAAACTTTGGATCTGTGAATTTAGTGTAAACAGTCTTCTCATCCGTGAGACTGCCTTGAGAATTTCTTCATCTACTATAGGATAACATTTATTTCATTCGCTGTGATCTATTTTTTCATACACTAACAAGTATTTCTTTGTTTGCAGTGTATTAATTTGTCATAATCTGACTCTTCATTTAGGATGAACTTGTGGTAAGAAATAGTGTAAAACAATTAATTTGAAATCTGTGGTAGAGGATATTATCATATTCATCTTTGTACGTCTAGCAGTTAGCACATTATCTAATGAATAGTATTTTTCTCTATTTGATAAATATGTAGATGTTTGAATCAATTAATGACTTTGTAGTAGAGGCTGGAGGTAGAAAAGAATAAAAAACAGCCTATCTTCAAAGTGGCTATAACCTAATTAATATGAAAGACTTTTACACATTAAATTGTTTAGCATATTTTTAGGGTCTAAATGTCAGTGATGAAATGTGTAAAAATAGGAGATAAGTCCTTTGGGATTCAGGGGAAAATACTATAGGAAAGGAAGAAACTAGTTGGCTGATCTTAATAAAATCTTACCAATTTTATGCATTCTAATTCAGCTTTCTTCTGAGTGATACAGAAAATTAAGAAATGTTTGGACATTTTCTCTGTCCTTAAGGCATTTAGAGCTTTCTATACACAGCAAATAGTTAGCCTTTGAGTGGATTTGTATTTTTTTGCCTACCTAACATGCCATTCCTCTGGTAATGACACCTCAAATTTTCTTAAGAAATAAATTAATCCCATGGAGCACTGGCTTTGACACATTGTGAACATGAACACTTTAATTAAGACTTCAGCTTTCTCAGAAGTTAGATTTTATACCTATGGGCTCAGAGTATAAACACAGCAAGGATAATGCAAGAAATCAAACTCGTGGCTATTCAGAGAGCTTGGCTTCACAAGTCTCTCTGGTTTCCTCACTAGTGACTGCGCTCTTGCTGAGGCAATTATATCCTCCTTGTCTCTAAGTCCCACATGGTCATAGGAAGCCACAGGGGGCAGCCGACCAATCCTCTTAAATGTCTTAGCACATCACCCTGAATTTCCAGCAATTTTATGATTGTTAAATACTGACTTTAATAAATGTCACCTGGATCTAGTATCTAGATTCTTTTTCTGATGCTAACTGTAAATATTTCTGAGACATAAAAAACTAAATTTCCTTTTTATATTAAGCTTATGTTTTTAGACTTTCTGTTGTTTGATACCAAAAGAACCCTAATGCAAAAAGACAGTAATGATGGTATAGCAGTGCAAGGACCTTCCTTCTTGAAATTCTGCCCTAACATCCTTCTCTCTGTTTTTGTCTAGCAATAAAAAAATCACTGGCATTGCCCAGATATATGTAGTTTGGGCACTTCACATATCTATACCCTTTCTGAAAAAATTTTGTGTCAAGATCCAGCACAAAGATCATAGTCATGTTTTCTCTGCAAGTTTCAATGATGGTATATATTTCTATCTCCTCATGCAAATTTCATCATTTCTTTCTGTCCCAACACTTTACCTTTACATGCCATCTCTGCACATATAATACTACATTGGAATTATTTCTTAATATCTGCTCATTCCCATGATTGGGGACTACTTGAGGTTATAATTCTATCTGATTCACTTTTATATCAAACAGTACTTAATATGGTAAAAGTGAAGTGAAAGTAAAATACATATTGAATGCATAAAAATATCAGAAAGGAAGAAAAAATAAACTAAACACAGCAATGTACTGGGCATAACTACTCCAAAAGTATTTTCTCAAGTAAATAACTATGTGTCGGGGGACTATTTTTTTTTATTGTTTTGAGTTTTCCCTCATCAGATTGTATATAATGAAATCTGAAAATTTAGAGGCACTTTAAAGCATTCCTACATCAAAATTTTTCTTTATTTCACTAGGGTATTAAAACAAAATGCATGCTTTTTCAAGTATCTATTCTAAACTATCACATTATTTCTTCTCTGAAATTTACACAAGGGGATCAAAAAATAAAGTGAGGATACAGTGGAGAAAAACACATAATAAAAATGTCATAAGCAAATAATCAAATAGACTATATTCAAAGCTGAAAACTGTGACTCTGTTTAAAATCTGAGTGAAGTAGTCATCATGCCTGGCCATAATAATCAATATGCCACATTATATAACAACAACAACAAATCCCAATAACAAACAAATAAATAAACAAAAAAGTAAAGGAATCAACTTTTGGGGATAAACATGTAATTATGTAAATATATGTAAATACACACAATTATCTTATGTAAATATATGTATTTATCTGTTAACTCTAACAGCTTTAAATTGACCTGAGTATCTGGCTTTGAGGTTTTATGTTACCTACTAAATGAATGGACTAGGGGGTCTCTCTAATAAAGGAATAAGAATGCTGTTATACTTGGGTCATGATATCAAAAGGTGGGAAACCATATGAGTGATCTGGATCTTTCTCCTGTGCCAAAAAGTATGGGAAATTAAACTGAACTTTTTGTGAAACAACTCTTTGGTCCTCTACTGTAATATGCTATATTAAAGGAGAATTTCTTAATAGAAAATGAAAAATTCTAGCTATTTTACTCCAAATAGGAAAGGGTATGCTGATTGAAATCCTCATAAAATAAAAACATTTTTTGCTAAACTCCAATGGGATAGCATTATTAGTCTGTTTGGGCTGCCATAAAAAAATACTGTGAACTGGATAGCTTAAACAGCAGAAATTTATTTCTCCTAATTCTGATGGCTGGGAAGTTCAAGATCAAGATGACATCCCACTCGGTTCTTGATGAGAGCTCTCTTGTTTGCAGACCACCTTCTTGCTATTTACTCACAGCCCTCCCCTGGTGCTTGCATGCAGATAAAGACAGAAGAGAGAGAGAGAGAGAGAGAGAGAGAGAGAGAGAGAGAGAGAGAGGAAGTAGAGAGAGAGATATCTTTTTATAAGACTATTAATCTCATCATGAGATTACCATCCTTATGATCTAATCTAACCCTATCTCGCAAAGGCCAAATCTCCAAATACGATCCCATTGAGGTATAGGGCTACAACATATGAATTTTGAAGGCACACAACCATTTAGTCTATAACAGATAGCTTTTGATAATTTTATTTCATTAATTTTACAATCTAGTAGGAATTATATTACTTCATGTTTTTAATAGCACTTCAGGAAGATTTACCCTGAAAGTGGCAACTTTTTGTTCACTGCTATATCCTCAACACCTATAATGATTTATGGACAAGGTAAATGTCCACTAAATATCTTGCTGAATGAATGGATGAATGAAGGAAAAAATTAATGAACTTCACAGTGATGCAGAAGTGCAGATAATGAACTGGGAAAGTTCATCCCTCCCTTGAATTGAGTAAGCACTCCCAAAGAAAGAGTTCTATCTCACATTGTCCATATATTTTATACTTGTTCTTTGTGTAGCAATGCCAAGTGGAGTTTTTCTGATGGAGCAGACAGAATCAAGTCAGAAAAATAGAAGCCACTTTTGGATTTCAAACAGAGAACTTAACAGAGAATATTTATACAGGTGAAAGTACAGGCTTTGGTGTAAAGCCAAAAAAAAAAAAAAAAAAGATAAAACAATCCAGAAATTTGGAACACAAGAAATTACCATCATCAGTAGGCTGGAAGGACAAAGCAAGAAAGCTATATTACTACGGGATCCCAGAAGCCAGTGCCACCTAGTAGAACAGTTAGACCTCAATCAGTGCTGTATAGGATTTTTGGTGGGTCATGGCCACAGTGAAAACTCACCTCTGCTGGAGATGGCAGTAGAGGTAGACACTTATGGAAAGAGATTGTGGAGTAAAATTCCCTGAATTCTCACTTCATCCTGTCTTCATCTCTCTTGCTGATACTAGCACACTAGCTGAAGTCAGTGGGCAAGGGTTTCTGGTAAACATAGTTTCCTCTGACACAGAACAGAAGGAGGAAAAGAAAAATGGAACTGAGAATAGGCAAATGGTATGCACTGTGATTTTAAATAGAATAGTGTTCGTATTTAATTCTTTGTATTGACATATTCCATTTAAAGACAGAATCCAATATTATATTTTCTCTGATTTCATTTAAAAGTATTTCATAAAATGTAAAAAGTGAATTCTTTGTAGCATTGATATACTTTTTATTGAACATGATATTATAAACCCAGTGTTTGATAGACAAAAAACAGTGTCAGGTACTACATTTAAAAATTTTTTAATCTATTCTTCTTGCTGCTTAGAATAACTCAAAGCAACAAAGACAGTATTTCATGGCACAAAAGCCATATGATTTAATATTTAAATATAGTGAGAATATTTTAATTAACCTGAAGTATGTATCTTCTAGATTTTAAAGATGATCATTTTTTGACACATTTTTTTCAAATTTGTCATTTAAAAAACAAGAAATAAAAAGAGACACACCTAAGGGCCGATTTTCCCAACCACTCCCTGTACATCCCTCTCTGGAGGCATGTACTCCGTCACAGATATTTATACTATTGTCTCTTCTGATTTTAAATTTATGTAAATTATACCAAGTGTGAATAAGCCTTTAGAAACCTGCTTTTCCCCCCTTAATATGTTCAGATATACATCCATCTTGGTATGTTTAAAACTTGCTCATTTTTTCATTTAAATTGTGTGTAATATGCTTTCGTATTGCTTTATAGAGGTTTATATATCTAGATTCTTATCTTTGGTTGGTCATTCTGCAAATATCTCCCTCTAGTCTGCATTATGGTTTTGGCTAAAAAGTTTTAATGGAAAAAGAAAAACAACCTTCTTCTTACATATTATTTTATCTGTATTGAGGAAGAGAGAAAAAAATCTAGAACAGTAGATAATGCTTCTAAAACATTTTTTATAAGCTAAATCGGTGATTTTGCATGTATACATTTTCCCATTCATAGACATGGCACAGTGGAAAAACCTTGGAAAAAATGCTTTAATTTGCATATATTTCAAATTTTTCTTTTTAGTGCTTGATTAATGACTGCAAAAAACGTTGAACTCATTTTGTGTAGAGAACATTTGTAAAGAGAAAAGACAAAAGAAATTCTGGAAAAGAAGTACCTTAAAATGAAGATTCTGAGAGTAAATTGGTTCTTTAAAATATCTGTAGTTTCTTCTCTGTAGTATTTATAGTTGGGAGTTGGGTATGTGCATTTTATTATTCATCTGATCATTCATTCAATCTTTTTATTTGCTTAATTACTTAGTAAAATTTATCAGTGAGAGTTGAGATTCAAGGTGAAAACTTACTTTGATTTAAGTGGAAAGGAATACGTTTTATAGCTGACCGGGAAAGAACAACTTGTAGCTTTGTAGCTGTTTACGCCCATTTTCTTTTGAGGTCTGTTGGATGTTGTCCCCTAGATTCTAGAGTCAGTTCTATTCTCTTTCTTACGGAATTTGATGTTATAGTGATGGATATTATATTAAATATTGGCAAAGGTCATATCAAAACTGTCAGTTATATTCTGACAAACTGTGACATTAATCACCCCCCACCCCACTTTTTTTTGAGACAGTGGAAGAGAGAGCGGCACAAGTGAGCAGGGGAGGGTCATGGGGCTGAAGGAGAGGGAGAGAATCTTAAGCAGGCTCCA
Organism: Cryptoprocta ferox; assembly: GCA_028646485.1. NCBI lineage: Eukaryota > Metazoa > Chordata > Mammalia > Carnivora > Eupleridae > Cryptoprocta > Cryptoprocta ferox. Next base: position 62,892,064 of record CM053578.1, on the reverse strand, counting down.
TGCCCAACATGTAGCTCGATGTGGGGCTCCATCTCACCACTGTGAGATCATGACCTGAGCTGAAATCAAGAGTTAGGCGTTTAACCAAATGAGCCAGGCTGGTACCCTACTAATCATACTTCTTATATAGATTTATAAATATAGATTTCAAGAAATCACCTAGTGATGTCTCATGTGCCTGGATTACTTTTATGTTAATATAATTTTCCTTTACATCATTCTGTATTGGTTTTCTTCAAATGGTTTATCATTCAAAGATGACTTCTCATTCATTAATTCATTCACTCATTCATTCACTCATACATATTTACTTGTTTATTATCTTGTTCCTTAATTAAAGTCAGGCCTACCTAGGATAATCTCCCTTACCTATAGTGGATTGATTGGAAACTTTAATTATGTCTATAAAATCCCTTCACAGCAACATTCAGATTATAGTTTGATGAAATAATGAGGGATTGTAGCCCAACCAAGCTGATAAATCATAAAGTTATTTTACTATATATTATTATATATTATATTTAATATATTAGAGATCTCTGTATCCTGTCACAAAACACTCCATTTGTTTTTTACTTTACAACACCTACTACTACTACTACTACTACTACTACTACGATTTCTACCAATAATTTAAATGGTTTCTAGGTAAGATACTTCATTTTCCTACCATATGTCTTTGTACATCTTTCTCCTTTCTTATATATGCATTTGTACACATATATAAAATCTTGGTTTGTTGTTGGATTTTTTAAATTTCATTCCTTCTAATGTAATATGAGTTATTATTTATTTTTCCCTGCTACCTCTTTATTTTGGATTTCCATTATCTTAGTAGTTAAAATTCCTTAACTGGTTCTCTAGATAAGTAGCAATCTACATAATATGGGAAAAAAACAACAAAAACAATTAGATACAAACTTATTTCTTCTGTGACAACCTATTTTGCCCACCTCCCCCTATACCCTCCAGTCTAATAATACAGTGTTTGGAATCTCCTCTTCCACCCCATTGCCCTAATCTGTTGCGACATTCAGAACTCCTTTGCCTAGTCCTTCTCTGCTTCTAATTGTACTCCTAGATTTTATTAAGGCAGTTAAATATTTTAGTTTTCACAAGTTGTGCAATTTCTCTTGGAACATATTCTTTCTGGTTTAAGATTTTTAAAATTAAAAACATATATTCCATATTTCTAGATAGTTATCATTATCCATATATATTGGGTTATTACTAGCTCTTGCTTCCTTTTTATTTTATCTTGAATTCAACACCTTAATTATGACATTTTTCTTAACTGTTTTTCTCAGATGATGAATGTGGATGATAAACTCTCTGAATCCTTGGATATCCACACATATCTTTCTCTCTACCAGGAGAATAATAGCTGCTCTTCTCAGGCATTCATCCTTTTCTCTTTTTAGTCTGAGTCTTAACCCAATGTGTTCTAGCAGATAAGAGGTTGGCTCCATATGGTTCTTTGTAAGTGACTTGTTCCTTATATCTAGAAGCTTGTAGAATTTTCTCATAATTTTTTGAGTTCAACAATTTTTACTAGGGTATACCTTGATATAAATCTTTTGTTTTCAATACTACTTGGATTTGATGAGGCATTGTAGTCTACAAGCTTAACTGTTTAGCGAGGAGAAAATTTCTTTTACTATTTGTTTAATCATTGCCTTTTCTCTATATTTTTTTTCCTTCTGCAACTGTTATTTTTCAAATGTTATATAAGTTGCCTCCATCTGTCTGTAAAGTCTCTTATCTTCCATATTTCCATTTGTCAGTGTTTCTGTGGTGCATTGTGAGCTCTCTCTTTCCCTAGATCTTCTATTTGAGGTTTCAATAGTATCCACACTCCAATTTATATGAAGATGTTTTCAGTGTAAGGTTATACATTATTTCCAGAAAATTTTTTTATTTTTTTAATTTTTTAAATATTTATTTATTTTTGAGAGAGAGAGAGAGAGAGAGAGAGCAAAAACACAAGTGGGGAGGAGGAAGAGAGAGAGGGAGACACAGAATCTGAAGCAGGCTCCAGGTTCTGAGCTGTCAGCATAGAGTCCCACATGGAGCTCAAACTCACCAACTGTGAGATCATGACCTGAGCTGAAGTCAGACGCTTAATCAACTAAGCTACTCAGGCATCCCTAGAAATCTTTTTTATATACATGCACCCTTCAAGTTTATTCTTCTGAGGGTGTATTTCAGTAAAGAAGAATACCACATGTCGGGCTGCCCTTCTTTGTACTGCATCCCATAGGTCAGTGGTTGCCTTTGGTCTTCTATTTCAGCTGTAGTTGCCAGAGTACTCTCACAGGTTGGGCTTCCCTGGAATGAAAATTTGTGTGTAGGATCCTTACTACAGAGTGCTCTTTGAATCAATACCTAATGAAAAAAGAGAAAGGAAGCGGAATTGGGTGGAGGAAAAGTTGAGCTACAATTACAGTCCCAACAAAGATTTCTGTTTCAGGCCAGATACTCTGGAGTTAAGATAGCCATTCTGAGTCGGGGGAAGGGAGCTGGATCTCTTGTTTTACATTGATTAGTATTTGGGTGAAACCTGCTCCCAAGGAAAGGCATGACTGTGTTTGGCAAATTTCTCCAGCTGATGCAATTTCTCACCCTTGCACCACTGATCTCCCTTAACTTGCTTTATTAATTTACGATAATTATTTTAATTGTGAGTCGTGCATGCTACAATTTAATAAGGCTGGAAGATTTATTTTTTCACTAATGCCACTCATGCATTGACAAGAGTGTCTGATTTCTGACTTATAGTTTAGACTAAAATGGCCCCTATGAATAAATGCATGAACTAATAAATGAATATAGAGAAGCTTAGATATTTTCAGGCTATCTTCATAGAGTCTCTGATCTTTCATATTTTTTATAAATTTTTTCTAATCTTTACAATGATCCTGGTACACACAGATTAAAAAAACTAAGGCTCAGCTAATGAGTAGAACATCCAAGATTCAAATCCAAGTCTGTCTGGTTCTAAGCTTATATGTTGTTTGTTTGTTAAATTTTATTTTCCCATGAATATCCCTTCTAAATGGAAAATCATTGTCTGGAAAATACTAAACCTGGGCAAGACAGTTCTAAGAAAGATAGTTTCTCCTGTGAGCAGTTGAGTTCCTGCCCCATTGAAGATTAATTCCACAACTGGGGCAAGGAAGACAGGGCCTTTCCTTTTATTTATAATATTTTAAAGTCTTTAATTCCTGTCCCTCTTCCTCAGCTGGGAAATATTCATTATCTTGCCCTTTAAAAATGTGTGTGCAGAAGAATTATTGGAAGAAATCTTCTGAGTCCTTTGCCCTTTGAGAGTCTCTCTCCATCATTCTCTTTACATAGTCACTGGAATCAGTATAGAACAGAATCCTGATGCTTTTGCAAAATTTATCATTAATAATACTAATATGTCTCATACAAGACTTCACTAGCAGCCTGAAAGTATAGCAAAGTCACCAATTAAAAAAAAGTGCTAATATTTGTTACTTGTGAAAACATTGTCTTTAATTTAAAAAATTGTCTTTAATTTTTTCAAAAGAGAAATTTTTCACCATAAATCACATTTTATATTATATATTTGTTATTTTTTATATTGAAGGAATTATATATGATTTTGTTTTAGTTCTTTTTATAGTTTATTGCCAAGTTGGTTTCCATATAACACCCAGTGCTCTTCCCCACAAGTGCCCTCTTCCATTGTCTATCTCTATGCTCATTATTTTTATTAGGTGGTTTGTTTTTTCACTATTAAATTTTGAATGTCCTTTATATGTTCTGATTTTTGTGTTTTTGATATTCCTAGCTCTACTTAACATGTTCACTATTTCTCTTAGCTTCTTGTATATATGGAATATAGTTACTATAATTATTTTCAAGTACTTGACTGCTACTTCCATCATTCATCATTTCTGATCAGTTTCCATTGGTTGATTTGTTTTTTTCATTATAGGTTAGATTTTCTTTCCTTCTTTCTCTCTCTCTCTCCTTCGTTCCTTGCTTCGTTTCTTCCTTCATTCCTTCCTTCCCTCCTTTTATTTGAGAGAGAGAAAAGTGCAAGAATGGGGAAGAGGGGCAGAGGAAGAGATAGAATCCCAAGTAGGCTCCACGTTCAGTGCAGAGCCCTATGTGGGGCTTGATCCCACAACTCTGGGATAATGGCTTGAGCTGATACCAAAAGCCAGACACTCAATTGAGTGAGACACCCACATATCCCTATAGGTTAGACTTTCATGTCTCTCCTAGTGTAGGATTGGATGTCCAACATAAAATTTATCTTTTTGGGTGGTATATATTTATTTGTTCCTTATAAGTATTTTTGAACCTTGTTATGGGAAACAATTACATTATTTAGAAACCTTTTGATCACTTGGGTCTTTCTTTTAAGTACTTCTAGCCTTTACCAAAGCAACATTTAATCTGGTTAATTTTGCTCTGCCAAGAAGATAGGACACTTTTGAGTGTTGTAGTCATTTTACCATGATTATGAGGTTTTTCCATTGTGGCTGTTGGGAAAAGGAAATATTCCTGGCTTTTTGTGAGCTCCAGGGATTATTCCCTCTAATCTTTATAGACTGTTGTTTCATTGGCCTTAGACAGTTTTCTCACATGCAATGCCAGTCAATACTCAGCGGAAACTGAAGTAGGTAATTCTATAAAGGTTCCGAAGCTGTCACTCTGGGAAGACTGCATCCCCCATTCCCAGTCCTAAGATCTCTAGCCACCTTTTCCTCCTTGGACTTCCAACTCAGTTCTGCTCACATCAGGGAGATCATTAAGTCCTTCCAGGGTTTCCACTTCCAGCACCAAGGCCTAGTATGTCTTTCCAGGTAGTAAGGTGTGGCAATCATAAACCTCATCTTATTTGTGTCCTATCTGTCAGGGATCATTGTCTTTAGTTGCTGGATTTCCAATGTTTTAAAACTCATTATTTTTTTATGATTTTTAAAGTTTTATTTTCAGCAAAGAAGGTATATTTTGTTCATGTCACTTTATTTTAGTTAAAAGCTAAAGTGTAGTTACTGCATCTGATTTGTATTGAATGCTTCTAATTCCAAAGGTAAATTTCAAACAGTATTACTAAATTGTTCAAGAAAACACAAAACAAAACATACATTCCCCAAAAAGTTCAAAATTCATGCTTCTGTTAAGAACATCTCCTTTCTTTTAGGGGATCATTATAGTTGCCTTTGGTGATATAAAGCCTAACAGTTCTTAATTTACAAATGGCATTGGATTTTGGAGTTTTTGCTTTTACTTTGACTCTCCTATTAGAGATTTAAAGGAAAAAAAAGGCAGAAAATTTCTGTGCTGTCTCACTTTCAGCCTTGAAAGAATATCAACAATTTAAAGTATTTAATCAGTCTCAGGTCACATTTACAATCAATGAAACTTGCAGGATATTTTAATGATTAGAGTTTGAGATTGTTATTCTCTTTCTTTCTTTCTCTCTCTCTCTCTCTCTCTCTTTCTTTCTCGCTCTCTCTCTCTCTCTCTCTCTCGCTCTCTCTTTCTTTCTTTCTTTTAGGAATTTATTTCTAAGTAATCTCTACACCCAACGTGGGGCTCCAACTCATAACTCAGAGATCAAAAGTCGCATGCTCCATTGATTGAGCCGGCTGTGCCCTGTAAACTGCTATTCTTATTTTGTTAGTGTTTCTGTTCAGACCCCTCTATAATTTCATCTACTTTTTAATTTTGATGATTTATAAGTAGCTTGTTAAATTGTAGGCATGGATTTAAATGTCTCACATACACTGAAATATCTAGTCTTCAAACCAATCCTCAGAGGTAAATTTTTATTTTCCTTTTTATTAAATGAGAAACTAAAGCAAAACAGAATCCCTCAGCCAGAAAGTAGCAGAGTGAATATTCAAACCTGCTATCCCATTACTGTCTCTCATTAAGATATCAGATTTCTATATTACTTTGCTTTTGATAATTTAGGATTTGAAATTAAACTTCTATTAAATCCATGGTTTCATCTTAATGCTGAGTAAGGGTATAAAAATTCTTATACAATTTCAGAATTTTGAGGCAATACAACTAATTTTATCCAATGTATTCATTTTATAGATGGAGACATGAAAATTAAGTCTATTATTCTAAGCCAACAAGCTAGTGAGGAACACACTGACTTATTATTACATAACATTCTAGACATTTTAAATGAAAATATTTTGTGGCCTAATAAAGAAGAAACTACCATTTAGATAAAGGGGTGTTCATTTTCTTTCTTTCTGCTTGCCTTATTTTTCTCAAGTGGTTATTTGAGAAAATATCTTTTTCCACTCCATTTCATTTTCTAGCTTTCACTCCATTTAACTGAAATGGTAGATTAAGTAACATAAATAAGGAGATTTATATTATTTTCATTGTTTTATCACCTATAAAGAAATTTTGCTAGTGCAGGAAAAAGTATATGGAATAGCCAATTAACTAAGATAACAAGTAAGTCACAGACTAGACATCATTCGAATAGAACTATATGAATTCCAATCCAGTCTTGCTACACAGAAGTGTGAGGCGAGGACTGGATGTACCGGTATCAGGTAGGTGCATATTAGAAATGCAGAATCTTGAGGTAGCCCCAGGCCTGCTGACTCAGAAAGTGCATTTTAGCAAAATCCCTAGGTGATATGTGCACACAAATTCTGGGAAGTGTTGCCCATCTTCGTTTTGCAGCTGTGTCCCCCTTCTGTCCATTTATCTTCCCAGTAAAGAGCCGTAATCTGCTAATTATCCTTGATTAGCAAACCTTATAAGGGGTGGGAAAAGAGAAGTTGAAGCTTAAACTCCAAATTACCGACTTCAAACTGAGAAATATCACCTGCTTGATTCCCTAACACCTTCCCACTCTCTACCCGGCTCTTTCAGAATATCTGAAAGCACTTAAACCTCTAAGCCATCTTGAAGAGTTGCCTGTACCTAAAAATTATCTGTAGTACTGCTCATCTTTGTGATTCCCTGCTCCTCTTTCTCCCTTTTCCTTAACATAACTGCTGTGCAATGCTATGAGACTGTGTTGATCTGAATAGGATAATTTATACTGCAGTAACAATCTCTAAGACTCAGTGGCTTACTAGCAAAGGCTTAGTCCTCATCACATTACATGTTCATTCCAGGTCAACTATCACTCTCCTTAAGGAGTTTTACTTCAGGATCCATGATATTGCCCCTCTGGTAGAAACATCAGGAGCGAAGTGGCAGAAAGAAAAAGAACGTGATAAACTACACACTGGTTTTTAAACTTTCTGCCCCTGTGTGATATGTATCACTTAGCATCACATTCCACTAGCCAATCAAGTCATATGGCCACACATGACATCAACTGGTTAGCGAAGTTATAACTTCCATCCCCTGACTAGATAGGACAGTATTTATGCATAAAAACAACCCTACTATAGAGGTATTATGACAAATAAAATTTCATCCATCTCATTACACTATTACACCTATTTTATTTTACTTTTTGAATGTGTATTTAATTCTGAGAGAAAGAGACAGAGTGTGAGCAGGAGAGGGGCAGAGAGAGAGGGAGACACAGAATCTGAAGCAGGCTGCAGGCTCTGAGCTATCAGCACAGAGCCCAAAGGGGGGCCTCGAACTCATGAGAGGTGAGATCATGACCTGAGCTGATATCATGATCATCACCACCTAATTTACTTTTTATATTTGTTTATTTACATTTGCCCCTTCATGAAACTACAATTCCTTCAGTTAAACTAATTTTATCAGACTGTTTCCTCAACACCTAATTAGTGCCTCACATATAGTAGGCATTTGACAACTGTTTGCTGAATGAATTAAAAATAAATATTATTATATCATAGTTATATCTAGAGCTTGCTGAACACTGATGTTCCTATAATAAAAACATATGATTCTTAGGTATCAACACTTTTAACATGAATAGCTGTGCCCTCAGATTACATCCTGATATCATCTCCCAGACACATCTTATCATGTCAAGCATGTGGCAGAACCAAATCAGAATCATTAAAGAAGTTCTCAAAGAGTTTGTCTGGAGAATAATAGAGTTTTGACTTCTGCCAAAATGTCTGTGTATGATTCTTAAGATCTAAAAGAAATGGTTGGAGGGAGTTTGTCTGCTTTCCCTCTTTCATCAGTAAAATAAAGTGTTATAGTCACAATGAAATTTGAAGTATTTGTGGAAAGATACTGCACTGTATAGGGCATATCATTTATATTCATCCTCAAAAGATGAGGATCCCTTTTGCCTTCTCAGAAATAAATGTGCATACTTTAGCTTCTTATAGGATTAATTACTGTAGATTTAATTATATAGACTTATGAGTAAGCCTGTATCATTTATGAGAGATAGATAAAAAAATGTGAATACAAGAAATGATATTTGCTTTAAAAATTTTAGGTTAGGGACACCTGGGTGGCTCAGTTGGTTGTCTGACTTCAACTCAGGCCATGATCTCACAGTTCATGGGTTCCAGCCCCGAGTCGGGTTCTGTGCTGACAGCTCAGAGCCCGGAGCCTGATTTGGATTCTGGGTCTCTCTCTCTGTCCCCTTCCCGCTCACACTCTGTCTCTCTCTCTGAAATAAAAAATAAACATTAAAATTAAAAAAAATGTTTGGTTAAAAACATATTTCATGATAACATGGTCATAAATAGTAAACAATATTATTTTATATATATTTTTTAACATTTATTTATTTATTTTTGAGAGACGGAGCATGAGTGGGGTGGTGGGTGGAGAGAGAGGGAGACACAGAATCTGAAGCAGGCTCCAGGCTGTGAGCTCTCAGCACAGAGCCCTATGTGGAGCTAGAACTTGTGAACCATGAGATCATGACCTGAGCCGAAGTCTGACACTTAACTGAAGGAGTCATCCAGGCCCCTGAGACGAATACATTTAAAAAAATTATTACAACAGAAAAATATTGGATACTTATTTCCTATATAAAAATGAATATTATTAGATAGAAATGATATATGTTGAGGTGAAGAAATTTGAATTAATTATGTGAAATGAAATACATTAGTAAAAGAATGTCTTTAGATTTAGACATAAGCGAAGTCAAAGCTTGAGGAGAATAAGGGGGCAAATCTCCCACCTGCTCACTGATGCCTGAAATTGAGCTGCAGAAGCAGAATTCATTCCACTTAAAGTTTAAATTCCTATTAAAATGCCCTTTTTAAACCACAATAAAAATCACATCTTTTAAATTGCAGATGACTTGAAAGGTAGAGACAGAATATCATCATATCCACACTCAGATTTTCTTAAAGAGAAAATTTAAATATGGATGAGCATATTGGTAAGAACCTGATTATCCAGAAACTGAGCAATCAATGCTGCTATTTAGAAGTTGTCAACTGCTTCTCAGTTTGGGGGGTAGATGGTAGGTCATCTTGGAGTAGACTGCATTTGTCTCAAATCATTTAAGTGGCTCATCTCGATATGAATTTAGGGTTATTGAAAACTTTGTTGTTGCTACTGTTGCCATTGCTTTTTTATAATGATTTTTTTCCTTTGTATTTTTGGTAGAAGAGTTCAAAGTCTTCTGAGAAGGATAAGAAAAAATTTGCATAACACCTATGGAAGTTTTCAGGACAAAGAGTATAGGAATCTCTTTCACAGAAGAGTTTTATTATAAACAGTCTTATGGTTGAAGCTCTTCCTTACTTAGGCCCTTTGAAGGCAAAGGATACTAGATGCTCCCTGAGGAAACTCGCCAGATGGCTGCTGTAGAATGGGGGCCAAGAATGATGGAGGGTGGGGAGAGCTGGTTCAACACTGCATGTGACCAAGATTGGTTCCACTTCTGATCTAGCAATCCTGGCAAGGAGAGTGGAGCTCACAATGTGATAAATTAAACTTTAGGAGTACCACATGTAAAGTATCCTTAACCTTGAATAAGATCACAGAGTTGGGAGTAGATGGGTTTACCTTCCTGAAAATGTCATTTCAACATGCTTCACAAATCAAGAAAACAACAAAAACATAAGTTGCACAGACTGTGACAAGATGAGTTTCTTTTGTTATTTTTATTAGTAGTAGTATCATTATGAAATATTCACACATATAGGAAACAATACATGAAGCATGTGAGCACCTACCTCATAATTTTGACAAATATTAAAGTTATGCCAGACTTGCTTCAGATTTTTGTTTTTAACCTTAAGATATATTTGAAATCTCCTGTGTATTCCCCCCGACAGTATTTCTTTCTTAAACTATTATCCAGAACTGGATGTTTATTATTCTTGTATATATTACCATATATATTCATATAAATATAATGTGGTTTATATATTGTAAAATGGCATGTAAATTATATCAAATTGATATTCATTTGTAACTTTTTTGTTCATGATTATGATTTAACTTAATCCGTGTTAATAGAGGAAGATACTGCAAAGTTTCCTATTTTATGAAGATACTTTTTTATTCTCTTGTTGATGGACATTAGGTTGTTCCTAAATATTTCCCTTTAGGATTTCAAGAGTACATATAGCAAATAAGTCAGGATGATGGACTCTGGGGATAGACTAACTCTTTGAAAATCCTTGTCTGTCACTTATCTGTTCAGGTATATGAACTTGGTGAATTCCTTACTCTTTCTATGTCTCAAATTCATGAACTATAAAAGGGGATACAATTAGCATCTACCTCAGAGGGATTGTGTGAAACCTAAAAAGAGTTAATATAGATAAAGCATTTAGTAGAATAAGATGCTGCACAATACTGTGACCTATCATTATTATAAAATGATTTTAAAAATCATTCCTATACATCTGTCTTATACACAAATATATATGTTTCTTTAGAATATATTCCTGGAAGTGAAAATGCTGAGTCTCATATCACATACATCTCCCGTTTTACAATATACTGCAAACCTTACAAGATCCTTCCTGCAAAATTTCTTTCCAAAAGAAATTTTATAAATTTATACTTTCCTCAGCGATGTATGAGAATTCCTTTATCTCTACTTCCTCTCCAATACTAGGCATTTGAAAAATGTTTCCCAATTGATGCATGTGAAATGGCATTTTATTATGATCTTATTTTTCATTTCCCTAATTACTATAGCTTTTCATCTGTTTATTGACTATTTGGGTTTTGCCTTTTGTGGTTCATCTGTTTCTAGCCATTATTGTTGTTGCTTTAGTATTAATTAGAGTGCTTTTTTTTTTTTACCTTATTGATTTCTAGGTAACCTTAATATTTCTGAATATTAATAATGGCTAGACTTTCCACATTTTATGAAATTATTTATAGTAGTAACATTTTAAATTTCAGTGTAGTTAAAGGTATCAATTTTGGGGAGGTTATACATTTCATGCCTGTTTAATAAATTCTTTTTACCTAGGGTCATAAATATAGGCTATTACCCTCACTTCTAGACATGATACAAGTTGTTCTTCAGCTTAAGGTATTTACTCACCTGGAATTTAAGTGAGTTTTTAATATATGAGATGATACAGAAATATAGCATTATTTTGTTCCATATAGATTACCAATTTTTCTAGCACTATTTATAAAATTATCCATCATTTTACTTTTACTGAAATGCCATTTATTAAATATCTGTATTTCGTGTCCTTATTTGTCTAACTCTGCAATAATAACCATACAATCTCCAATACTAAAGTTTAAAATAACCTTATTTTCTCGTTGGGTTAACTCTTCTATTTTTTGTTCTTCTTAATTTTTTTCTTTGCTTTTCATGGCTTTTTGCTCTTCAACATATATTTGAAATCAGTCCTTATTGAAAGCCCTACTGAGATTTAAAAAAAAAAATAATGTTTATTTATTTTTGAGAGAGAGAGAGAGAGCAAGCGGGGGGGGGGGGGGTGGGGGGCAGAGAGAGAGGGAGAAAGAATCCAAAACAGGCTCCAGGAGTCAGTACAGAGCCTGACGCAGGAACTCAGGAACTGTGAGATCATGACCTGAGCTGAAGTTGGACGCTCAACCAACTGAGCCACACAGGCACCCCAATCTCTGTTGAGATTTTCATGAGCAATACACCAGGGGCACCTGAGCGGCTCTGTCAGTTAAACCTCCCACTTTGGTTCAGGTCATGGTCTTGTAGTTCATGAGTTTGAGCGCTGCATTGGGCTCTCTGCTGTCAGTGCCAAGCTCGCTTTGGATCCTCTGTCTCCCTCTCTTTCTCTGTTCCTCTCCTGCTCTCTCTCTCATTAATAAATAAACATTAAAAAAAGAAATACAATAAATTTATGGATTAGTTTGAGTTGCATGGATACCTATATGACATTGATTAGTTTTGTTCAAAAACAAAATTCAACCAAGTAAATCTGAAGATCTAACTGGCTTTATTAAATGATTCATAAAATTGGTAAGCTCCATTGAGTTTCTTTTCTAAACAAAAGACAGGTTTTTAAAGGCAGAGAAAAGGGAATTTAAAAAAAGAGAGGGGGGGGGGATTTATTAGCAAGAAATGCATTGTTTAGGCAAGGTAGCCCTCCTAAAGGGAGCAAAAGGGATCTATCAGTAAATTTCCTAGTATTGACCAAAATTCCATGTTGATAGGTTAAAGGTTACATTCCTGGGGGCTTGAAACCGCACTTTAGGTTAGGTATTCAGTCTTTGTTTACTGATGTGGGGCCTTATTCTAAGTGATGCCTTTTTTTTTTTTTTTTTTTTTTTGGCCTGTGGTTTTCTTTTTAACAGTCTCTAATTAACATATAAATAAAAAGACATTTATTTAGGTCTTATTTTTTTGTTCAACATATTCCCAAGTATCTTACCATGTTTGCTACTGGTGTAAATAATATATTTTTTTAAATTGCACTTCCTAAATGTTTGTTAGTATCTATAAAACACAATCCATTTTTATAGTAACTATGTTGAACTGTCCTATGAGTTCTTACATTTATTTATTTATTCACTCAACAAATCCGTATGGAATACCTACTCTGTGCCAGGCAATGTTACAGATACCGGGAGTACAACTGGGGAATAATCAGAGAAAAACCACTGCCTTTATGGAGCTTAATATTCTAGTGGTTGTAATAAACAAATTAAATGAATAAAACATATAGAACATTAGGTAGTGATAAGCGCTAAAGAGAAACAAAATAGAGCAAGATAAAAAAAGGTGATGTGAAGTGTGTGTTTGTGTGTGTGTGGCTAGAATTCATCAAGGAAGGCTTTATTATTAAGACTCTATTACCATAGAGTCATTTTAATACTTTGTACTTTTTCTTGAATTTTCTTTGTAGTAAGCCTCTGTTCTGGTTCTGCATATAAGGAGCTTGAAAGGTACCACTCTGTCCCAAAAACAAGTAAAAAGCTGAACAGATTGAAAAATCTACAATTCTTCTTGGATCTGTAACAGAGGCAAGGATCCAGAACAAACCCCAGGATTGGAGAGGCAGACAGGTGGTCCCAGTTTACCAGACCACCAGCAGAAACTACCAATGTTGGGGGAGGAAAACCTGAAGAGTAACTTACAAATTTCTGGAGGCTCAGTGTGGACAACTTTGAATGAGAAAAGCTCCAGGGGGACCCAGTCACAGAGGAGGGGTATCACAATATTGTGAGATTTACCACCAGGATCTCAGCTAGGTTTTCAAAGTAAACACCAGACAAAAATCTCCTCCTGGGTATGGCAGAGAAAGGGGAAGGGAAAAATTTTGAAATAAACTGGAGCATTCTGTTCTTCTTAAGTCTGTTCTCAAGGAAAACTACTTAGCCAGAGCCTAAACTGCTGGGCAACCCACACCTTAACATATTACTAAAGGCCTATTTATAGCAGTTCCCTTTATCTATTATCAAGAAAAAATTACAAGGTATACCATAAGGCAAAAAACACAATCTGAAGAGACAGAGGAAGCATTAGACCCAGACATGGGAGGTATTTTGGAATTATCAGACTGAAATTTAAAACATTAAGGAGGAAATAATACCAGTTCTCTATAATTTCTACTGGAAATTAGAGGCAAAGAGTATACTTCTTAACTCATTCTATGAGGCCAGCACTACCCTGATACCCAAACCATGGAGAAAGTACAAGAAAAGAAAACTATAGAGCATATCTCTCATGAATATAGATGCCAAACTCTCAACAAAATATTAACAAATAAAATCCAACACTTTAAAAGAATTATACACCATGACTAAGTGAGATTTATCCCATTTATGCAAGGCTGGTTTAATATTCAAAGGTCAATTAATGTAATCCATCACATCAGTAGGCTAAAAATGAAGAATCATATAATCATGCAGAAAAAGTGTTTGACAAAACCCAACATGCATTCATGATAAAACCTCAGTAAATTAGAAATAGATGGGAACGTCCTCAACTTGACACAGAATAGTACAGAAAACCTACAGCTAACATCATTCATAACACACAGTCAACATCATACTTAACATTCATAGTCAACACAATATTGAGGGAGAAAAACAAAGATAGAAGACTGACACTATCCAACTTCAGGATTTGCTGTAAAGTTACAATAATCGAGATAGTGTGGTATTGGAAAATAGATCAATGGAAAATAAAGAGGCTAGAAATAGACCCCCAGAAATACAGTTAGCTGTTCTTTGACAAAGGAGGAAAGGTAATACAGTGGAGCAAAGACAGTTTTTTCAGCAAATGGTTCCAGAACAACTGGACATCTGTCTGCAAAGTAAACAAACAAACAGACCTCAGAGTCTTCACAAAAATTAACCCCAAATGGACTACAGACCTTAGTGTAAAATGCAAAACTAGAAGATAATATAGGAGAAAACCTTAGATGGCCTTAAGTATGGTGATGACTTTTCAGAAGCCATGATCTATGAAAAAATTAATTGATAAGCTGGACTTCATCAAAGTTAAATCTTTTGCTTTGTGAAAGACAATGTCAAGAAAATGAGATGCCACAGAGTGAGAAAACATATTTGCCAAAGACACATCTGAAGAAGGATTGTTATGCAAAATATAAAAAGAACTTTTAAAACTCTATTATAAGAGGACAGATAACCCGATTAAAATCTGGGTCAAAGATCCTAATAGACACATCAACAAAGAAGATACACAGATGGCAAATAAGCATACTAAAAGATGCTCCATGTCATACATCATTGGGAAATGCAAATTAAAACAATAATGAGATACCACTACATACCTATTAGAATGGACAAAATCTGGAGCACTTACAACATCAAATGCTGGTGATGATGTGGAGCAACACCAACTCTCATACTCTGTCATTGGAATGCAAAGACAATTTGGTGGTTTTTCACAAAACTAAACATATCTTACTAAGTAATCCAGCAATAGTGCTTCTTGATATTTACCTAAAGGAGTTAAAAACTTATGCTCACAATAAACCTGTACATGGATGTTTATAGCAGTTTCATTCATAATTCCCCAAGCTGGGAAGCAACTAAGATGTCCTTTAATATGTGAATGGATAAATAGACTGTTTTACATCCAGACAATAGAAAATATTTTAGTGCTAAAACATAATTGAGCCATCAAGCCAAGAAAAGACATGGAAGAAACTTAAATGCATATTACTAAGTGAAAAGGGCTAAACTGAAAGGGCTACCTACTGTATAATTCCAACTACGGGACATTCTGGAAAAGGCAAAACTATAGAAAAAAATAAAAAGATCAGAGGATGCCAAGGGTTAAAGTCAGGGAAAGAATTAATAGATGGCAGAAGAGCATTTTTAGGGCAATGAAAATGCTCTGTATTGGGGCGCCTGGGTGGCTCAGTTGGTTGAGCATCTGACTTAGGCTCAGGTCATGATCTGACTTAGGCTCAGTTCATGATCATGATCTTTGAGCCCCACGTCGGGCTCTGGGCTGACCGCTAGCTCAGAGCCTGGAGCCTGCTTAGGGTTCTGTGTGTCTCTCTCTCTGTCCCTCCCCTGTTCATGCTCTGTCTCTCTCTGTCTCTCAAAAATAAATAAACGTCAAAAAAAATTTAAAAAGAAAGAAAAAACAAAAAAAGTTAATGCTCTGTATGATACCATAATGATGGATACACGTCATTATATATTTATCCAAACCTCTAGAAGGTATAGAACCAGGATAATATTATAACTTAAATTATGCACTTTGGGTAATTATGACGTGTCAATATAGATGCATCAATTTTAACAAATGTGGAGGCAGGGGATATATAGGAAATCTCTTGAAGTTCCATCTCTTGAAGTTCCTTCGCTTGAAGTTCCCTTCAATTTTGCTGTGAACATTATACTTTTCTTAAAAAAATAAAATCATAATAATGGAAAATCTCTGTAAGAGATTAATTTACTTTCTTTGTACATCCTAGTACTTTCCCCCTGCCTTGTCATTCATGTAATTTCAAAAAGTGATTGTTATAGTGGATGCCCCTTTCTTGTTCTTGATTTAATGAGAATTAAAGAAAAAAACCTCCATGAATTTTGTCATTTGCTGTAGCTTTTTGTAAAGTTCCTTTATAGTGTTGAAGAAGTCCTAGTCCCTTTTTGCTAGGAAATTTTTTTCACTTGTTCTTTTAGAAAACAAACATGTTTCCTGAGTTTATTAAAATTTTAATCTAACTCATTTATTCTGATACATAACATGATTTTTCTCCTTTAATTTCTAAGTAAAAAAAGTATATTAATATATTTTCTGAAATTCTTATCTTTTTGTACCCTGGAGATTAAACAAAACTTGATTATTTAATTTTTTCTATTGGTTGATTTTGATTGCTAATATTTTATTTTTAATTAAAAATGTAAGTTATAACTGTACATAAGTCACCTTTTATGTTTTCTTAGTCAAATTCTGGTAGTAAGGTCGTTGTCATCTCATAAAATGAGTTGGGGGCCAGTCTTTCTTTTTTTTTTTTTTTGTACTCTTTAATATTTAGTTGCAGATTAGGATTTACCAGATCTAAACACTCACTAGAACTGATATTTTTGTTTATTTTTGGTACTAGGTAGAGTTTTAATTACTTCTTAAGTTTCATCAGTGGATAGATTTCTATTTAGCTTTCTTATTTCTTATTCAGTTTATGCTTTCTTTCCAATGTGTTGGCAATCATTGAAACAAGGACGACAAAAATGAGAGCTTCTCCTGCCCTGATTTTATTTCCAATCCTTTACCACTAGGATTTTGGAAGAAAGAATATTCATTTCAAATTGAGTAAACCCTTAAAGTTCTTGAATAATTCTGGGCAGAGAGGTAAAATAAAAAAAAGAGTTTTAGAACTTCTTGTTAGTTTTAGGAGACTGAATTTTTCAGTAAGGAAAATTATTTTACTTGCACCCAAGGTGAGTGAATGGGATCATGTGTTACATCTATACTTGTCCTTATTCCTATGTCATTATTCATTATCTTTTTCTTTCTATCTCTATGGCTCTTTTTATCTATCTACATTCTTCGTAGTACCCTACATATAACAGTAGTAGTATAGTTGCTTTATCTAGGGGTGTCTGGGTGGCTTAGTTGGTTGAGCAGCTGACTCTTGATTTCAGCTCAGGTCACAATCCCAGGATTGTGGGATCAAGCCCCACATTCGTCTCCATGCTGAGCTTAAGTTAAGATTCTCTCTCCCTCTCTCTCTCTCTGTCCCTCTCCCCTGTTTTCATGCTCTCTCTGTCTCTCTCTCCTAAATTAAAAAAAAAAAGTTCCTCTATTATGCTGGGTGTGTTAGAATAATGGCCATCTAAAGATGTCCATGAACTAATACCCACAGTATCTGTGAATATGTTAGGTTACGTGGCAATGAGGAAATAAAGTTGAAAATGGGATTGTGTCCTAAACTTTGTATGGAACTACAAAAGACCCCAAATAGCCAAAGAAATATTGAAGAAGGAAACCTAAACAGGAAGCATTACAATCCCAGACTTTAGCCTCTACTACAAAGCTGTAATCATCAAGACAGTATGGTATGGGCACAAAAACAGACACACAGACCAATGGAATAGAATAGAGAACCCAGAATTGGACCCACAAATGTATGGTCAATTAATCTTTGACAAAGCAGGAAAGAGTATCCAATGGAAAAAGACAGCCTCTTTAACAGGTGGTGCTGGGAGATGCTGGGAGAACTAGACAGCAACATGAGAAGAATGAAACTAGACCACTTTCTTACACCATACACAAAAATAAACTCAAAATGGATGAAGGACCTCAATGTGAGACAGGAAACCATCAAAACCCGAGAGGAGAAAGCAGGAAACAACCTCCTTGACCTCAACCACAGCAATTTCTTACTCGACACATCTCCAAAGGCTAGGGAATCAAGAGCAAAAATGAACTATTGGGACCTCATCAAGATAAAATGCTTCTGCAGGGCAAAGGAGACAATCAATAAAACCAACAGGCAACGGACGGAATGGGAAAAGATAGTTGCAAATGGCATACTGGATAAAGGGCTAGTATCCAAAATCTATAAGGAACTCACAAAACTCCATATCTGAAAAACAAATACTCCAGTGAAGAAGTGGGCAGAAGATATGAATAGACACTTCTCCAAAGAGGACATCCAGATGGCCAACAGACACATGAAATGATGCTCAGCATCACTCATCACCAGGGAAATACAAATCAAAACCACACTGAGATACCACCTCATGCTGGTCAGTGTGGCTAAAATGAACAATGTATAGGAGACTATATATACATGCTGGCGAGGATGTGGAGAAACAGGCACCCTCTTACGCTGTTGGTGGGAACGTAAACTGGTGCAGCCACTCTGGAATGTGGAGATGCCTCAAAAAATTAACGATAGAACTCCCCTATTACCCAGCAGTAGTATTGCTAGGAATTTACAGATACAGCAATTCCTTGCTAGGAATTGCAAGGGATACAGAAGTGCTGATGCATAGGGGCACATGTACCCCAATGTTTGTAGCGGCACTTTCAACAATAGCCAAATCATGGAAAGAGCCTAAATGTCCATCAGCTGACGAATGGATCAAGAAGATGTGGTTTATCTATAAAATGGAATACTACATGGCAATGAGAAAGAATGAAATCTGGCCATTTGTAATAATGTGGATGGAACTCGAGGGTGTCATGCTAAGTGAAATAAGTCAGGCAGAGAAGGACGGATACCATATGTTTTCACTCATATGTGGAATAGGAGAAATTTAACAGAAGACCATATGGGAGGGGAAGGGGAAAAATAGTTAAGGAGAGGGAGGGAGGCAAACCATAAGAAACTCTTAAATACTGAGAATAAACTGAGGGTTGCTGGGGGTGGGGGAGAGGGGAAAAGGGTGATGGGCATGAAGGAGGGCACTTGTTGGTATGAGCACTGAGTGTTATATGGACACCAACTTGACAATAAACTATAAAAGAAAAAAAAAAAGAAAATGGGATTGAGTTTGCTAATCAACTGATTTTGACATGGAAGATGATCCTGGATTATCTTCATTTGCCCAATATAATCACAATAATCTTTATAAATGGAAGATAGGTACAGAAGAGAGAGAAACAGATTGATGGTAGCATGAGAGAGATTTGGCCCAGCATTGCTGGCTCTGAAAACAGAGGTGTGGAGTCATGAGTTAAAGATTGTGGTGGTCTCTGGAAGTTGAAAAATGCAAGGGTACAGATTCTAATGTAGGCCTCCAGAAAGAATATAGGCCTGCTGATAGCTCACTAGCTCTGTGAGATCCATTTTAGAGTTCCAAACTCCAGAATTATAAAATAATAAATTTGTACTGTTTTAAAAATTTACTACATTGGTAGTAATTGTTACAGCAGCCATAGGAAACTAAGACACATGGGACTTCAAAGAAGTAGAGAAGACTACCAACACTTTTATCTGAAAAAGTTTTGTGAGTCATTTTACATCCCTAAGTTTCTCTTTGTTCATATTTAAATTAGTAACATCTATTTCCCCTATACATTTGGGGGATATGGATATTCCATCAAAGGGAACATTAGCATTGAAAGAATCAGGTAAATGATAGAAGGATTAATTATTCTTAATTGATTGCTAATGAAGATTGAGATAATTTTCTTGAAGGATGGATCTCAATATGTGAAGAAAATACAAGGTATTAAGTTAAGAAGCATACTGTGTGTGAGTGACATAAAGAGTAATGTCACCCTAGGAGAAGAATTTTTTATTAGCATGAAATTTTTATGTTTTTATATCTAGTAAAAGGAAAATAATAGGTTTCTTATTGTTGTTAATACTAAGGTCTTTCTCGGTCTAAATAAGACCCTGTCAAAATGCTGAAGCCAGATTAGTTGTGTTAGAGCGTGAACAGAAGCTTTTAGATGCTGTAGAGAGATAAGGAAATGTGACTTTGAAATGCTAGAAAACAGGATTTTTTTTTACTGGAAAATTTGCCACTGGGAAATGATACTGAAAAAAACAAAAAACAAAAAGGAAAAACAGGTTATGGTAAAATAGTGGCAATACGATGGTAAGTTGCCTAGCTGTGCCTAAAAAGAGTTTGAAAAGGGAGTAGAATTTTTTAAAAAAGGATTAGACCAGACACTTAGATTCCAGAATGAAGAGGTTTTACCAGTAGGTGGATTTCTACATATGTAATTCTAGTGAAAAAGTTGCTTTCAAATCTTTGATAGTTTACACTGGGACCAGGTGTGTGCATATACACACACGCACGCACACACATGCACACACACACACATTCTTTACTTTTCTCAGGCGTGATGTACTCTAATATTTTCTATTTTTTTTTATGTTCTGTTCAGTCTATTTCATAAAGATGCTATTCCAGACACCTTAGATTTATTTCATACCACAGCAAGGCTGCTCCAGCACTTTGAGAATCATTGCATTAGAGAGCCTTCTCTAAGGGACGTGAGGACTGGGGAAGGTGTTTTAATGCCCAGTGTATGGTGTTCTATATCCGGAGAGATGCCCAAAGGATGTGAGAGAGTCAGGGGTACTGATAATCTAACTTCTGGAGAAGCATCATTCATTACGGTAGGATTCACATGGCAGTGTGAAGTGTCAAGAATGTAAAGATATATAAGAAGGAGAATTGGAGGGATATTAGAATTAGAATTGGGGTGCCTGGGTGGCCCAGTCTTTTAAGCATCTGACTTCAGCTCAGGTCATGATTTCACGGTCTGTGAGTTGGAGCCCCGAGTAGGGCTCTGTGCTGACAGCTCAGAGCCTGGAGCCTGCTTTGGCTTCTGTGTCTTCCTCTCTCTCTGCCCTTCCCCCACTCTCAAAAATAAACATTAAAAAAATGTTAAAAAAAAAAAAAGGAAAGTGAAGTGCCATACAGAAGAGATGGTGTGAGATACAAAGGCAGAGAAGCAGGTATGAGTGACACCATTACATTGTGCTGTTCAGGACAACTGACCTGGAGTCAGACATTGTATTGCATTGTCAGCTTTGCTACTTAGAATTTTATAATTTTGCACGAGCATCTAGCCTTTCCATGCCTCATCTTACAACCTATGAAATGGTATGTATGGTATATTGAGCACTTAGGTGCCAGGTACTAAGAAAAGTGCTTTCAGATATTAACTCAACAGCTATTTATACCATATTTGTGAGGTAGGCACAGAATTTAGACCTATAATGCCTATATGCTAGAGCTCTTTTAAGGAGAATAATAAAATCTTGTGAAATAGTTCCTGGCATATAATAAACACTCATTAAATCAAAACATGAGATATAAAGGTTTTCTGAAACCCTAAAACAAGCAGCAGGCAAAGAAAACCCATCCAACCACTGTCAGTGCTCTCCCTACATGTGGCATAGTGATCACGTTAGTGTGTGTATGTATAAAGGGGGATAAAATAAGGTTGAAGTAAAGAGTAAGTGAGTTAATGGATATAAAACCCCTCTTGTTAAGAAATAATTCTCTATAACTCTTCTGCATGTCTTGTATTAACTTTTGTTCTGGACTATCTTTTCAAGGATGTTTGTAGAGGAAACAGTCTTGAGAGATAGAGATGCCTCCCATCAGGGCAAGGTCCAGGATTATTATCTCCTTAAGATAATATTTCCCCCTAGGTCAAAGGTTGGGCAGGTTTGCTAGCAACATCTTTCAAAGACAGGGGTTTCTTAAACTTGGGGTTCCTCAGCTATGACTTAAACCCATTGTGCGGGCAGTATCCTCATGGTCCACCTATATATATAGCTCCCCTGGGTCTTGGGATGTAAGGAGAATAGATGCAAACCTAAAACTTATGTTGCTTGCTGTGCCATGAGTAATAAAGTCCTTTCTCTGTGACCCTGAGGTCACAGGCTCCCCTGTCAGCCCTATGGTATTTATCAATGTGGCAGATAATCAATTTAATTAAGCAACTATTTAATGCATATCTGCTACATGATAGCCATGATGCAAAATGCTAAGGTTAAATGCTGAATAAGACAGGTTCTCTGATTTCACAGTCTGGAAAGGAAGACATCTGCACATAGATCATTATAAAATGCCTAAATACTATGATGGAAATATGAACTGGAATCAAGAGCTGGATAGAGGGGAGGCTTATGTCTTGGTCTAAAATGTGAGATGGAGAGGAGACAGCAGAGAAATTGCTCAGGGTAATACTTCAACTGAATTCTAACAGCTGAGACTGGGTGTGGATTTGTCAGTTACAATGGCAACAATCACTTATATTATTTTATTCTTATTCATTTTTACCATCTGTGGTAAGTTGAGTTGTTTCCCCCAAGAGTTTATGTTGAAGTCCTAACCCCTAGTACCTGTGAATGTGAACTTATTTAGAAATAGGGTCCCTGCAGATGTTATTAAGATGTAACTTAAGGTGGGATTATTCTAGAGTAGGGTTGATCCTTGACCTAATATGACTGGTATCCTCAAGAGGACA
The DNA here is from genome assembly GCA_028646485.1 of Cryptoprocta ferox. Classification (NCBI taxonomy): domain Eukaryota; kingdom Metazoa; phylum Chordata; class Mammalia; order Carnivora; family Eupleridae; genus Cryptoprocta; species Cryptoprocta ferox. Next base: position 62,869,302 of record CM053578.1, on the reverse strand, counting down.
GACAAAGAAGGTACACACACGCAGAGGAGAATATGTAAAGATGCAGACACACAAAAGGAAGACAAAGGCAAAGGTCACGATTATACAGATGCAAACCAAGGGATGCCAGGGATTCCTGGAAATTACCAGGAGCTAGCAGAGAGAGGGCATGGCCCTCCTGACACTATTATTTTTTACTTCTTGCTTCTAGAACTCAGGGAGAATAAATTCTGTTGTTCTAAGCTACCCAGTTTGTGGTAGCATATTACAGCAGCCCTAGGAAACCGATAGACTGTTTTTATCATTATTGTCTTCAACATCATTACTTTAGACAAGAATGAGGAAAGAACACTGCAGTCAGCGAGAAAAGAAGTGTGAGAAAAAATCACCTAAGCTCAGAAAACCATACATTGCTGAATTTCACTCTATCTGGAGGTAAGTGGCAGCTTATGAGGCTGGAAAGCGGTCCGTCTTCTATGGATACTTGCATCCTGGTAGTGTGAGGAGTGTGGCATTTCGATGCTGGCAGACCTGTGTTCAAATTCCAGCTCCTCCACAAACTGGGACATTTAGCCATCCTCTCCAAACCTTGCCATCATGAGCTGTAGAATAAGATAACAAATGCTACCTTGAAGGGTGATTTGGAGGATTTGGGAAACAAGGAAAAAGCACATGCCAAGTGTTCCATATCCAGTAGTGTGTGGTGCTATCAGATTTGAGTGTTAGGGAGATCTGAGGTGTTGGAAGCTTGATCAGTAGCAGTGGCACAAGTGGGGAAGAAAATGAGGAAATGTTTTTCCATCAAAATTAATTGATCATTACTGACTAATTGAATGGAGGCAGTGATGAGATAGCAGTAGTCTTCAAACATGCAAACCTCTACCTACTCTTGCTAATGTGGTAAAAGGACATGGTATTTCAGGTTTTCTGTTTTGTTTTATTTTATTCTTCCAAATAAAGAGCGCTATTATTTCACTCCACTTAGAAGGCTAGATTTCTTTATGGGCACTACTCCTTAAGTGAGGCCTCAATAGGAAGGTGTCTAGAGAAATGATCAGAGTGAAGAAGATATACAGTCATTTCACGTGAAGAATGGCAGAAAAACTGAGGAGTGTCTTTTATCCTGGGGGAAAAAAAATCAAAATTATGTATCACCAATGCAACATTGATTAAACTCAATATGAAATAAAAAATCTCTAGTAAACTGGACGATTCAAATGTAATGTGAACACTGTCTGGAATTTGACCATATAAAGAATTGTATTAGAACCACCTTCAAAGCCTAGTCACACCTTAGATTTCTTGATTTCAGTTTAACAGAATTATACAAAAAATTTTTATCTTCTGCTCTTAGAAAATTATACAATACAAGGAACCACCACCCAAGCCCCAGGCCTAAAGAAACAGAATCACAGGAAAACCATGCTTGAAGTGGCAAGTTATTTCTGCAACAAAGAAAAGTAATGTTCTTTTGAAAAAGTACTCAATAGGTTTTAAGAATAGTTTTATAGGTTCAGAACGGCATAATAAAAATAAATAAATGTGGGTACTGATAAATTTTATGCACTAGAATATATTTTATGTATTAAAATAAGTTTCATGCATTAGAATATTTTTCCTTTAGAAGCTTGTCACATAAAATGTGAATCACTTTATCTGTGTCTCTATTACATATATACACACACATTTACACACATTTATATTAAATATAGAATATAAGGATTTGAGACTTAGAATAACAAGGTTTGTATGAGTGACCATTTGACCTGAAAATTCAACACTAGATGCTTCAAATGCAGGTGAAGAAAAAAAATCTGAAATGACAAGAAGCCAAATTAATTTGGAACAACTAAGCAATGAATGTGAAATTTACCAAGTGGAGATAACAGATTTCTGAGAATATGGAAAACAAAGTCCTCTAGTAGAGGATTCCTCTCATTCCAGGGCTTATTTGAAAAACTCCTGGGTTAGGTAAACTCATTACAATATGATAGATGGGCACTGATTTTCCTTTGGAGTCAGGAATATTAATGATCATTCTATTTTCATCTCCATGGTATATTTCTTATGAATACCATTTAGCATAATTTCTAGATCCATGTGTCTTCAGCTCCCACCATTCCAGCACAGAAAATAGTTTTTAAATACAGCTCAGCAAAAACCGTGGACTCAAAGATTATTTTTCTGCTGTTGACTGTGGATTTGCCTTTGCAATCTAAAAAAAAATTTTGTGTTTTTTAAAAAAATGTTTATTCATGTTTTGAGAGAGAGAGGGGGAGAGAGAGAGAGAGAGAGAAAGAGAGAGAGAATGAGCAGGGGAGGGGCAGAGAGAGAGGGAGACAGAATCTTAAGCAGGCTCTAGGTTCTGAGCTATCAGCCCAGAGCCGGATATGGGGCTCAAACTCACAAACGGCAAGATCCTGACCTGAGCCGAAGTCAGACACTTGACTGAGCCACTAAGGTGCCCTGAAAAATATTTACTAGATAGCCTTAGTGGTGGCAAAACTTTGTCCTTTAAAGATAAATTTGAGGGGCACCTGGGTGGCTCAGTTGGTTAAGTGCTTGACTCTTGGTTTTGGCTCAGGTTATGATCTCATGGTTTTATGGGTTTGAGCCCCACATCAGGCTCTGCACTGGCAGTGTGGAGCCTGCTTGGGATTCTCTCTCCCTCTCGCTCTCTGCCCCTCCCCCACTCATGCTGCCTCTGTCTCTCTCAAAATAAATAGACTTTAAAAAACAAATTTGATTTTTCAAACTATGTCATTAAATTCATGTCTGTTTAAATAAGGTTAATGATTAAATTGCAATATTAAAAAGATTTGATTATAATGAAGAAAAAACACTTCTTTTTTTTTGGTCATTCATGTAGCTAATCTGAACTCTTACCATTTAGGATAAGAATCAGTGTTAAGGTAATTGCTTTCCACATCCAAATATTGATTAAGTTATACTAGGTATATGAATTAAAAAATAATAATATTCTGAGAAACTGTGACTAATTTTCTTCAGAAAAAAATGTTTTAAAAAATTTACCTTTTGAGAAACCTCCACAATTTGGTATGGTAGCATTTATTCATCTTTCTCTTGTGGAAGAATTTTTTGACTTCTATACCTGATTACCACTTTTTTATGTAGTGAGAATGCCAAATATGACTTTCAAGGGTCAGTGATTACTGTCCATTTGTCACCTGGGGTTAGCTGGCTCTGAAGCTCTTCCAGACTGGTCTCTCCAGGGAACTTGACCCTTGACCCTCAGTCACTGTTGTGGCCCCTCAGGGGTCATGCATTGCTGCATTCTCCATGGCCTCTCTCCAGTATAATGAGTTTAAAATGCTTATAGTAATAAAGATTAATTGGAATGAGTTCCTTGAATATTTGCACATGTGTTCTCTTATGAGTGAGGGGCATTCCTCATACACGACTGTGATTTTCCAAGGAGGCATGGCTCTGACCTGTGGTCATTATTAACAAAACTTATTAAGAGTTGGTAAGAATGATTCTGCCTATATATGATCTACATATGTAAAAGAGCTGACAAAATGGTTATGGGTGCTGGGAGAGCAGAGGTAAATTTAGCTCTAACTCTGGGCTTGTCTTAGATATGATATTTCTGACCACTTCCAGGAATCAGGCTGAGGTTGAGTGGTGTCAGAAACTACAGGGGAAGTAGCTTTATGCATTTATTTCATTTTGCTGAGCCAGGGCCTGGAGATATACCAATATAGAAAAAAAAATGCCATATGTATGGGGGAAAATGGACCACTTTAAAAATTTCTTTTGATTGACTAAGAATTTATGCACTTTCATAGAACAAACATATGTATTAAAGCCAGAGGATAAAAATAATTTACTCAATTGCTTTTTATTGCATCATAAATCCATTCAATGAAAATTTACAACTTACTGTTTTTTTAATATACTATACTGTATTGCTTTTATAAAGAGCTACTGATGGGCAAATCAAAATGACTGACTGGAGAATTGGAAAATATTTCCTGCTACGGCATAATTTAAATTCAGGATCCTGAGCAGAATTTGCATTAAATCTGTCATTTCCATTATTTGCTTTGCCTTTATAATTACTGTTGATAAGTGTGAAAATGATACTTCTGTATACAATCTTAGTGATGAACAAATTAACTGTAAGTACAGCATAATGGGAGTGTTATGATGATTAAGGGCTTGTTTTTGGAATCAGGCTCACATATATTCTTTATATTCACATTGTGCATAAAGCAATTATCTGAGCTTCATAAGCCTCAGTTCTCATCCAGATTCACAATATTAATAACTACTTCACAGTTTGTTTTGAGGATTAGATGAGATGTTAGTACAGTGCTTGGCATAGCATCTGATGCATAATTTTGTATAAATAAATACTATTATCTCCATGTTATTCTCTAGCCAGCTAGTTACTGTTGATTTGTTATTTTTATACCATTACACATTTTCTTTAAATTATTTTTCTTCCCCCTATACTCTACTAAATAGGTCCTTATCTTATTTTTCTGAAATTTAGAAAAAATATGTTTACTTATGTAAATGTAATTTAGTTATATATTAAGCTATATTACATATAGTTTAGTTACATATATTATATACAAATATATATGATATGGTTCTCTTTCTCCATGTATCAATAATATATCATCAATACCAATTAAGTTTGGCTAACTTAGAAATTCATTAAAATAATATTAGGTTGCTAACTGAATGAAGAATTACTGTAGAGCTTCCCAATAAAGCAAAAACGGAAGAGTAATATAGGAATTATATATTAACTGTAACCAGGGCCACAGTTAAAATCATGACAGAATGAGGCAAGGGGGACTCTAATGATACTACTATTGAACACTTGTCTGTCTTAATATCTTTTATCTTTGGTGCTATTGACATAGAAGAGTGACATCACATTTGCCATTGTTGCCACATGCCCATGAGAATTGTGTTTTGGTGGCATTCCTCTTGAAAGAAATCTCTTCACATTGTTGAATCTCTTAGTTTTTGTTTTCCATGCATCAGAGTGGCTGAAATGTCAGAGGCCAGAAAAGCAGGTTTCTAGTATTTCAGTTTCAACAGTGGGATGTAGGCTATACTTTCCATCAAGACCTAAAAGGTGGAGCATTTTCTTTTTTTTTTTTTTTTTAAGTTTACTTATTTATCTCTTTAAGAGAGACAGAGACAGCTCAAGTGGGGGAGGTGCAGAGAGCAAGGAAGGGAGGGAGAGACCCATGCAGGCTCTGTGCTGCCAGGCTGCCCGCTGTGGAACCCGATGCGGGGCTTGAACTCACGAACCATGAGATCATGACCTGAGCCAAAACCAAGAGTCAGTCACTAAACCAACTGAGCCAACCAGGAGGCTCAGTTGGAGCCTTTTCTAAACCTAGCAAAAGGAGTTCATATGCTGGGCAGTCCCAAATACTACAAACAGTAATTTAATTTATGCTTAGGGTTGACAAAATTGACAACTGCTATATATGGAGAAATATTTCACCTTGAATAATGTATTCCTGTTAACTTATTTCTTTAGGAGAAATTATTCCTAAATAACTTGTTTATCAAACTAGTTACAAGGAAATATAGTTGATCTTTGAACAATGTGCAGTTCCCCCCTTCACAGTAAAATATCCCTGAATAGCTTGACTCCCCCCAAACTTAAGCTAAAAGCCTACCATTGGGTAGAAGCTTTACCAGTAACATAAATAGTCAATTAACACATATTTTTTAACTGGTTATTTATTTTTGAGAAACAGAGAGCATGAGCAGAAGAGGTACAGAGAGATAGGGGGACAGAGGATCCAAAGCCGGCTACGGGGGGCTCAGGAAACATGAAATTATGACCTGAGCCTAAGTCGGCAGCTTAACCGACTGAGCCACCCAGGCACCCTTGATTAACACATATTTTTAATGCTGTATGTATCATATATTGTATTCTTTCTTTAAAAAAATTTTAATGTATTTTTTTGAGAGAGAGAGACAGAGTATGAGTGGGGGAGGGGCAGAGAGAGAGGGAGACACAGAATCCGAGGCAGGCTCCAGGCTCTGAGCTGTCAGCACAGAGCTCAACACAGGGCTCGAACCCACAAACTGTGAGATCGTGACCTGAGCCAAAGTCGGACACTTAACTGAGACACCCAGGTGCCCCTCATATATTGTATTCTTATAGTAAGGTAAGCTAAAGAGAAGAAAATATTATAAAGAAAATCATAAGGAAGAGAAAATACATTTACAGTACTGTACTATAATGATATTTATCTTTAAAAAGCCGTGTTATTAGTGGACCTGCACATTTCAAACTCCTATTATGCAAGGGTTGTGTATTAGGTTTGGTAATATCATGAATGCTGTAGCTATTAAATTGAACTCTTATTGAAATAATTAAAACCATCACTTCTGTGAGGAAGTTTTGATAAAGGAGGTTGTGCTGGGTGAAATGTTCATATGGGCAAAAATTATAACAAATTTTCTATCCTAGTATTTTGCATGTTGTTTAGAGTTGGATGATGTCTGGAAACAGAAGAACAATACTATCACTTAGCATTTGTATTACCCTTTATGCTTGTGAAGATATCTTTACTCATTTTTTTCTTCTGATATATAGAGTTGCTTTTTATTTTATTTTTTTAGAAGATTTTATTTTTGGGGTGCCTGGGTGGCTCAATCGGTTAAGCATCCAACTTCTGCTCAGGTCATGATCTCACAGGCATGTGAGTTCAAGCCCCACGTCAGGCTCTGTGCTAACAGCTCAGAGCCTGGAGCCTGCTTCGAATTCTGTGTCTCCTTCTCTCTTTGCCCTTCCCCAGTTCATGCTTTGTCTCTCTCTCTGTCAAAAATAAATAAACATTAAAAAATAAAAAAATAAATAAAAGATTTTATTTTTAAGAAATCTCTGCACTCAACATGGGACTTGAATTTACAACCCTGAAATCAAGAGTCACATGCTCTACTGACTGAGCCAGTCAGGCACCCTTTGAGCTGCATTTCTGGCATAGGGAACAGTTGTAAGCATTTCCACTTCTAGATGGAGAGAGGAAGCCCACAAATTGTTCTTTTTGCCTTATTAAAGTCAATTAATTTTCCTTTTGCTACATTTACTTTTGGATGAGCTCAGACAGAAGTTTAATCTGAAAAATTTTCTTTACATCACTCAATCCAGAGTGCTTAGAGAAAGCTGTAGGCCATGAAGCTTATGTAAGTTAATTTATATTTGTTGACATCTCCGTTAAGAAGATGTATGGATGGGAAGAAAAATGAAGCTATTTTCTAAAATGAGTTTGGGTTTCATACATTTAAGCTGACCCTGACATTTATGATCTTGGATCATTAGCTGTATATACAGAATTTTTTTAATTGGTAGGGTTGGATTGGCAGAAAGATACAGTCTTCTCAGGTCTAGTAGGCTCCTGAGTGAACCTTAGGGGATAGCAATGCAAATTTGACCACTTTTCACTCAGTTACCTTTCCTGTAGTTACTTTGACACTTGAGCATGGTTATTTTTTTGCTAATAGACATTTTAGAAAGCTTTGCTTCCCTGTGAATTTGTCTAATACACCATCTAATACTTGGAAAACTCAATCAAATCTAAGGAGTTTAATAGAAAAGAATGGAAAAGTCAGTGCATAGAAATAGTAAATTCTTAAAGTGAAGACATTGTTCTGAAGGTTAAATGACTGAATTGTCTTTGTTTCCTTTTCTCTACACTTCTCAAGACTAAATCTGGATTAGAGAATAAGAAAGAACATTTATTCTTCAAACTCAATTAACATTTATATTGTTTTAGAATTCGTTATTCTACTACCCCCACAACCCCACTTCAACTTTCAATCTATGTGACAGCATTGTCAGGTAATTGTGGATAATACTATCTCTGAGTGTGAGTGTGTGTGTGTGTGTGTGTGTGTGTAGTCTCTCAACAAGCCCTCTTGTCTATTCTCTGCCCATCACTTACGTAATTCCCAAAGGATGAGTTGTCACAAATTTGTTCATTTTTTTAAGGGAGAGAGAGAGAGAGAGAAAAAAAGCCAGGGAGGGGCAGAGAGGGAGAGAGAAATCCCAAGCAGCCTTCACACTGACAGCACATAGCCCGATGTGGGGCTCAAACTCATGAACCACAATATCATGTCCTGAGCTGAACCAAGAGTTGGATGCTTAACCAACTGAGCCACTCAGTCACCCCTAGATTTGTTCTATCCAGTTGTTTTGTGTTGCTTTCTCTTAAGAATTGGGCTTTTTTTTTAGATTACAGAATAAACTATGATGTTTAGATATTGATCAGATGGAATGACTATAACTTTTATTGTGGGATCTGCCAAGGCTCTCTTCTGAGAAGATAAACACATTGAATCACCTTGGCTACCCTTCAGAGTCATCTTTATTCATTTAAAAGGAAATTTTCCTATGTCATTTTAGATTTTAATGTGATTTTTAGTAACTTTTGAAATCGTTGCTCATTTAAGGTAAATTAATTAAGTTAAATATATTTCAATTCACACACATATAAACTTAATTGTTGGAAACCATGGTGGTGACATTCTGTTTGAAGGATTCTTATCAAATATTTAAGCAGATATTCCCTTAATACAAAACAGTAAAAAGGATTATTGTCAAATGAGAACATGTCTGAACTATTCATCAAAAAGCAATTAGATAAGGAGAAGCAGGAGGTCAACAAGAATATAATTTGTTTTTTTTTTTTTTTTGGTATTGATTAGATGCCATAAATATACTTACTAAAAGTTGTGGGGTAGAGAATGCTGAATATTTAAGTCACCTAATAGTCATTTTATATTTCTGAATTTGGCATTGAACCTGGATATCTAGTTGTTTAAAGTGGATGAGATAAACAACAATAACAACAACAAAACAATTATTTGTCTTATTTGCAAAGGCAAATAAATTTCTGGAGAAATCTATGAGAAAAACCCACACTGTGCTTACTTGCCTTGCCTAATTAAGTGACTACAGGAAAACTATGAGTTCACTGAAAGAGCAACTACTGGTCTTAGATTTCTCTTTATTGCATTCTTTCTCCTCTAGTATTTTTAATTTCTCCTTATTCATTGCTCATGGGCTGCCTTTCTGATGACAAAGTTCTCATTAGATATTTTGCTAGAAGAGAATTTTAAAAATAATTTGTTGTATCATAGTCTCAAGTGAATAAACCCAGATGGTTCAGTTTAATAAATATGGGGGCAAGTGAGTGCAGTTCATATTATCAGTTTAACCATACCTCTTAAGCCCCAGTTAAACACACCTAAATTAAAAAAATTTTTTTTTCAACTTTGCCATCTATTGTTCATTGTTTTCAAAATCAGAAGTCAATAGTTTTCACTGAGTATCTAAGTTTTTATAAGGAACAATACCTGATCCCAAGCACTGGCTTAGAAAGAACACAACAGACTGTTCCTGCCGCTCTAGGTCAGAAAATGAATAAGGAATTACTTCAAGTAAACAAAAAATTTGATGATTATAACTGTATTATTTAAAACTAGATTTTCAGTTGACCACAGGGGCATATAGCAGGGTAACTCTGTCTAGTGTGGTAGTTCACGAAGTATTTCCCTTAGAAGTAATGCTAAGTAATGAAAGAAAGCAGCACTTACCTAGGCAAAGAAGAATGTTGTAGACAGGAAGAAGTATAGGCAAAGGCTTTGAGAGGACACACAACCCAACAGTTGTGATAAAATGAGAGAAGCGCAGGAGAGTCAGCATGGAGAGAACAGGGACAGAGGGCCCCTGCTAAATGATTGAGAACCACAAGGCATTGCCTTGTGCCTATGAAGGACCTATGAAGGACCTTATAGATCATGCTCATGATGCTGAAACCGTTCAGGTGAGAAAGGATAAACTATGCTGGCCACAGTGAGAACAGACAGATATAGACTGCTGATACATTTATAAGGCACAATCAACAAGAAGGGACTAGGTGCAGACTAGAAAGTAAGAATGTAAGGAACTGGGAGGGGTCCAACATGACTCCAAGCTTAGTGGATGATGGTGTATCAGAGACTAGAAATAAGAGACAAGTCAAGTTTGTAGATGAGGATCAAAAATTAAGTTTTGGGGCACCTGGGTGGCTCAGTTGGTTAAGATTCCAACTCTTGATTTAGGCTCAAGTCATGAACTCATGGCTCATGAATTTGAGCCCCGAATCAGGCGCTGAGATGATAGTGCGGGGCCTGTTTGAGATTCTCTGTCTCTTTATCTCTCTGCCTTTCTCTCTCAAAAGTAAATAAATAAAGGGGCACCTGGGTGGCTCAGTCTGTTAAGCGTCTGACTTCATCTCAGGTCATGATCTCATGGTTCGTGGGTTTGAGCCCCTCATCCAGCTCTGTGCTGACAACTCAGAGCCTAGAGCTTGCTTGTTTCAGATTTTGTGTCTAACTCTCTCTCTGCCCCTGCCCAACTTGTGCTCTGTCTCTCTCTCTAGCTCTCAAAAATAAACATTAAAATTTTTTTAAATAATAAATAAGGAGGGGGAGGACAAGATGGCGGAGAGGTAGGGAGCTCTGTAATCCCTGCACGCCTGTATGGATTGAACTGAGAAGGACTGAAGGGATAAAACTCGGATTTGCAAGTGGGGGAAAGAAGAAACAGACGCCAGAAAGAAGACAACCTCAAAGATGCCTGAGTAAGTGACTGTGATCTGGGAAATTAGGGGACGGGCGCGTCCTGGGCGTAAAGGGGAAAGGAGCCCCCGAGCCGAACACAGGGAGAGCGCGCTGTGCCCCGGAGAGACCAGGGGAAGAGAAAGAGAGACGGAAAACGCACCTAGAACCATCTCTAAGGGAGGAAAAACTCGCCCGTCTCCCCATATATAACTGCCGAGCGCCGGGAGAGAAATCCGTCCCATCTGGCCGGCGAGTTCTTCCTTGGGCGCAGCCGCACCGGGAGCCTTGAAAAGCGGCAGCGGCGGCAGCGGCAGCGGCGGCGGCTCCGCGAAAA
>CM053578.1:62729736-62857878 GCA_028646485.1 Cryptoprocta ferox | reverse complement strand
CTGAAAACAAACTGAGGGGGGAAGGGGAAGGGGGAAAGGCAAAGGGGGGTGATGGTCTTGGTGGAGGTCACTTGTGGGGAAGAGCACTGGGTGTTATATGGAAACCAACCTGAGAATAAACTATAAAGTGTAAAAAAAAAAAAAATAAATAAATAAAATAAATAAAATAGTAAATACATTAAATAAACATTAAAAAATAAAAGAAGCATTTAAATTAAATTTTGTATTAATTTATAGTGTCTATGAGACATGCCAATTAGGTTATTCTACTTTTTCTTTTAATACTCATTCTTAAGTTTTTCCATTCTCTCCTCCTTTTTTGTTTATATTTACTGTTTAAGTCTGAGGTTTTTTTTTTTAAGTAACACTTTGATACACTTGTGAACTTTTGTATTTTCTCATGCTCTTTCCTCATGTCAGCTTTCTGCAGTTTTAAGTGATCATTTCCATATAGAAAGTCACCTTTCCTCATTCTGTTTGGCTTATAGTTTTTTGGGGTTTTATTTCAGTCTTAGGTATTATGTCTTCAAAAACATCTCACTTTTTAGTTTATGTTTAATGTATTAAATCAGAAATGGCAAATAGGTAGTGCCAGGAGGTGCCATCTCTGATTAGTTATGCATGCTCTGAACCAAAAGTTGAGGCATGTGGAACACATGCCCTGCACCTCCTTATCTTCCTTTCTGACTTTGTTTCTTATGAGCGAGCCAATGAGCAAGTATAACAACTAAAGTGAGGGCTCAGTCCTCTAGAATATAATCCTGGTTTCATTTCTACCCATAGACACTGGGGTGACTTGGGCAGACAGAAGTTCAATCAGCTTTTGAAGTCTAAGAAGCAGAGATCAGGAATTTTCAAGTACATAATTCTGTTCACTTTGTTCAACCAACACAGTCGTTGTCTCTGATAAGAGGTTGATGGGCAGTATCAAGACTTGCTAGCTTTTAAAAGAAACAATTTGGATATCTGAGTTTAATACACGAATACTTCCCCCATGTGACTGATCTCTGACTATTCTTCTAGAAATGCAACATCCTTGTAGGAAGTCTAGACTGATTACTAAAGATATATGGCACTGTATTATCTCCTCTACTCATATCTTAACAATAAGTGAATGGTGGAAATGCATGGGACATAGAAATGTAGATGGCTACAGGTTTGGTTTTTAAACTTTAAATCAAGGGGCGTCTGGGTGGCTCAGTCGGTTAAGCCTCCGACTTTGGCTCAGGTCATGATCTCATGGTTCATGGGTTTGAGCCCCGCACAGGGCTCTGTACTGACAGCTCAGACAGCCTGGAGGCTGCTTCAGATTCTGTGTCTCCTGCTCTCTCTGCCCCTCCCCCATTCATGCTGTTTCTCTCTATCTCTCTGTTTATTGTTTAATAAATAAAAACATAAACAAATTTTTTTAAAACTTTGAGTCAAAATGTCAAGGACTCAAAATGTAAATACCTCCAAATGTAAATGAGTCTTTTAGGCTCAATATGGTCAAGTATTTAGCAATAAAAAAGCTGGGGGAGGGGAGCTGGTCCTAAGTGTGGTCCAGTGAGAGTCAGACAATGGTTCTAAATGTGGTCCAGAGAAGAATTTCCTTTGGTTAGGACAGGTAAATTAACTCTAGTTAGATTTTGATGTAGATAGAGTAAATCTTAAGAGTTATGAGAAAGTACTGGCTCTATCTATGAGCAGTCCTAATATTTACCTTTATGCAGGGATAGGAAAGTTCTGCATTTGAAGTAGATTCACAGGGAATTTCTTAATTTTCATAATTAAATATCAACTATGATAATAACATGCTTGGCATTTGGAATATATAGACTTTTTTTCAATCAATAACAGTGACTGGGTCAACTTCAGACATTATACTCATATTGGTTAATAATCAGCTACTCAGTAACCTGGCTGATATAATTAAACATCATTCAAGAAACACTTTAAGACAGTGGTTTTCAAATTGTACTCTACAAGGTCCCAGGGTTTCTCCAGAGTTTTCAAGCTAACCATAAGAGGCTTCCTAGATGGATGAGGAATGACTACTTATCCCTACCTTCTGCAAAAAATAAAGTCTGCTTTGATATCTTACAAGTAGTTAGCTCCTGCACAAGCATTCATTTGGAGAACATATTTCTCCCTCACAAAAATGAGGTTTGTAAATCATTGTTTTAAGGATCATAGGGGTCATCTTTCTCCACAGATTCTTTAAATTCTAGTCCTGAATCACAGTGGATGAAAATTTACATAGAAACATTACTTTAGCACAGATAGATGATAGCTAGCTAGTTAGCTAGCTGGCTAGATATGCCTTTCAAAATGCTTGTTTCTGGCTTCAGGGTTGGGTCCCAAATATTGCTAATCAAAACAATCTCATCTGTCCCGCTACAGTTATTGATTTCGAAATGGGTGTACAATTCTTTTCAATGGAATGAATAAAAAGAGTGTTTAATAAAAGTCTCAGGAAAGGAAGTTTTAAGCTCTCCTGGAGGGTGATGAGAATTCAATTCTGGATGTTAATGAGAAAGCATCTCATAATGATTCCAACTGGCAGATTTCCTTGGAATATAAGGACTAGATTTAGAATAGAGGTAGTATGATGCATGATTGGACAAAAAGGAGGAAAGAATTCATGAACTTGATTACAATGTTTACCTCTGGACTAACCAGCCTTAAAACTTGTCCTCCCTCTGACTTCTATCTATGTAAACCATTATATAGTTTAATACACTTTCTTTTTTCCTTCCACCTGCAGCTGAAATCATCTTGACATATATATTCCAGAGAAAGGAAGTAGCTTGTGCAAAAACACAGTGGTGAGAATATACTTGGCATGTTCAGAGAACAGCAAGGATATTACCAGGATGATACAAAAGAATAAAGATGAACTCAAGTGGTTCTCACTGATGAGAAAGAAGGTATGGCTGCAAATGTAGACGGTTTAAGGGAATGAAAGCTCAGATCAATGGAATTAAGTTCTTAAAGAGACAACATAATGCTGGAATTTAGGGTTACAGAAATTTTGTTTCCCAGAGAAGTTTCTAGTGACCTTATAAGCCAGACAAGGATGTAGGTTAAGAGTAGCATGGGGGAATGAAGTAGTGATTCACATTGCCAAATGACTTATAGAATGTGGGACATAAGAATAGCTTCTCCTGGAAAGGGTTCCACTGTAAGGATCATTCCAAGAGAAGATTTGTATTTCAGTTGAGGACAAAGAGTGGAGATGGAAGATTCTGTGAAAAGTTTGAGTTCATAAGAGACCTTAGGAAACAGTGAAAGTGGTTTCCAGAGAGCAGAATGGAAAATGTTTTCAAAAAAGATCAGACTTGGATAAGCCAGAGAAAAAAAGGCAGAAAACTCCTAAATATATGTACTGAAGGAAATATTATCAGTAGGGGACACTAACAAGGATTAAAGGGATGTGAGGCATGGAATAAACAGCTGACTTTGAAATATTATGTGACACTGCCATTTCAGTGTAAGCAGAGCTTTTGTCAGTCCTGGGCACGAGGAGACTAGCAAACAGGTTTTCAAAGATAAATTAATGAAGAGGTTGTTATGAAAAATCCAAAGAAATCCTTTGTCAATTGTGCACTGGACTGAATTAGTTTCTAGAACCCTTTCTTAGTGCAGAAACAGCAGGAGCCTCAATAGATGGGAAAACTCAGGATAATTAAGTTCCTAAAGGGACGGTAATCCTGTTGTACAGGAGACTAGACTTAGTTCTCAAGGAGAAGCATTGGCCACCTCACAGGATTTGAGGTTTTGGACTCTCTGTGTGGAACATACAACATTTTTTTTTTCCAGGGCAGATTATGTTCTTTTGAAATTGGTAAGAGAACTAAGGAGGTAAAATAAACTTTTCAAACAACTATCAATCCTTGAACAAAAGTTCATTTTCCTTTCTTGGTTATTTTACCTATATGTCCAGTGGAGAGAATTTTTTAGCATATGAAAATGTTTTCCTTTAAAGAAGTTTATACATAAATATTCTTCCCTCTGTAAAAATGTGTTTTAAAACTGCTTTAGAAACTTGCTTATTTCCTTACAACATTCATGATACTGAAAGATTATAGAAACAAATAAAGACTCATAGTTTAAAATTAGTTTACTGAGTGGGGGTGCCTGGGTGGCTCAGTCGGTTAAGCTTCTGACTCTTGATTTCGGTTCAGGTTATGATCTCGCGGTTGTGGAACTGAGCCCCACATTGGGCTCTGTGCTGAGCATGAAGCCTGCTTAAGATTCTCCCTATCTCTCTGCCCCTCTTCCCCTGCTCACATGCACACACTCTCTCAAATAAATTAACAAACATTAAAAAATATAATTAGCTTAGTGAGTGAAAAAATATATTTTATTATAAACTCATAACTAGAAAAGACTATAAGTTACTATAATCAGAAGATGCACATAAGGAGAATTGGGTAATTAAGTACTTTGAATATAGAAACAAGACTTGGGGATTTTAAATACCTGACATATATTTTACAGAATAGTTTTTATAAATAAAGAATTAAGTGACATAGTGAAGAAGGAAGTTTTATATAATGAAGGTATTTCTGGAAAGTTTTTCTGCTTCCCTCTATATATTCTAGTTGTTTTAAATTATGATTATGTTGTTCTCATTGCCCCAAATATTTTTTTCTCTATGACTCTATCAAACATATATGAATTTCTCAAAGCTTAAAAATTTTCAAACTTAAGTGCATCAACAGATTAATCCTTTTTTTAAGTGTAAATGTTTTAAGTGCAGAAGTTTTACGTTAGCTATGCTGTGCTTACATCTTTAGCTCTATTAGGAAATAATAGTAATTTGCTATTGACATACATGGTATATACAAAAACAAAACAAAACAAACAAACAAACAAACAAAAACCCAAGAAAACTCCTAAAACTTAAGTTGCATGTGTACTCATTAAAGATTTTGAGTTTGCCATTGATTTCTTACTGGTCAGTACTATTTTACAATTATACATACAGCAGCTCAAATAAAGTCAGCATATTTCCCTTCAAGAGGCACCAAAGGGAATGATCCAGAATCATTCATTGTTAATACTTTGACTTATATCCTACTGGTATATTTGATTAAACTTGAAAACAGCCTAGGACACTATTTTTGCTAGTAGTAGCAAATGCCTCTGATTTCAGGCAATTCTCTGACCAAATTAGTTTGAATAAAGTTAATTTAGCTGCGTTTATAGGATTTGGATTCCCAGGATAAGTATTTCTTTCAGTCCTATACACACTTCTTTTGCAGTGGTTAATAAGCACCTAACAGAATATTGGATTTCTAAGGGTCACTCTATAAACATTTGTTGTGTTTCTAAATAACAGATCTTTGGGACTTGAAGCTTCTATTCAGAGGGAATTTGATAAAAATTAATTATTATGACACGTTCAATTGTTAAAAGTGTTTAGTTTAAAAATCTAATGGAAAATTCCTTTAGGTGAATATTATTTGAAGCAAGAGTATTGAATACTGTTGCTTGAAATATTAATAATAATGTAGGGAATTAGGGCCTTTTGGAACTATAATAAAACCTTGGATTGTGAGTAACTTGTTCTGCGAGTATTCTGCAAGATGAGCAAACATTTCTAATACATTTTAACTTGATAAGTGAGCCATACCTTGCAATACAAATAGTATGTGATGCTGAACATCACATGATCACAATTGAGCCAATGATTCCTCTCTCTCTCTCTCTCTCTCTCTCTCTCTTTCTGCAGAATTGTGTACGATCATCCCCATGCTCAGATGCTTGGTTTCAGGCTGTGGTGTTTGGCAGAAATCAGTGATTTTTCAGAACATTGGAAGGTGCCCACAACAGATACTAGTGCATTTTTGTCACTTCAAAGTCCTTTCCTTTTCCATACAAGAGTAAACTTAGGAATGCTTTGCTTCATTCTGGGTCAGGCTGCCTGCAGACATAGACCCTTTCCTCTGCTGCCTTAATGTCAGTTACATTAAATACGGTACTGTAGGTAACATCCGTGTAAGCATATACAATGGCCTTCATGCAGAAAAAAGTTGAAAAGAAAGGCTGTAAGAAGAAGGAGATGATTACGGTGGAAGAAGGAAATCATCAAGAAGTACGAACGAGGTATGCGAGTGGCCAAAATTGCAAGATTTTATAAGAAATCTACATCTGCATCTCATCTGCAGAGGAGGAGGAGAAAAAGGCAGAGGATTTTTCTCACTTCAAATGAGATTAAGGAGATGTGTAAAATGTGGGAAACAGTGCAAAATTTTGTAGAAAAGCACCACCCAAATAAGACTGTAGCAGTGCAAGTCATGAATCTGTTTAATGACAATGCAATGTCACATTTCTGTGAAATCTTGAAAGGAGGCAAAAGCCAGTGTCATTGGATAGGTTCTTTGTTAAAGTTGTACAGAAAGAAAAAGATTCCACTGAGCCAATAGATAGCAGTGATTCCATTAGTGATAGTGAAAGTTGTCCTACACAACAACCCTCCTCTCTCATCTCCCTCACACCAGCCACAAAAGTTTTCAAAGGAAAGTGCAGGTTAATTTATTTTTCTTTATATTTTGTATTTTCTTTATTATTCTGTATTATATTACAGTGTTGTAATCATTTTTATATGAATATTTTTGGGTTGTGGAATGAATCATCTGAGTTTCTGTTATTTCTCATGGGGAAATTAGCCTTGATATACAAGTGCTTTGGATTACAAGCATGTTTCCGGAACGAATTATGCTCACAAACCAAAGTTTTGTTGTATTTCTGAAGTAAAATCTCACTGAGAGTGTTTAGGGAAGTCAAATAGTTGAATTAAGTTTTGGAGTCTGTTTTGGCTCATGGTGTATTTCTTCTATGAATGACGAGTGAAACCTTTTGGGCAGAGTTGTGTGGTAGAGAGTGACAAGTGGAAGACTGTTAATGATGAGCAGTTGATTGTTATAATGTAATGAGTCTATAAAAGAATTACAGGAAGAGATAGTCATGTATCTCTGTTTTTTGGTCTCTTTCTGGGTGAGCCTCTCTGTTTCTTTATCTTAGGGTTTAACTTTTGTTCCTCATTTTTTTTGCATGAATCACACTGACAATCTTCCCTTTACTCTATATTTTCTCTTTTTCCAACCGTCATATTAATTATTTTATTCATTCATTCCAAATTTATTGGCTTCCTCCTACTTGCAGACATTCTCTAAGCACTGAAGCTCTAGAGATACAAGGCTTCCTGGAATTCTTCTTGTCCTACATTCACCGTAATGTTCAACTCAATCAAGTAAGCAAACGTTTGCTATTATCTCATATGTACAAGTCCCTATCCTGAGGGAAACAAATACATAGCACCATCACTGACCTTAGGAAACTCATATTCAGGTTGCAGAAACCAACATTTAAAAACATATAAAGCACAGTATAACAACTGGTAAGATGGATGTTTATTTAATTTATGGGGGTTCTGAGGAGAGACCTAACTTTAGACCATTGACAGCAAGGTAGAGAGAAACTACTTTTGACATCGATGTTTCATTTCCTATAATGTATACATATCCAACAAAGACCTAATGCTTTCTTGCCTTTTTGCTGATGTAGTTTTTCCTTAGTGATTTAGCTAATCTCAAGTTTTGTCTATCTCTTTACAGTTGGAAGGCCTCAGTCCTAAATGAAAAGCCATGGTGATATATGTTGAACAGTGAAGGAAATTAGATTACTGGGTTTCTGAGGGAGAAGCATTATGTATTAATTAATTAATCCAACAAATATTTATTGAGCACATACTATATCAGGCACTGAGCAAAAGCTATCCTCAAAGAAGTTATATTTCTAGTGAATTGGACAATTAACAAATCAATATGTAAAACATAGCATATCAAATGAGATAGGGGCTATGGAGAAAAATAAAGCACAGAAAGGAGATAAGGAGTCTTAGGGTTGCCGTGGGCCTACTTTACCTAGTATGATTAAGAAAGTCCTGATTCAGGGGCACCTGGGTGGCTCAGTTGGTTAAGTGGTCCAACTTCATCTCAGGTCATGATCTCATGGTTGGTGCGTCCAAGCCATTCATTGGGCTCTCTGCTGTCAGCACAAGCCTGCTTCAGATCCTCTTCAGATCCTCTGTCTCCCTCTCTCTGCCCCTTCCCTGCTCGCTCTCTCTCTCTCTCTCTCTCTCAAAATTAAATAAACATTAAAAAGAAAAAGTTCTGGGGCACCGGGGTGGCTCAGTCGGTTAAGCAGCCAACTTCGGCTCAGGTCGTGATCTTGTGGTTTGTGAGTTCGAGCCCCCGTCGGGCTCTGTGCTGACAGCTCAGACAGAGCCTGGAGCCTGCTTCAGATTCTGTGCCTCCTTCTCTTTCTGCACTTCTCCTGCTCACACTCTGTGTCTCTGTCTCTGTCTCTCAAAAATAAATAAACATTAAAAAATTTTTTTAAAAGAAAAAAAAGTCTTGATTGATAAAGTGACATTTGTGCAAAAAGTTGAAGGTGGTAAGGAAGTGAGCAATGCAAGTATCTGGAGGAAAAGATACCCTGAGGTGTGAACATGCCTGATGTGTTAAAGGGACTGCAAGGTTTTGTTGCAGGGATAGAGAAGAGAATTTTTTTTTTTTTTGAGAGAGAGAGACAGAGAAAGAGAAAGAGAGAGAGAGAGAGCGAGAGAGCGTGCGCATGAGTGGGGGAGGGGCAGAGAGAGAGGGACAGAGGATCTGAAGTGGGCTCTCAGCTGACAGCAGCAAGCATGATGTGGGGCTTGAACTCAGTATCAGATCATGACCTGAGCCAAAGTCAGACACTCAACCAACTGAGCCACCTAGGCACCCCAAAGAGGAGGATTTTTTAAAACAAAGTCACAGAGAAACAGAGAATCAGATCATGTAATGGGGGTAATGACGGCATGGGCTGTTCAGAACGGGAGAAAGAGGACAACTATGACCAGTATGAGGTCAGTTATCATCTCTTGGTCAACATAATGAAGATCCAAAATTGAGTTAAGTTGTAGGTCAGGAATTTGCCCTTCACAAGACAGTAATTTAGTCTAGAGCAAAATTAATCCAATTTTCCTATTTTTAGAGAGTACGATGGAACAGAAAGAGCTTAGAGTCAGGAAGTCTGTTTTATTTCTATTTCTATTCCATCCCCAACTAGTTGGGTAACCTGGAGCTGATAAATTAAATTCTCTGGGTTTCTTGTTTGTTTCTCCTTTAAAATGAAGGGATGTTTTCTAGATGATATCTAAGCTTTAAAAATTCAATTCAAGGATAAATGGCAACCAAATCCAACCTGATGTTGCAAACAGACCTTTGTTTTTGGAGGGCCCAGAATATCAGGTTTGTGTACATTTATTCTTTAAAACAATCATGGCAATTTTCAGAAAATAACAGTTTTCTCTATTCATTCACTGGTTGCTGAGAGGGGGCCTTCCCCCTGGCTAATCTTCCAGCCTGGGTTCTGAACGCTAGAGTTGGAAACAGAGAATGGCAAGTCCAGAGGCATTGTCAGGGATCTCTGCACAGAAATACTCCCCCACTGTTCACTAACATATGGAGCATCAGCATGAATTGATGCCATTCAAACATATAGAGAGAAGATTGCTGTGGAGTTGTGGTCTCTGCCTGATTATCTTCCAGAATGAGTCCAAGCAGAACTTGTTCCTACCTCTGCTGGGCCAAAGACTTCCATGGTTACTGGAAACTGTGGAAATGCATTGCATTTTCTATGAAGTCATGATTTTACAAAATGAATTTACTATATACCACTCTTCAGTACAAAAATGGAGGGCTCATGCTCTGAGTTCCTAACCAAGTAAAATCTCTTAACTGCTTAATTTTAGTGTTTGTAGAGAATGATGATCAGTTTTCATTATAATACTTTTTACAAGATTTTTAGAAAGCAAAGCAACAGATTCCAAGATTTATGGAAATAATAAATGTTTACTAAAACACATAGTGAGGGACTTATGAATAGAAAATTAGTTGCTCTAGAAACAGAAATATCATCAAATAAAAGTGTTTATAAGAAAAGAAAAATTATCAGCTTCTGAAAAAAAAATAACCCACCACAGAGAAATGGAGATGACAAACTAGGAAAATAACTGAACAAACTGAACTGTATTTCTATAGTTTAAAGGGTGTCAACCGAATATATTAACAGAAAATATAAATGAAATGAAATAACTTAAGTGCTTAACTCTAACAGAAAATAATCAAGCAAAATAACCTGAGCTCACTAAAGAATTAAAGATGTAATACATAATTTCTGGGGGAAAGATCTTACTTTTTTAATAAAAAATAATATTTGATTTATATTTTATTTTACTTATCTTCTAAGAATAAACATAGCATATACTTTATGATCTATAGTTCAGAAGCTTAAAAATCATATTCGCACATGTGTTCCTGTGTAATCCAGGCTGGGTTTTCAGTGTTAAATTTCAAGAAGGGCTTTTTCTTTCTTATTTTGCTTATTTTCCATTATAATTTATACCTAATTCATCACTGAATAATGCAAGCCCCCCAGATGAAATATTATAGTATATAGATGACTCATAAGATGGAGGATACTGCTCTAGCTTTAGCTAATTATTTTCCCTGACCTATGAAGACACATTCTTTTCAAGGCCTTATTGATACCATTGTGGTCATGAGTTTGAGTGCCTGAGTCTCAACCAGTGAGTCACATCCCTAAGCTACACCAATATCCTTTGAAAGAGGTCACAGTGTAAGATAGGAAACAATATCAATGACTTATTGTAATTTACCCTTTTGATTCTGCAGTGAATCCCAGAGTGCCTGGTCAGTTTTGCTGACCCTGAGGATGAAGTACAGCACAGAGGGGATACAGTGACTAAAACTTCAGCACCTCATTGAAAGACAGAAATTGCCATTTTGTTTTTTTCCATAGGCTAAAACTGGAGTGATTCTCTCCTTCCCCTTTTAAAATTCCCACATCACTGTCCAGAAGTTTTCTTCATCCCACACTTCTCTTTGGAACTGCAAAAACAATATGTACGTTAGCCTTTGCTAATGAAAAATGAAAGGATGAAAAACAAAGGGAGAAAATGGAAGAATATATTAGGGATGAATCAAAAATTGGGTGATTGATTAAAAGCAGAGAATCCAGAGAAGATAACGATCAATGATAATACAAGAACTAGGGAACTTTGAGAAAAGGGTGACAGTAAAGTGGAAATTGAGGAGAAAGCTGGCGTTAGGGAAATAGGAAAGCATTGAAACAAGAGCAATGTTTTGATTCAAGGAAGAACAAAGCAGTGCTGAGCTAAACTGCCTAGTATTTCTTTGTCAGCATAGTTATTCAAATGAACTTCCAGTAAATTTCTCTTATGTCTTTAGTTACTTATTAGATCACTTTATGTAGTGAGACTTAATTGCATCACTTCCCATAGTTATCATTAAGGTGACTGCTGCCAAACTGAGTGAAGCGTGATGACTACCCTGATTTGGATAAATATGACCTAAGAATTAAAGGTGAAGGCTTGATAAGATGAAGAGGTTCCAAGAAGGAAGAAGCAGAGCAGAGAAAATTAGAAATATCTTCAGGCTGCATGCAACATTTTCTGCTCATTTTTAACTCTGTACTGTCTATTGAAGGCTTGTCAATTATTTCCTCCTTCTACATGGGCTCGAATTTATTCTCTATTTTTGTTGCCCTGAGTAATCGGTTGAGAGATTATGTCATTTGACATTGATCCAGTTCCAATGACTTCTGAAACTGGGCAAATTGCTTGGGAATAATCTGGAAGTTATGCCATTGGAGATATTACAAGAGGTATGGGCTCCTTAGGATTTTAAGCCAAAGTATCTTCCACATGTACCTCATGTGAATCGCATTCCCTTCCACCTGACCCATCACTTGGAGACAAAAAGAGATAGCTTATGGATAGACTGCTGTTGACACAGATGCGATGTCAACTCGTATGGAAAACAAATGGATTTGGCTGCCTTTCTGAAAGGTATGGTTTCTGACCTAAACTATTCTGTCTAGACCGTTATAAGTGTGACCAGAGGTGTCTGAATGTTAGTTGAGACTAAGAAGCCACCCTGGTGAGCATTGCAAAGCCAAAGTAGGAGAATATTTTTTCCATTTTCTCCTCCTGCTCCTTCAACAGAGAACATTTTTCTTTTCAGTTTTAAAGCTACTATTATTCTTTGATGGTATCATCTTAAAGGACCATCTTAATGTGTCTAATTAGTTTGAGGAAACCTCTTCTTTCACTATATTTGTTACCATATTGGATGTAAAAATTTCCCTTCATATCTAAAAGTTGCCAAAATAATAGAGAGACAACTGATTGAGCAATTAAATTATTTTCCCTTTACTGCACAAGGCTCAATTAATCACCCTCTCCATTTACTGGCAAACCAAAATTAAAAGCCATGCAAAGTCATCTTCTTCTTTTACTATTTGTTCCTTAATGTCTATCCTTACTCCAATTCCCACCCCTGTCGTAATATACTCTGTAATATCTTCAAAATATGTAGATGTGTGTGTGTGTGTGTAAACATATGTGGAGGGAGAAAGAAAGGGTGGAAGGAGAGAAGGAGATGTTTAGGGGTATGTTATTCATTTATATAAATGTATAGGCCTCATTACCAATTACAGCGGAAGTACAAATTTTCTTGAAATTAATCAAACAAGAAAGACCAAGACCGTTATGAAAGATAATTTTAATTGAAAATGTAAAATTAATTCCTGCATATATAAAAACAATACTGTGTCCCCACGGATGGGATATTTAATAGCATAAAGACGTCAATTCTTTCAAATTAATTCCATAAGATGATAGAATTCTAAAAACAATTGCATTAAAAGTTCCAGCTTATGGAATTGCAGAGTTAAGTACCTTATAAGAAATTATGAATTATAAATATATTCATTAGCATTTAATTTTTTATTGCAAATCTGTAGACTTAGATTTTACCTCATTTGTTACCATTATTTTGCCATATATAATTTCAATAAAACTAATATACATGTTATAGGTTGAATTGTGTCCCCCCTAAAAAAAGACATGTTGAAATCCTAACCCCTACTAAAGCAGAATGCTATCTTACTTGGAAATATTTTTTTTCCAGCTTCATTGAAATATAATTGACCTATAACACTGTGTAAGTTTAAGGTGTACAATATGATGATTTGATACATGTATATGTTGTAAAATGTTTACCATAGTAAGGTTGGTTAATACCTTCTTCTTCTCATGTAATTACCATTTGTTGCTGTTGCTGTTTTGATGAGAATATTGAAGCACTAATCTCATGGCAACTTTCAAGCAGACAATACAGACTATAGTCCCCCTGCTGTACGTTAGACTCTCAGAACTTACTCATCTTATACCTGGAATTTTATACCCTTTGACCAATACCTCCCCATTTCCCCCACCCTTCAGTCCTGGTAACCATCTTTCCATTCTGTTTCTATGAGTTTGGTGTAGTAATTTAGTAACATTAAATTTAATAATTATTATTATATAATAATCATTATTTTTCTTTTAATGAATGGTTACTTTTAAAATGGGGTAACTGGAGAAAGCCAAAATAGAATATGCTCACCCAAAAGTAAATTGTCCTTCTACAAAATTACCCATTAGGCTAATTTTTTCCTTTCATCATCAGTAGGATCATTTTGATAATTTTGGTACACAGAATAGCCTTCGTCTGCTACTTAACACAGTAATTATAGTATCAGTTTCACGTAAGTAATCTGGCTGGATCCATGATGTATAATTATCCATGAAGCAAAGCTTTTTTCATGTTGCTAAATTAATATAGTGTAGGTAACCCACTAAAGCTATTGATTTTCATTATTTATGCTAATTTTGTATATTATGTTAATATCTAAAAATAGGAAAATGATAAAGATGGTAATTAAGTATAGAATTTATCACACTTGTAGATGTAATTGAAATATGAAATAAAGTATTACAGTGTAAACACAAATGGTTTTTGCAGTTTTGAAGTTAAATTGTTTAATTTGCTCATGATACCTTGGGAGAGGGGTCCCTTGCTTCCCTGTAGGTGAGATTCTTTAGTCTTTTCTGTTTCTAGTGCACCATAGAGGATCTGGAATTCCCTTTAGTCTACCTCAGACTGAGGACTCCCAGTGATCAGGAAATAGGTACTATTTTATTTATTTATTTATTTTTCTGTTAACTGCTCTTATGTCTACTTGGGGGGAAAACAAAACGAAATGAAACCAGCCAAACAACAATAAACAACTGTACTGTATGGAGATTAAGAAGTTCTTTCATTGAAAGGTGCTATCTATACCCCAAAGCAGCTCAGAACAGATACTGACCTGTTTATTTAACATATTGTGGAAGTGTCTAGGTTGGGGTAAGTGACATGGGAAAAATTAATCTCCCTGGAGGTCTGTCTACTCAAGGACAAAGAAATTACTTGGGGGAAAAATAAACACAGCCTGAAATAAAAGAGTAAAGAAGCACAAGTTTGGTTTAAAGGCACTGGATCAGTATCAGAAGACTGATTTGAGGTAAAGCTGTAGGCTCTCATTAGATTATTGTGTGTCCCACATCCACGGACTTAGGTCTATACTCCAGGGAGAGAAAGTTCCAATAAAAGAAAAAGAAAAGCTCTGGTGGCAGTGGCTTTATACTTTACAAGAGACACACAAACCCTGATGCTGATGTCTTTTAAAGCCAAAGAGCAACATTTGAACTGTAGGTGCCGTGCATAATGTCTGGTCAGACTAGCTTACATGTAGGAGGAGATTAGGCATCAGGTGTTGTGCCTTCAACATGAATGGTGCTGCTGTTGGTGCAAGTCTTTATAGCTTTGGTGGTAGACACCACATGGAAATGGAGCAGGAGTGTCAAAGCAGGGGATAACCAAGATCAATATTTGGTAAACACGTAAAAGACATTATCCTGAAGAAAATGAAAACCCTCAGGGAGGATTTTTAGGGGAGCTGGAATTTTTGCAGAGAAGCAAAGGGAAAACAGTTTTTTAAATGTTAATGTGATTCTATTATTATTCCCACGTTGGTGTCATCTAAACACAACAAAGCTGCTGACTTGATATAATTACATATGAACATCTGGAAGATAAAAAAAAAATAGAGGAAAGAAAAAAGCCATCTATTTTCCTACAGGTAGAATCTTTGGACAGTTTTACAGGGAAAATAGATTCAGATCAAGGGAGACATTAGAACCATGTAATTGCTACTAAACCATTTGTTTATTTTATTTATTTATTTTTAATTATTTTTGGCAGAGCACAAGTGGGGGAGGGGCACAGAGGAGGGGTGCAGAGGATCCAAAGCAAGCTCTGCGCTGACAGGCTGACAGCAGCAACCCTGATGTGGGGCTCAAACTCACAAACCAAGAGATCATGACCTGAACGGAAATTGAACACTCAATTAACTGAGCCACCCAGATGTCCCATAAACCATATATTTAAAGTGACCCACTGGATCATGCATTTCTGACTTAAAAGTTTTATATCTACTACTCCTGGTGTGAACTGTAAAACTAAAGAGGAACAGAAGAAACTTAAAAATAAGAGCGAGTGGTGTCTGGGTGGCTCAGTAGGTTAAGTTTCTGTCTCTTGATTTCAGCTCAGGTCATGATCTCAGGTTCATGAGTTCGAGCCCCTGGTTGGGCTCTGCAGTGTGGAGCCTGCTTGGATTCTTTTTCTCCCTCTCTTTTTGCCTCTCCCCCATGTGTGCACATGTGTGTGCTCTGTCTCCCTCTCAAAATAAATAAAAAAAAAATTAAAAAAATAGACAAAGTTTATCAAATAATTGTAAAAGGATAACGATGGTTAAGTAATGTAAATCCTTGATGCAAATAACATTAAGGTGAAGAGGAGTTTAAAAATAATCACAGCCACATATTTGAATATAGATGAGAGACTAACAAGTCATTCTTTGTTTCCAATATGAAACAGATAAGTAGATACATGTCAAGGGGTGGTATGTCTTAAGTTCAGATCCACATCTGCCTGCCTGCCATGTCTGCCTGTTGGCCATACCAACAAGCTGCCTCAGACTTGACAGGCTACATTCATTCCCTCACAGCTATTCAGACCTCCATTTCCAACACAGGTGATCAGCTTCATTTTAAACAATTTTTGTTTTATTATTCCTGAGAAGTTGAAGATAAATAAATTGAAGATAAAAAAACTGAATTTTGAAGAACAATCAAATTCAACGCAAATGTACCAGTTGATCTTGCTTTTCATAACATTCTTTTGTAGTGTAAATATTATCACCTTATTTACGTGCTTTGTAATTATTTAGTTTGTATAATGGGACTTAGAATGCACTGCAACCTCTAAAATTATGTCTACTCAAGAAGCTAAATAAGAAAGATTAGTAACAAGAATTTGGAAGGGGAAAATGCACAGTTTTTTTGTTCCTTTACTCAGAAAATATACCCTGGCTCTCAAATGCCATATTATAAGAACTGTGCTTAAACCAATTGTGTAGGAATAAATATGAAGCAAAGATGATGCACATAAGAAATAAGAAAGAGAGGGAGAAAGAAAAACATAACAGTCTCCTTTTCAAATGCTTATTATTGGTGTCTGGGGATATACCTGGGGAAAAAACTAATAGAACTTATCAGCAAATTTAGAAATATTACATCTATTATAAAGCCAGGACTATACAGACACAATTATTTCCATCCTTGGGGATAAATGAATCCTTGCCTAGTAGTTTCATAAGAAAACATTTCGTTCAACTTCAAGTCTCTCATAAACAGACATTTCCAAGTGGAGATAATAATGAGAGGTGAGGTTCTTTTGGACTTTAAAAATGCAATGCACATTCTAAAGTAAATCCTCAGTGCTCTACCAATAGAGTATTATATTAAAAAATCGATTTTAACTGAAAATATACTAGAAATATAACAGCTTTAAGGAGTATATAAAATGTGCATGTTGCCTCTTGAATCTTAATTTTATAAAAGGAAATTAATATTGTTGCTCAGTCATCTAAATGATTATTTATATTGTTAACAGTTTAAATCATGATAAAATTAGAGCATTTGGAGCAACACTTACATATCAATAAAATGTAATATTCACCCTGTGAATTAAGATATAAGTATAGTACAAAAGCAATTTTTGATAGACGTAGCTGAACTATATTCCACGTGTACATTATTATCAGCTATATTATTTTTTTCATAGTTGGCAGAACCTGTGTGGAAATCAGTCTTTGTCTTACCCTCAAACTTTAAATACGTAAAGGAATCAGACTAAGAAACCTGTATCAATGATTCAAAAAGTAGTCATGGCTTCATCCAAAAGAAGTCTAAATACCTTGCAGCTAACTGCAGTATCATTGGAATAAATTTATGGCTAATCTGGAGGTGGCTAATCTGGGGGTGACCAAGATGGTCTTAATGTTTCCCTCAGCTTGAGTGGACTCTAGGCCCAGACCTCTCTTTTCCTAGAGCATTTTATTTAGAAAGCCTGTAATTGTAAGTTGTTTCTCTCCCCTTGAAGTTTCACAACCCACTGATATTTTTCTCAAGGACATAGTTGCTATCTCTTTGAAAAGTAAACATCAAACTATTTCCTAGTTTCTGTGGGAGGGTAGGGGCTAACTTAGGTGGGTATCTTGCTCTAAGTTATAAGACTACTTCCTGTCATGAAGATATGGGAAGGTGTACTTTTCCTCTGGGTAAGGCCAATTAACGTAAGATGTCTTACCCCAGCTTTTCAAAAACTCTTCTGGTCTCCTGTTTAAATGGAGTTGAGTTCATACTGCATTCCATTCTCTCTTTTATTGCAACAGCCTTGAATAAATTCTTCCTTACCTGTTTGGTGCAGTATTTGCTTTGACAGAGAACAAAACTGTTCTCTCTCTATGATTATCCATGCATCCATTTAATCTAAAATACTTCTCATCTTGTTAGAAGATGAGTTTAAGTACTTACACAAAATGGTTCTCATCTCCTTTTTCCTGCCATCATCTTCAGGAACTATTATGCTTATAGATCGACTAATTAGGATTGATGGAAAAAAAATCAGAAGATAATGTGATTAAATCCACTTTGAGCACATGATTTCTGTTCAGGTTCCACTGCGTGTACAACTTTATTCTACAGCTTTGTTCAAAAACTGTTACATTATCTATAGAGTGGCACAATGACTGTGCTTAACTGTCCTTTTAGCATTATAAAATGAAATTCATTGCTAATATGACCTATTACACTCAGAAGTTTTAAAAATCAAAAGACTGTAACATAAAAGAGAATTAAAAGCAAAGTTATAAAACGATTAAATGCATTTTTTTTTATAAAAGATCATGACAACTTATACTAAAAGGCATAATGAAATAGTCAGATGTTTGCACCAATGTTTAATATTACTGTGATTGCAACAGCTACGGATGCAGACTGATACATGTGTGTTGGATTGATGACTCAATTAGTACAAGTAACGTTGCCATTGGTGACATTATTTTCTGTAATTATAAGAAATTCTAGATAGAGATTTGAACAAAGCAAGTATTGCCCTGACTCACATGGTGCTTGCATTGCTGGAAAATTGAGTGTTCCCTAAAGAGTTACAGAAATATGTTTTTATGTAAAGCAGAGATGAAGTCTGGCCTCAAATATGTATAAATAAGGCATCTATTTACTAGAATATCTGGCAGTTAATTTGAAATTATGTGGAACCAGTTCATTTCTTTTTTAAAAAATTTTTCATGTTTATTTATTAACATTAATACATAAGCAGGGGAGGGGCAGAGAGAGACGGAGACACAGAATCTGAAGCAGGCTCCAGGCTCTGAGCTGTCAACACAGAGCCCAATGCTGGGCTCAAACTCACAGATCATGATCATGACCTGAGCCGAAGTTGGTTGGTTAACCAACTGAGCCACCCAGGCACCCCCCATTTCATTTTTCTAAGAAACTATTCTATGTCTTGCAGTGTATCTAGCAACTCTGGCCTCATTCACTAAGTGCCCATCTGTTATGTGGTAATAACAACCAAAAAATACCAAATAGTCCCCACCCTCACATAGATAGAGACAGGATGATAACGTTAACAAATGTTAATATTTTTGAAAGTACTGTTTAAATTTTAATTACCAGAATCAGTGGTTTTCAGTTCAACTGTGCTTAATTAGCATTTGAAAGATTTTAATCAAAGGCCCACACTTCAGCCACAGGTCTGGCAAGCCATCCTATTAGTGTTATCTAAATCTGCACTAGAGAATTTGTTAGTTAACAGGAGTGGTAAAAATAAATTTTCATTGGTAAAATGAGTATTGTATAAGGTATGTGATTGCTCAAAAATAATGCAAAAGCACCCATTGACAGGGTATCAAAATCTGGGGACCTCAGCAAGCTGACAGCTTTGGAATAGCACCCTACTTCTAGAGCTCCATGAAGACCTGTCTCCTTTAACTTGGCTAGCCAACTTTCTCTTGATCTAAATAGAAAGAATCATATGAGATGATCATATTTTGCCAACGAATATTTGTTGGATTTGTCGTAGTTAAACTTTTCATCAAGATGCTAGTTGGTGTGCCTAAAAGGATAGAGCGCTGATATTTCATCTATTTTACATTAACATGGACTTAACTATTTTTGCACCTTCTTATAACCATGGAAAATTTTAGTTTGACACTGTCATGGTAACATACCACCTGTAGCGAGGTTCTGGTTAGAGGAGAACCGTAACTCCCACTTGCTTCAAATTTTTGACAGCTGCTAAATTGACTTGGGCAACTTGTAATACTGATTCTCATTTTTGGATATTGATACCTGGGACACATCCAGGAGATTCTGATTAATTGGTCTCGTGTGTGGTTTAGGCACTGGAATTAAAAAAAAATTCCAAGTGATTTTTAGGGTCCCCCCCCGCCCTGTCCCCTCCCCGCCTATGGCAGCTGGTCCAAAGCACTTCTTTTTGTGCAAGTTTTGGTTTCTCTCTCTCTCTTTTTTTAAATACTTAAGTAATGTTTCACCTATTTATCAGGGAATTGGGAATGCCCAGTAAGAAGAGTTCAGTGTCCCTTTTTGCCTTCTTAAGTTTCTCTGTCTTCATCCATCTATCTGTGTAAACTGGAATGTCTTTTCCTTGGTAGGGTGCACATATTTATTCCTGTTTGCTTAGACCCCACACCCTCCTACATTTTGTAGCATAGTGTTCCTTGAAGTTTGGTTCCCAGCTAACAGTATTGGTACCACTCGGGAACATTTTCAGAAATTATAGAATCCTGTGCAACAACAGAAATGGATCAGAAACTCACTTTTTATCAGATTGTTATTCAAAGAGTAACTGAATAATTTCTCTTGGTTATATTACTGTAAAGCCAAAATATCTCTATGGACTTAGAGAGAAGCTAGCTTAAATTTTTTGCTCCTTCTTAAATTTCTTGTCAATTTATTACTGAGGCATAAGTGGATAAATTCTCTTTTAAAATTATCAAGGTAATATGTATAAATGATTAACACTGATTAAATGGTTATAATAGAGGGGTGCCTGGGTGGCTCAGTCAGTTAAGCGCCCAACTTTGGTTCAGGTCAAGATCTCACAGTTGGTGGGTTGGAGCCCAGCATCAAGCTCTGTGCTGTCCTCTGAGCCTGCTTCAGGTTCTGTGTCTCCCTCTCCTTCTGCCCCTCCCCCCACTCACACTCTGTGTCTCTCTCTCAAAAATAAATAAACATTAAAAAAAGAGCAATGGTTTTCTCTTTCATCTTTCTCCACTTCAGCACTGTGCTTCAGAGAACACTTCTACACTATTTTATTTTAGTTCTTTTCCTAGTTGCCTATATATCTCAGTACAATTCTTTTTTTCTAATGTTTATTTATTTATTTTGAGAGAGAGAGAGAGGAAAAGAGGGAGAGAAAGAATCAAATGGGATCCATGCTGTCAGTGCAGAGTCCAACTCAGGGCTCAATCTCACAAACTGTGAAATCATGACCTGAGCAGAAATTGAGTCAGACACTCAACCGACTGAGCCACCCAGGCTTCCCTCTCAGTACAATTCTTATGACTCTTTTCTATAATTCATTAACAATTTACAACCCAGTAATTTCCTAATAAAATATATGAAGATTGAGCTATTTACATTTTCACCTCCTCTTCCCCCTCCTATATATGATAGCTGTTATCAGTCTTTTTAACAATTGGCTACACTTGAAATTAAAAATACTTATTTTATGATTTATTTTTCTACCAACTTTCGCCTGGTCTTGTTTTTGTGTTTTTGTGGTTTGGGACTACTCTGGTCCCTCCACTTCCCATCCCATTTATTCTTCATGTCAGTATGGGCAATACACCAAACTGCAACATTTACACTGTATCCCATAAGAGAACTAATTTTCCAATAATATTGTAAATAGGTTTTTTTCTAAAAGTTGAGAAATCTGTTAACTACATTAATTAACATTAATCTACATATATATGGATCTTCACAAACCCCAGTTATGTGATTATATTTACTTCTCTATATTTTCAACATCCCAGTGATTCAGATGGTATATAAAATAGCATATTTCTAGTATCAAGGTCAAAGGTAGTTTTCTTTCTTAAATACAATCCATTGCTCATAATCATGGCTCATTTTAGTTTTAGTAGATTTTAGTTTTCATTTATATTTAAATACATTCAGTCTCACTGGCAGTCTTTTTGCCACAATTTCCACAAATTTTCTAATTCAAAAATGTATTTTAATTTATTAATTGCTTAGACTTTTAGCTCTTTTATTTAAGAAATGCTCATGGCTGTTATAGTTCCTAATTTATTCATGCTTGGCAATGTCTTCCTGACATTAGCTTATTTATTTCTCTGTCATCTACCTCTTTACCATCTACTTTTCCCTGTTTCATAAATTGTTTTCTTCTGTCTTTTCTAAGCTATATGCATCTTTCTGTTCCTGTCTTTGGCTCCCTCCTGCCTTTAGTATATTTAAATACTTTCAAGGCCACAACCTGGCTACAATTCTCTTTAATGTTTATCTGCCTCATTTAGGACTCTGGCTTCCCTTCAGGGACAGATGGCGGGCTAGGTATTAATGTCTATACAGTTTCTGTAGTTGAAGGCCAGGGGGGAAAGCTCTCCCGGCCCTCCTTGCATTTTTTCCCCTGCTGGGCAACCCAGGATTTGTTCTATGTTGTCAGATAGGGAAAGACAGCCACATAGCTATGGAAGCAGAGATTGGAGTTAAGCTGCCACAAGCCAAGGAATGCCTGGGGCCCACCTGAAGCTGTAAGCGGCAAGGGAAGATCCTCCCTTAGAAATATTGGAGGGAGCACAGCCTTACCAAAACCTTGATTTTGGATTTTGAAACTTCAGAACGGTTAGACTATAAATATCTATTGTTTTAAGCCACCCAGTTTGCAGTACTTTTTTTTATGGCAGATCTAGGAGACTAATACAATGTTGATTTTTTAAAGCAATTTGGTTACAGAATATAGCATGCTTTTGATACTCTGATATCTTCAGTTACTAACATTTTTGTTTTTCTACCATTCTCCATTGAATTTTACATAGAATTAATTACATGCTCTTTTTTTTTCTTCTCTCTAAAGCATGTCTTCATTATCTTTGTCTCTAAGGAAGTGATAATCACATATCAATGTCCCATAGTTAATAGGGATTTTAAATTTATAAGGAGAATGGTAGAAACAATTCTGGGGAGGGTATCAAATAGGAATTTGAGTCATTATAATGAAAATTAAGTGATAAAATGTATATGAGTTGGTGTGCATGTAGTTTTTTATTTATCCTATCTGTACAATTGATACAAGTCTTAAAAAATGGTATGTTTTATTTGGATCCACTTTTCTTTCATGATGTAACATTTTATTTATTTATTTTAAAGTTTATTTATTTGTTTTGAGAAAGAGAGTGAGAGTGGGAGAGGGGCAGAGAGAGAGGAGACAGAGAATCCCAAGCAAGTTCCCCACTGTCAGTTCAGAGCCCATGATGGGGCTCAATTTTATTAAACAGGAGATCATGATCTGAGCCAAAACTGATGGAGTTATCCAGGTGTCCCCATGATGTAACACTTTAAATAATGCCATACTGTTACAAATTATTTACTTAAAGTTGTAGTCCAATCAATTGTGAAGCATGTTGACAGTGATTCTAAAGAAAGAACAAGTATTAAAGATTCTAAATAATTTATATCTCAAATATGTAAATGGACCCAAATTATTCCTTCAATAATGTTACTTTCAGTGAAATTAAGATATGCTTTGAGTAACAGTGAAAGATTGTTATGTTTAGTAAAACTAAAATTTGGATGGAAGGGATCTGGTACTTAAAACTTGTAACTTGGGTCTCATACAGTAGGAAAAAATACTTTGAGAGCTACCATTATATGTAGTTATAACAAATACAAAAATACAGTTGAATGAGGACATAGCTATTAAACCCTGACCACAGTTAAGTAATTCAAATAAATAATATCTTTGTTATTGTAGATTTGAAGTCTGTTTCACTACTGATCATGGTTGATCAGGAAATTAATTTTTTAAAAGTTTCTCCATTTATTTTGAAAGAAAGAATGAGAGAGCACATGCAGGGGAGGGGAAGAGAGAAAGGGAGAGAGAGACTCCAAGGACGCTCTGTACTGTCTGTGCAGAGCCCCACGTGGGGCTTGAACCCACAAACCTCGAGATCATGACTTGAGCAGAAATCAAGAATAGGAAGCTTAACCAACTGAACCACCCTGGTGCCCCAGGAAATTAAGTTTTTTTTTAAAGTTTATTTATTTATTTTGAGAGAGAGAGAGAGGCAGAGAGAGAGAGAGAGAGAGAACGTGCACACAAGTGACAGAGAGAGAGGGAGAGAGAGAATCCCAAGCAGGCTCTGTGCTGACAGCACACAGCCTGACTTAGGGCTTGAACCCACAAACTATATGATCATGACCTGAGTGAAAAGAGTCAGACACTTAACCAACTGAGCTGCCCAGGTGCCCCAGGAAATTAACTTTCATAAACCTCTCTACTATACTGTCTTTCTAGTTCCAAAGAAAGCATTGCATGTTGAAGTCCTAAACTTTAAGAGTTCATTTTCAGAATTTCACTAAGCAAATCATGATAAATCATAGTTCCTCACCACATTAGGCATGAAAAAAGGAAATGTTCTGATGATAATTAAACACTTATAGTAGGGATTATAACATTCTCCAGTAGTTATAATAAAAAATTATAAGTTAATAAGGAAAGGGAAAACAGTTTTGGTTTATTTATAACACTTCTCAGAGGAACCAAAGGCATTCTAAAAATTCTTGTCATTTTCTCTTTGAAAAATGAGGCATAGTATAAAAAGCTAAGCACCAGACTTCAGAGTTTTAGTAACTTCTACTAGAAAATAATAATTAGAAAGTTTCAGCTTCTCATTATAATATTTTTTCAAAAATAAATATATTATTTTAAATAAATCAAAGTAATGTTAATTACTTTGAATTTTGTAGAACTTTCAGGGAGTATAGTAGTTAGTATACATGCAATTTCATCACATTACTATTAAGAAATGTGCATTATTTCCACCATAATTATTAGCTTTAGGAAAAATAGAATATAAATTGTTATAAAAAATCCATTTTTATTATTACAGAATTCTAAAGAAAATGTGGCCATAGAGAAGTTCCTCAGCTTCTATTATGACTTAGCAAGATATTAGTGTATTTAGTTTTCTTTGTAACACCTATGTCTTTCAAAATTTGTTTAAAAAATTTTTTTTAATGTTTATTTATTTTTGAGAGACAGAGAGAGACAAAGAATGAGCAGGGGAGGTACAGTGAGATAGGCAGACACAGAATCTGAAGCAGGCTCTAGGCTCTGAGCTGTCAGCCCAAAGCCCGATGTAGGGCTCAAACTCACAGACCACGAGTTCATGACCTGAGCTGAAGTCAGACGCTTAACCAACTAAGCCACCCAGGTGTTCCTCAAAATTTGTTTTAAAAGGCAGTAATGTTTGATTAAATCATAATTTCTCTCATTGTTTTTACACATTATATGTATTACTGTCCCTAAATCTTGAAGAGTGGTATTCTGAGGAAATATATCTTATTTCTAAGATATATGTGTATAATTCATTTTTTAATATTTCATACATCCAAGTTTTTATTAACATATTTCTTTAGTTTGCATATACAAAGGAAACTATATATATTTTCAAATAGCTGTAGGAGATGAACAAAATTGGAGAAAAATAACATAAATGACAAAACACAATTCTCACTTTCTTTTAAAACATTTTTGGTAATATACAGAATATACTTAAATAAATGTAAAAAGAATAAAATTATAAAAATTGATATAATTTCTTCCATAAATGTTTGGTAGAATTCACCCAGTGAAGCTATCTGGTACTGGTGCTTTCTGTTTTAGAAGTTTATTAATTATTAATTCAGTTTAATTTCTTTAATAGTTTAGGCCAACTTGGTTGTTTATTTCTTCTTGTGTGAGTTTTATAGATTGTGTCATTCAAGGAATTGGTCCAATTCATCCAAGTGGACATAGAGTTGTTAATAGTATTTCATTATTATTCTTTAATGTCCATGGGATTAGTTGTGATGGCCCTTCTTTTGTTTTTGATATTAGTAATCATTCCATCTCTCTTTTTTTTTTAGTCTGGCTAGAGACTTATCAATTTTATTGATCTTTTCAAATAATCAGATTTTTGTTTAATTTATCTATTAACTTTCTGTGTCCAATGTCATTGATTTCTGCTTTAATTTTTATTATTTCTTCTTATTTTTGGACTTACTTTGTTCTTCTTTTTCATGTTTTCTATGGTGGAAACTCAGATTATTGATTTTCAGATATTTCTTCTTTTTTTATATGTGGTCAGTGCTATAAATTTCCCTAATTCTGCTGCATCCTACAAATTTTGATAAGTTGTATTTTCATTTAGTACAGAAATATTTCTAGGACATACATTAGCTGGTATCATTGAGTCCACTTACAAATATATTCTCTGCAAAGATAAATGCGTTTTCTTTTTGCATTTACCTGATAATATTGGCTTCTATTCTCTTATCTCTTCATTATCCCACTGAAAATTTGATAACGATTTTTGGTCTACACGTTCTCCTAACTTGTGTTTATGAAGAAAGACAAAATAGAAAGCAACACAGTCAAGATATAACAAGAGAAAATAAGGAGATAGAGAAAGAAAAAATTGTTAAAGGGAAATTATAATATGAATTTTCTAGTGTAGCAAATGAAAATTCTATTTATAACTTATTGCTTTCTAAGAAGAATGGATGCTCTTAAAGAGAGAGACTTTCCAGAGAAACATGATGGGTGTGGGGATATAAGAAATAGGTAGGAGTTAGAGAACAACTCTTTGTTACAAATGGGAGAGAACTTTTTATAATAAAGGACTCTCAAAAAAAATCAAGGATGAAGAAAACAGAAAAAAGCAACGCTACACCCTATATGAATAAAAATGAAGTAAGCTAGAGATAGACTTCTTTTTGGTAGCAAAGCTACAGAGAGAAATTCGGAGGACAAGAACTTCTACAGAAGATTGCAAAAATCTGGCTATGGACTTTTGATAGATTTTATTTACAATACAAAAATATCAATAAATTGCACACTGCTTATTAGTATGTTTGTACAATAGGATCTAAGGAAGGGAACATGACATAACTGCTGACATCTGAGTTACCCATTTGTACTATAAAACAATTTAAAAAGAGTAGTTCCATATTTTGGCCAATGGTATGATTCATTATAAGAAGTGTGTAGTTGAAGAGTTCTGCTTTCTGCAATAATGGATTAAGTGAGCTGTACGCACTGTGTACATTTAATTGAATTAATTCACATTTGGATTACAGTTGTTTCATTGTTTTATGATACCCTTTGATATTTCTTCATTTTAAATGTATTTCTCAAGTAAGATAAAACAAACATCCAACAATACACATATGACTGCTGAGAAGCTTTCTCTGTTTGTATGGATTACAAAAGACATTTATGTGGGTTTTTGACTACTTTGATATGTACATCTTCAGCTTACAAGATCTTCAGTGCAGCTGAGAAGTAACCGAATATTTTTTTTGAAACTAGATATTTTTACATAAGTAATACGGCCATTAACTAGACTGTGTTCCTCATTTTCTATGCAATCTGTCTATTGACTTGAGCTTTCTCTCTCCCTCTCTCTCCCTCTGCCTCTGTTTCCTGCTGGCTTGTGCTCTTTCTTTCTCTCCCTCTCTAAAAAAAAAAAAAAAGGAAAGTGTTAGTTACTTTCATAGTCTATTGTCCATACCATCCTGAATGCGCCCTATCTTGTCTGATCTCAGAAGCTAAGCAGGCTTGGGTCTGGTTACTACTTGGATGGGAAGAGTTACTTGCATTTGTTAGAATAAACAATTAGGCAGGTATCATAACCTTTTTTTTTTTTTTTTTTTAGAATGACAGAATGAATTATCTACAAGTTTCCCTATAGCGCTAATCATCTTTTATTTCATAACCCTTAATTCCCTGAGCAAATTCTTACAAAATCCCCATTCAAATTAGTAGGCCGCAATACTTGCATTCTTGAAAATCCTATCAAGCTTGCTCTTGAATATTTATTGGAATGATCTGTTCCAGGTCTGTATGTACTAAGACGCTTAGATATTTTCTGAGATGCAAACACAAACACTTTCCTTAGCTGATAGGAAAAACATTTTATGTGATTTGAAAATAAAACATGAAATGCACCAGCATGATTAAAGGAGTTTTCTTTATGTATCTGAAGAACATAAGATTAGGCAAAATGTACTTTTGCTCCATAATAGTGTTAGTGGTATTTCATACTTCATTATCTCATTAAGATGTCTCTTCAATGCTTGAAACTAGTCCTTTTTTGAGAATAGTATAAACAAAAGGTGAAATTTTATAAACTTTTGGAAAAATAATCTAAGAGTCAAACATATGTACTGAAGAAAAATTCATTTTGCTTTTATTATTTGTCACATTTTAAAATGTCAAATTGTTGGCTTCACTAGTTATAAAGGGTGAACCAGAAAAATTGTCGTCCAGAGTTAGGAAATCTAGAAATGGCTATGTAAATACAATACTATTCCAAAAACAAACAAACAAAAAAACAAATTAAAAAGAAACAAAACACACACACACACACACACACACACAAGCCAGGGCAGCTTTAAATTGAGTCAGCTTTTGACATGTTTTTAATGAAGGAAGACTCAGCTGACTTAATGGTTATTGCTAAGATAATAAAATGGACAGTTTCATATGCAGATTTTGGATTTTGATGTGATTCTGTTTAGAAGAAAGATATATTCACTAATTTTTCATTAATATAAACAGAGAAAAACAAAGTGCAGCAAAGATTCCACCAAGAGGAATTTGATTTTTGAAAGACTGACACATAGCAGAATAATGATTAGAATGATTACAGGAAGATGATAAAGTAATTTAAAAGTAATTCCTTCATGTTTGGTTTACTTTAAAATATTATTTTGGGTAAATAAGTTGAGAGAAATATAATCAACAGTTCTCAGTGAAATGAAATTATGACTTTAATTCACTGTATCAGCCTGCCTGCTGTAGTTTGGAAATTTATAAAATGCTATATCGCTGCTATATGCATAACAAAATTAAGAGATATTTTCAAACTAACCTATTCTTAGTATTATTTTGAAACTGACTAAAGCAGTTAGAATTTAATGTCATTTGTTTGTATAGACATTCTTTATTCTTCATAGAGTGAAGAATTCAAACAGTAATGGTATTTGGGAAGTTGAAAATTTGCTGGGTCCCACAGCTTTTTAAAGCTGTCACAATTCCTGAGGTGCTTGCAGTTATAATTTGGTTGAATCTAAGTCTGGAGACAGAGGAAGTGAGTGTGGGGGAAAACAAACATTGTTGTACACTGTGTTATGCTTATCAGAGGTCATGGTTGTTGACTATGTTAGCCATGAAGCATTCACACAGTAAAATTTTGTTCAGCAATATACTAACACACATGGTTTTCAGGTAGTTTTGTGGACTTCCCATCTATATATACGGTATAAGGTGGTAAAATTCTATCCAGAGGAGCAGTGATGGAGAGGAGAGGAAGGGAATCCCAAAGATACTGCAGTAATTCCCTCCAAACCCCTGAGAACTAAGCACTTACTGAACGAGTGAGGCCAACATTAATGTTTGTTAGCATTTCCCAGCATGAGTTCTAATAAACTATGTTTATTATCCCAGAGTAGTCTTTAATGGTTGAATAAATTAGAAAAACAATGAAGTAAACAAAGGCAAATAGGTTTCAGTACTGTAGGGCTTCACAGATAACTTAATAAGTTAATAGGTAATAATCTCAAAAAGAGATTTATATTTTATTCCAAACTAATCAGTAAAATCCTTTGTCCTATAATATCTCTCTTAGCCAATATTTTATGTACCATACTTTGGGACACCTATTAATAATAAATGCACCGTATGATATCCTGATTCCCGTTATTTGGCAAAGCAAGAGTTCTTGGTATAAAGGCAAAGCTATGATTGTATAAAATTTTAGTTTTGGAAGTATTTCTATAAGAGAAAATGAAATCCTTTATAATATTACTTCATTTCTCTCATTTGGACATTTACATACAAGAATTTGTAGAGCTTTAATTTCACGTGAGATTCAAACCCTTGATTCTAATTAATTTGGGGTAATAAGATTATTCATTTCTATTTGAACTGATTAAATGAAAACCTCTTAAGATTATAAACCATAATAGATTCAAGTATTAGGTATAAATCTGTTTATTCTGATCTGTTTCTAAGAAATTAGCTGCTACTGAGAGAAGAAAAAGTGTTTTCTTCTTTTAAAACATAGTTATAGATAAAATTATTTGAAACATAATATGGAAAGGCAAACAACCTAGAATAGATAAAAACAATTTTGAAAAAAGACAATAAAATGTGAGAAATCATTGTGTCTCGTATTACTGGATACTATTTAGCACAAACGAAACAAACTATTGATCCTTGTAACACTTCAGATGGATTTCAAGAGAATTATGCTGAGTGAAAAAGGCCAATCTCAAAAGATAACATTATCTATTATTTCACTGATACAGTAATCTTGAAATGTCAATTATAGAAATGGAGAACAGATTAGTGGTTGACAAGGGTCAGGATCAGGGGAGGAAGAAGGTGGCTGTGGCACTAAAACATAGCTGGATGAATTCTTATGGTGGAACTCTTCTATATCTTGACTGATGGTGGTAATAACACAAATCTACACATGCGACAAAGTTAGAACTAAATATACACATACACAAATATTATAGCACATAAAACTACTGAAATCTGAGTTGGATTGCATCAATGTTAATTTCCTGGTTGTGATAAGTACCACAGTTATGCAAGAAGTTACCATGAGGTTGGGGGTGGGGAGTGGGGAGCAGGAACTGAGTAAATAGCACTGGGTATCCTCTGAGTTATTTCTTACAACTAAATGTTAAGTCTATAATTATCTTAAAATTAAAAGTTAAAAAAAGTAATAAAGGTATGGTTAACAGAATGTATTTGTAAAACATAGGTCAAGTATGGATTTATTTTCTATCTTTATTATTTTAGTTAAAGGGTCCATTAACAGAAGATTATGTTAGGAAAATATTTTGTATAAGAAAAATTCTGTTACTGAATGGGAAGCTACATGTGTTTCTAGAATGGGCTATGATACATTCTTATCCATTATTAGGATTAGATTATAGCTGGGCATGACTTGATTTTTGTTTTTGTTTTTTAGTCTCCTCCAGTCTCTGATAAAACTGGCCAAACCCAGGTGTTTTATTAATCCTTTCACTTTCTGCTTCTTAAAGTAGGTAACCTCCTCAGGTAGCCTACTATATTTGATTGCTATCATACTAGATTTCATTTTTCATCTTGTTAAAGTTCTGGGAGTACCTTACTTTCCTTCATGTGTTTTGACAGGAATGGGTTTCATGACGGTTATATGTATCAATGGTCTCATTTCATTTGTATTCTATTCATGTGATGTACATTTCTTCCACTGTGGACCAAGCCTGAGCTAGAATAAGTTTTGTGTGCTTCCTTTTATTCTTTAGCACAATTTAAATTAGTCTAAAAGAATGCCCATATTATTTTATTTGACATATCTTCAAATCCCCCTTAAATAGAAACTTCTTAGGCCGCCTGGGTGGCTCAGGCGGCTGAGCGTCTGACTTTGGCTCAGGTCATGTTCTCCCAGTTCGTGAGTTTGAGCCCCACACCAGGCTCTGTGATGACAGCTCAGAACCTGGAGCCTGCTTCGGCTTCTGTGTCTCCCTCTCTCTCTCTGCCCCTCTCCAACTTGCACTCTGTCTCTCTCAAAAATAAATAAACATTGAAAAAAATTAGAAAAAAAAAGAAACTTCTTCAAATACCCCTTAAAACAGAAACTTACTTAATTTTAGTTGACAAAATTAAAATACATATTTTCCTTTCCAATTACAAAATTATGTCATGAAGATATATATAATACAATCACTTTTAATCCCCTCATTTAGAAACAAATAAGATTCTAAAAGTTATCTTAATAAATTTTATAATATAATTTTATATTTTATAATATATGTGTATATATATTTTTTCTCTCCCTAGAGAGAGAATAAAATTATATTATGCAAATTAGCCTACCTTTAAAACTTTCATATTATTAAATATATTTCTCATGTTGATAGACCACTATAAAATTATTTTCAAAGGTGCAATTAATATGTAAATAGCAACATGTATATAACCAAAATAATAAGAATTTACTTGGTATCCAAATTTTCACTACTTTAAGGAGTGCTCTAAGGAACACCATTGCTCATACATTTTATTTATGGTGCAGAATTTATTAAATAAATAATGTGGATGACTATTGAATCTTGGTGTGTTTTCTTATGCTTTACAAATACTTTAACATTAAGAAAATGTTTCAAAATTGTTTTTCATACAAAACAATTGATAACTCTGATTAGAAATTCACTAAAGTCACTTTCCTGGTAAATACATTGTCTAGTCCTTGGCTAATTCATGAGACAGTGAATGAATAAAGGCACTCCTTTTATCTCATTGAGTTCTATACTTTCAGATGGCTAACCTTTGTCTTTATGCTTTAATATCCCAGCAAGTTTATTGCAGCATTCTGGTTCATTATTTAAATTAGCATTGTCACTATGTATTGAATTGCTTTTCCTTTACAGGGAAACTCCTAGCTTGTTCTATCCATTTCTTTCATCTGTGTGTTCCTGAGTTGTATCTTTTTATAATAAACTGGTTATCTAATAAGTAAAATATTTTCTTCAATTCTGTGTGTGTTCTAGCAAAGTAATCCAACTTCAGGAGGGGTTCATGGAAACCTCCAATTTATAGCCAGTTGTCGGAGGATAGGTAAGAACCTGGACTTGTGATTGGTTATCTGAAGTGGGGGTGAGGGGGTGGGCTTGTGAAACTGAGGCCTTAATGTGAGGGCTCTGATGTGAGGTTCAGGTAGATTGTGTCAAAACTGAGCTGAATTGTAGGATACCAGCAGGTATTGCACAATTGCTTGATGTGTGGAAAACCCACATATCTAGTATCAGAAATGTTGTGTAAATAAAGGAGAGAGTTTTTCCAGCACACAAACAGCAGCAACAACAAACACCCAAATGATAAAATTATATAAATTATAAAATTTATTTTATTGCTATCTCTAACCACTGTACTGTCAGCACTTTGAAGTCAAAATTTGTGCTTCACTTTGTATTGATCTCTGTGTGTATGCCACCTCAACCCCCAAATAATTACCATATTATTTTGGACAAAATGTATGTATAGTAAGAGTTTGCTGAATTAAACAGAATCACCAAAAATTGATCTATTCCCATTTGCTTTGAAATTAAAGCTATTTTCTTATTTTATTAGTTTACTGAGTTTGGGATATGGTATGACTTTTAAAATTTGGTGGGCAGCATGTCCCTGAACAGAACAATGTGGCCTTGGGTTCACATTGGCATTTGGAGTTGGCAAACCCTGAAGATGCCACACTACACTTTTCTACCTGCTGTTCCAGCTGAGGGTTTGATGTTGGATTTTTAAACTGAGCCAAACAAGTAGGGGAAATAATCATCAACCTTCAGATACTGTAGAGATTTGGGCCACATGGAAACTTGCCTTAAAAATTCAGACAGGTTTCAGTCATATCAACATGAGCTATCTTGAATGTCTGCTTTGGAGACATTAATAACAGCAA
The DNA here is from genome assembly GCA_028646485.1 of Cryptoprocta ferox. Taxonomy (NCBI): domain Eukaryota; kingdom Metazoa; phylum Chordata; class Mammalia; order Carnivora; family Eupleridae; genus Cryptoprocta; species Cryptoprocta ferox. The sequence continues at coordinate 62,824,740 of CM053578.1, read as the reverse complement.
CAACAACAACAACAATAATAAAAAGTCACTGCAACATTGTACTACATTTTAAAAATAACCTGGAAGATGGGATCAGGAATGTGATGGTCAAAATATTGATCCTGGACTAGAAGTAGCAGGAAATAATAACTACAGCTTATGTTTAATTTCCTTCAATGATCTTAAAGTCTGAAGCCGAAATTCTTAAAAAGAATATTAAGGTGACTACAAAGATTGATATTTCATAGCTCCAAATGGGTATTTTGCCCTAAAAGTAGTAAAACATTTAAATGTAAGTGAAATGATTGCTTTCTTAAGAATTTTTCCTTAATTTTTACTTCTTAAAACATTTAGACTTTCTGTAGTATTTAAAAAGAGGCTAGAGATGTGGCACTTAACAATAGTTTGGTGATGATGATACCTTTAAGATAAAAAAAGAGAGAGAGAGAGAGATAAACAGCAGGGAAATGTCCTAATGAAGCCAGACAATGAACACTATGAGAACCAGAAATAACACACCCTCAGCCATTCAACAGAGCCCATTAAAAAGTACTTACACAGTTCATAGTGAAGGACACACTTTGACTAAATGGAAGTTTTATAACTTTCGGAACTACTATCTTCCTAATCATTGCAATGGCCTACTTGAATATGAGAGAAGTGATTTTTTGCTAATCACAAACATTCCCTGGGAAAACACCTGCTCTCTTTCAATTGTCTGTAATTTTAATGGTATCATAAAGCAGTACCATCATGTCAAACAATGATGTCTTTTCTCTTAAGCAGTTACACAGATGTTGGAATAAATGATCAACATTGACTTCTCTCGAATGTCCAAGAGTAATGGAAGCAAAGAGCGTCAATATTTCCTAATGTTGAATTACAAAGTAAGCTGTTTAAAATTTCAAGATTTTTCTGATCAGCACAAAGGCAAACATTCAACTTATGAGTTTCATGTTTTGAGTCAGAATTCTAGAGGAATCCAATATAAGAAACTGATCTGGATTTTCTCTTTCTTTATCTTTTCCCATATATTCTTCACTTATGTGTAATTATCTTCCTCCTTTAACGTATTCATAAGAAATTACCTTAAAAACTATTTCAATCTTCAGTACACTCTATTGAAGGAGACTATTCATTCAGGACTCTACTGAAGCCGTCTTATAGTTCAGAAACAGAGAGCATGCTTGCTAATTATTTAGATAGGATTATATTATCTAAACAGGCACTCAATCAATGCTCTTTGCTATTGATAATGATTACTCAGAGATCCTGTCAGCACACTGAGCTATGTAAGCAAGAATGGATTGTATCTTTCTGTCAGATATTAAATTTGTTCATTCATTTTCTCATTATTATACATTTATTTACTGACTATTGTATGGCAGGCATAATGCCAGATTTGAGGAAAATGAGAGAATAATAATAAACCCTTAATTCCCAGGAGTTTACCTTCTCAAAGAAGGTGGTGAGTATGTTAAAGAAGTCTGTATGAGTGAGAATGAAGCCAAAAGAGAGAGTTGTTTTGTGAGCATTTAGGAGAAACAAATAAATAGAGCCAGGTTTTTTTAAATACTGTTTTCTTTTCAGGTTTTAAATTTTCATGTTTATTTCACAACTGTCAGATTTGAAAAACAATCTGCATTAGCTTTATGGTAGCATTTATGAGGAGCTGAAAGGACACAAGGAAGTTAATGCTTCACATGTGGGGATATGCAGAGTGGAATAAATACATTTTGTAAACTGTACCTTAGCATATTGAGAAGGCTGAGAGAGGGAGCTATTAACACTTGAAAGGCTCAAAATATTTAAGACAGAGTGCCTGTTAACTCACCATGGGAAGAGTTTTTTGCAGTCACCAGATTACTAGATAGATGCTCCCTCACCTTCAAATCACTGATCTTCCATTAATAGAGCATCCTAGAGACCAAATTGGCCATGACATGAATTAGTAAAATGAATATGAAAAGAGAGCAGAGAGGTGACTAGTCATAAGGTGTATTCTATCCAGGCAACAAATAAATCTTATATATTGCTTCTGCCTCAGAATAGAAAAATTTCCTTTAATTCCAGAATGATTATGAGCTCTAATTCAGATTTAGAGCTTTTTTGTACACAGTTAAAAACTGACAGATTCTCCAATCTCTGACTCCATATCCTTATCCATCAGGGGATAAAGATCAAAGAAGCTGACAGGTATGTTAATAAAGAAGCCTGTATGGAAAAGAGTGAAGCCAAATAAATGAGTTATATAGAAACAAATAAATACTGCCATTCTGATAAATCCTCTTATAATGACATATATATATTTTTTTCTTCAGACTGGTTGAGTACAACTGATTACATTTATGATAAATTCCATCAATTTCTAGAATTGATTAAGCTTCAGAATCATTTATTATGATTAGACTAAAAAGTGGTGATAACTGAGGCTGCCATATCACTCTGATGAAAGCTTTTTCTTCACCTCTTTTCTCTCTGCACTTTAAGGGAGGATCATTTCCACAATGGCTCATTACATTTGGTAGCTATGTTCTTGATTTCACTGTTCAATTTATCAAAGATCTAGAAATGCCTTATTTTCTGTGCATAGGTTTTTGACAGTTGTATGTATGACATTGTTCTCATTTTATTTATATTTACTCTATGCATGTGGTCTGCTGGAGGTTAGAGTATATTTTGTGTTTTCCTGCTATTCTTTGGCACAATTTAAAATTAATATGTCAATTTAAAAGTAGGTATTTGAATAAGCACTATTTGAGTGATGTATAACTTCCAAATTGCTTTAAAGTGAGTATTAGGCCAGTTCTTCTTTCTGCCTCTATGCAATGTCTAAACTTGAACAAATCCCCACAATTCTCTAGATTTTGGTATTTTTACCCTATAAAATAGAAAAGCCTAGATTGTCTTGCAGCTAACTTTCAGTAGCAAGAATAAATTCTAAATTCTATTACAAATCACTTCCTAATGCTGTGGGGGCAAATAATAAAGTACTGGGTAGAAGCACCAGTAGATTACCTGAAGAAATAACAGCTAGAGAACTCTGAACTTAATTAAAGGCATGGGTAATGGGGAAGACTCAAAGATCAGTCTGATATAGATATAAAGAAGGTACAAAAATAAAAGACTTCATATTGGTGTTTTGAGTTTTGGGATAATTCCTTGGGTAGAGGTTTTTACTGCATATTCAGTGATCATTTCAGAATAACCATATACTGTTCTAAGCCTTAGTGTTAGAAAATTCAGTAAGTTCTTAACCTTGAAAAGCTCATGTGTGTAGGTATTTTATTGAAAACTTAAAAATGTGGTAATTACTGTTATCCCTTGATGCCACACTAGAAATCAAATCTAAATATTATCTAAATTATGAAAAGGAATGAATATACATACTACTAAGGATAGTAGGTATTAAATTGATAGCTATTTGTTTTAAAAATTGAATCACAACAAATAGCTTGCTGGAGACTCCTGTTGGAAGCAAAATTTTCTAATGTAAGGTCAAAATCCTTTAAAAAAATTTTTTTTAATGTTTATTTTTTTTAAGAGAGAGACAGAGAGAGAGAGACAGAGCATGAGCAGGGGAGGTGCAGAGAGAGAAGGAGACACAGAAACCAAAGCAGGCTCCAGACTCTGAGCTGTCAGCACAGAGCCCAACACCAGGCTTGAACTCAGGGACCACAAGATCATGACCCAAGCCGAAGTCAGACACTTAAAGCAGGCACCCCCAAAATCCTTTTTTAAATGAAAATAAATCCAGTCATAATCACAGATAAGTGTGAAGTCAGATGAGAGAAAAAAAAATTTACCTAGCTTTTTGTTCAAATTATCTCTTAGGCTTAATTTTAGTAAATTTTATATAGAACATTTGTAGATTTGACTTAGCATAACTTAGAAGAGACTTCCACATAAATTAAAAACTGTACAATTCCACTAAACTTTTATTGGTCTACTTTATCCTAATTGCGAGTGAATTAGTGAAATATATAAAATTCCTAGTACTAATACTGCCCTCTAGATAGTGTCAATTGCTAAGATTGAATGAGGTCATCAGTGTTTGATGTTTATCTTGTGCAAAAAGGAACAGATGACATGATACATGAGTAGGCACAGGTTTCTTTAAAGAAAATGTAGTGTTTACTTAAAGTACAATTGAGGGGGACAGAAGAAAAATAACATATTCATATTTTGGCTTTTTTTTTTAAATATTTTTTTAATGTTTTATTTATCTTTGAGAGAGAGAGACAGCATGATCAGGGGAGGGTTAGCGAGAGAGGGAGACACAGAATCTGAAGACAGGCTCAGGGCCTGACGTGGGGCTAGAATCCACGAACCGTGAGATCATGACCTGAGCCGAAGCTGGTCGCTCAACCGACTGAGCCACCCGGGTGCCCCGGCTTTATGTTTTTAAGAGAATGCTTACCAGAATGCATTTCTAGAATAAAAAAAATCCTTCAATTGGTCACTTTGTATTTAGAAAAATTTAACCAATGTTTTTTTGCCACTCATTCTTTGACCCAGGCTCAATTAAAACCTATTTGTTTCATCTTTAAGGGACATGAAGAGCAAAATAGATACATCCAACCACATGAAGAAGGGCCTTCCTACAAAACAGCCCTTGTAGGGTTACCAATGACCTCCAGGTTGTTAAATCCCACCATTGATTCTTAGTCCCATATAACTTAAACTTTTGGCTGCAGGTAACAAAGTTAATGTATATTTTTCACTTAACTTTCAGGGTTGCACATTTGTGTCTTTCTTTTCTAGCTCACTGGCCAAATTTGCTGTTTCTTGTTGTTCCCTAATCTCTAAATTTTGGATTGCTTCACAGCTTAGTCCTTAAAACTCTTCTCTAATTTTTATCCACTACTTTTGTAAAAGCCATAAATCCATGGGTTTAAATACGCAGTATATGCTGATGACTGCCGTGACTCCCAAACTTACAGCTCTAGCCAAGACCTATTGCCTGGACTCCAAAATTGTATGTCAAAGTGTGTATTAGATAGCTGTACTTAGATGTTCAGTAGGCACCTTCAACTCTATATGTAAAAAACACCAAGGTTTTAGGATGACACACTCCCCAAACCTGCTTGTATCCCAGGCTTCCTCATAGTGGTAAATGAGAGCTCTCTCTTCAATTTGCTCAGGATAAAGACCCTGTAGTCATTTTACTCCTGTCTTTGATATGCCACATCGACGTATTATCATATCTTGTTGGCTCTGCCTTCAAAACCCATCCTGAGTTTACTACTTCTTACCATTTCCATTGTTATTACTTTGTCCAATGATCATATCTCACCTTGATGATGGCACTATCCTATTAACTAACCTGTCACTCTGATTTTATGCCTGTTTTCCTAAAGTATATTTTTACCTCAGAAATCAGAGTGAGACTTTAATGATGTCAATTCAGGTTGCTCCTTTCTTCAAAACCGTCCAAAGTCCTCCAATCCGTCAGATAAGAAACATGGTTCTCATAAGGACCAGTAATGCCTACTTACCTCTTTGATCAGATCTTTTACAAATTTGCCTCTTTCTTACTTCACTCCATGTTAATAGGTCTACCTGCTGCTTCTTGAACAAGCCAGGTCTGCTTCCACCCTTGCATTTATTTCAGTTTGTATTTGCTATTCAATCTGCCTGAAATGCTCTTCTTTCTGATAGGCAATATTTTGTTTCAAAATACTTTCTTCAATTTATTTTCCAATATCGTCCCTTCAGTGAGTCCTCTGGCCATTGTGTCTGAAGTTGCAACTTCTTCCAGGGCCACCCCAGTTTCTAGATTGATTTTTTGCTTTGTCTCTTTAAAACTAGTTGATTTTGAATATGTGAAAATTATTTTATTGATCTTGTTTATTGTCTGTTTCCACCTCTAGACTATAAGTCCTATGACAGTAGAGTTTTTATTGTCTTTTTTTTCCCCTATTACTTTATCTCCAGGGCCTGGAAAGGAGCCTGGTATCTTATGTTCTCATTAGATGTTTAATGAATGAATGCATGTAAAATAGACGCTGCTGCTATTTACACTATAAATGAGGCATACTAATACACGCATTTATCTATATTTTTTTAGTTTTTTTTTTTTCTTGGTTAGTGGCCTCTAGGATGTGAGAGAGTAGTGAGTACAGAAAATGTGTCTTCTCAGCTAGAACTGTGCCTTTTATTATAAAGTGGTCTTCACTTCAAAGAATCAGGGACAGAGACTCCTTCAAATTTCTGAAGAAATTTCTTAAGAAAAATACAAACATGCATGACCACTGGGATATAGTTTTCAGAGAATGTGTATATACTCTGAAACCCCTTCTGTGTTCATATTGGTTTATACAGAGTAAAAACATGTGATTCCTAGTTCAGTGAATATCTTTTGCTGCATTCTAAGGGTCTGGCATAAAATCTTTATAACGTCTTGTAACTGAAGACAGGGTAAAAATAAATATTAATGCATTTGTGAGACATGGACATCCTTTTTTTTCAAAAACACAGAGGTAAGAGAATATTTTTACCTTATATGAATGCAAAAACCATTGGATTAGTCTTTTTTTTTATTACGGTGGCTCAATAAAACATTCTTCTAATAAATTAAGATTTATCTCTATCCTTCCTTTCACCTAATAAAATAATTGAATTTACAAAATGTTATAGATACAGCCACTTGAAAATATTATTGTTTAAGTATGATATAAACTGATTGAGAAATGTTTTATAATTTTTAGCAGTGATTAAAATTTTTGCCATGTTATCATTCAGATAACAAGTAGATAATTGGCAGTTACAAACTTATCAAATTAAAATAGCTCAATACAAATGCATGTGAAATATGTAAACTGGATTAGATTTATTTTATAATGGCCAGAAATTAACAGAATAAAAGTAATTTAAATGTAAAAAAGTGCTAACAATTAGATTTTAGATAGTTTCATATAATATTTACTAAAAACATGAGATTTAGTCAATTAAGATAGTAAAAATTCCCTTCCTGAACTATATCTACTTATTTTAAACTTATGAAAGGAGATGCTAATGCAAAAATACTGTTTCTAGATTCTGGGTTAACTATATCCACTGGAGTGATTAATTCTGTTGTCATTTTCCACATTAGTACTCATTATTGACAGTAACTTTTCTCTGGCATGGCACTGTGTTAGGCAATTTACACATATACACAGTGAAGATTATTATCCCATTTTACAGATTAGGAACTGAGGCTCAGTGGGTCTTAGAAACTTGTCTAAATTTATATAGCTGGAATTGGCACAGCTGAGATGTGGGAGCTGATGTCCTCACCTCTCTGTCTTACTGTCCAAAACTTCCAGATTATCTCCAGAGATACTTCTATTTTTTTCTCCTTATGGGATCTTGTTGTGAAGGATTGTCTGCTAAATGGATTTCCTTGACTAATGCTTTTCCAGTTTGTTATTAATGAGACATATACAAGAGCCAGTCAGAGACCGTGATGAGCATGAATTAGAGCACTAATATGATGACATATGGTACCATCCAAAAGATTTGGTATTTTAATTATTTTGTGCAGTCTTATTCAGGATGAGAGTATAATTCTCCTTAAGCTTTTGAATGATGAAGGTTGAGAGTCCCCACTTCTTTCATGGACCTTGGAATGCTGATAAATGTATGACAAATATTAACATTAATCAGTGTTGCTTGTTGTGTTCTGAATTTGGAGTCTATGGGACAGGACCTCACATCTAGCTGCCCCTGGGCTGCTTAACCCTCAAATCATTTGTTTATTCAGCAAATATTTCTGTGCTTGCAATGTGCCAGGCTCGTGACTAATACCCAGAATATAATAAGCACATCAGACCACTGCTGTCAGGATCCTAAGTCTTCAGTTAAATAAGAACACACAATGTACAATTACATACTATCACATACTATAAAGGAAAGGACTCAGACAATAAATAGTTGATACCTGCCCTAGTCTGTCGGGACAGTGAACTCTTCCCTACAGAGAAAGTGTTTAGGATAAGCTTGCTGAGACTGTGGGACAGTCTAGGGTTGAAACTGGCAGACTCATGTTTTGAGGCTGCTGGGGACATTGATAAATGAAAAAGTGAAGAGCAGCATAGGTAAAATCCAAATGACAAAAGAAAAAATAGCATACAATAAAATGAGAGAGATAGGAAGCCTTATAGGCTAGTTTAAGATGATTAGATTTTAGACCAAAAGCAATGCATATACATAGCATGGTTTTAAGTAGGGGAACAATGTGATAATATTTGCATTTAAAAAAAATCATTAATTTATCCTTGAAAATGTGTTTTCCACCAAATTTGACCAAAATGATTTGATTTAAACAACTGAGTCATATTAAAGAAAAGGAGAGGTATTGGTCAAAACTAAGCATTTCTGTCATTACTGGGTTCAAAATGAATCTTAATGTTTAACATTCCAGAACAATGTGGATGTGAAGAAATGTGCCCTTGTAAATTCCAAGTGCCATGAAAGAATTTCTAATTTAGGTACAATGCCATCTATGTTTGGTACTACATTTCTGGGTGGGATGCTTTTGCACACCTCCCATAATGAATTTCAGAGTCTTGGTTTCAGACCTTGTCCTCATGTATTTTTCTAGTCATGTGATGCCAACATTGAAACTTTTAACTCATCAGGAAAATATGTTGTAATGTTGCAGGGGCCAAGAGGCAAGGATGGACATGAATACACCATGACACAATCACTAACTTTTTCTTCTTTAAAGAAGTCCTTGTTTAACATTGAAAATGTATCGATGGAGTAAGATGAAAAAAGAATAGCTCTTTCTTTTATTCTTTCTCTTCATACTCCATTTCCTCTGTAATGGGAAGGGAAAGGGAAAGCATAGTTCCTTAGGAAAAACAATCTTATTCTGAAACATTTTGTGTGTGCTAAACATTTTGTATGTTACCAATAGCTAGGAATTCTTAATAGTGGAATATTGCCAATCTGCTGAATTAATTCACTATGAAGTTTAAGGATATATTAACTTTCCACAGAAAGTGGAAATGTGTACCTAACAGAAAGCTGACTTTCAATGGTCTCCAGGTGAAAACAGTTACAGGTAAGTGAAGACCATTTGTTCTTAGTCCCAAATGCACATAAAAATCACATGCAGGTATTTTAAAACCATCTAATAAACAGCCGCTTGTTGGCCAATAAATGGGCTTCTTTGGGTTGGCCCTTGAGCACAGGTATCTTTAAAATCTCCGTAGACTTCAGAATGGCATCTGGATTTGAGAATCACTGGTCTAGACAAGGGATCCTCTACCTTAGTTGAATTTTTCTTCACCTCCATCACCTCTCTTTTCCAATTGTTTCATGCTCTGTAGTCACATTACTTTCTTCAAACACAACTCTTTACAGAATTTTTAGACAAGAAAATAAAGGAGCAAACAATTCATAGTATACTGAGTTCTATTATTTGCAATTCCTGATTGCACCCCTCCTATTCAGACCTGCTGTCACTAGCCTTGCCCACGGCGTAGCCACTTCACTCTGGATTATTGTAACTATCATTTTGTCTATTTCTTTCTGTTATAAATCAATATTTCATATTCTTATTTGACTATATTCAAGTACACCTTTAATTCTACCATTGTACTAATGAAGCACTAGCATTGATTCTATATATTATGTAAAATTATGTATACATAATATATACCACATATATATACCATATGTTATATATATATTATACATATAGCATATATACCAATATATGTAATACATATTACATATGTATATGTAATACGTATTACATATATTGGTATATATAACATAATATATATACAACATATATATATTATGTTATATATACATACATGTATATATATGTATAAACCCTCCACTATTGCCCCAGTATCATATTCTTAGCTTCGGCAACCTGCTTATTCTCATCATAGAGGATTTTCTTTTGTGTTTTCATCTCCTTGTTACCTGGACAGGTCTATCATCCCCATTTGCTTTTCTTTGCCTAAGACCTCTTATAAATCTCTTACTGTCCATTAAGCTGCCCTACTGCAGTTTACACTGATTGTCACCTTTTTTGAACTATTTCTTTTTTTAATTTTTTAAATGTTTATTTATTTTTGAGAGACAGAAAAACAGAGCATGAGCAGGGGAAGGGCAGAGAGAGAAAGAAACACAGAATCCGAAGCAGGCTCCAGGCTCTGAGCTGTCAGCACAGAGCCCAATGCGGGGCTCGAACCCACAAACTGTGAGATCATGCTCTGAGACGAAGCCGGCTGCCTAACCAACTGAGCCACCCAGGCACCCCTGAACTGCTATTTCTATATACTGCATTAGGAGGATTAGAGTTCCATTATTTTCTAACAGTTTTCTAAGTATTACATACTTCAACAATTATTTAATTTTAATTTTTTAAAAACTAGTTATTTTATTTTGTTTTTTTATTTGAGAGAGAGAGAGAGAGTGAGAGAATATGTAAGCAGCAGGGAAAGGACTGAGGGAGAGGGAGAGAGAATCTTAAGCAGGCTCCACGCTCAGTGCAGACCCTGATGCCAGGCTTGATCCCATGATCCTGGGATCATGACATGAGCTGAAATCAAGAGTCGGATGCTTAACCGACTGAGCCATCAGGCACCCTGTTTAATATTTTTTGACAGCAGAAACCAAGGTGTATATTTTTTGTTATGTCATCTAGAGCATCTCTGGACTCCAAAACTCACAGTGATTGCTCTGTGGTAAATATCTAATGATACTAAATATAATCCTTGACTCCTTATAACTCATTTCCCTTATTCATGTAACTTTTCAGGGGTAGCACCATAAAATTTTACTTAGTGATCCTCCTGTGTTTGTACCATTCTCTGCTTCTAGGACTGCTTTTACCACACTACATTTTAATGGCCTATTTGCCCATTTCCTGTAGTTACTGTATCGTGTCCTCCTTGTGGGTTGGAGCCACGTCTTATTTGCTCACTAGCACTTTGAAAAGCTGCTCTTCTTAGTTCCCTAGGTTGGTTCATGTATTCTTTGCTCTGCCTTTATCATCTTGTACATCTTCTATTATAACATTTTATCTTAAATACCAGGTTAATAACTATGTAAACCAATGCAGTGTAACCCAGTGGTTCTCAGCCAAGAGTGATATTGATCCCTGGAGGACATTTGGCAATGTCTGGAGATATTCTTGTTTGTCATAACTGAGGTACTATTGGCATGCAGTAGCTAGAGACCAGGGATGATGCTAAATACCCTTTAATGAATGGGACAGAGCCTTCCTGACCAACAAGGAATTTTCTAGCCCAAAATGTCAGTAATGACAAGGTTCAGAAGCCCTGATGTAACCCTGGAGTAGAGCACTATGTTCACGGATGTATTGCTCAGCACTATTCCTGCCAATAATAGATACATAAGAACACTTGTATAATTGAATGGTGAAGGCTAAGCAAGTCAATTAGTCCCGAAAAATAGCACCATGCCTATTTCATTCATCCATCACTCCATCCATCTATCCATTCATTGATTCACAAGTACTTCCTTATCATCTCCTACGTGTCAAGCATGGCACCAAGTAATATGTACACACTGGATTCAAGGATCACTCAAGGTTTTTGTATATAGTAATAAATACAAATAAATACAAAGGCAATTTTGCAACATTGTATGTACCCTGATAATGAAGTGCTGGGTTTTATGAAGGCCATGGCCAAAGAAGGTCACCTAATTCAAATCTGAGGGTCAAGAAAAGCTGTTTTCTAGCCAAGATTTGCAGAATGAATGAGTTAACAGGAAGTCAAGGTACAGAGAAATACACACAGAAATGGCCAGAGGCTAAAAACAACATTCTATACTTCCAGAATCTTGAACAATTAGGAGAGTCTCAAGTACAGAGTGTAATGAGGTCCCTAAAAGTGATGGGTCTAGAATAATAAATATGAGTCATATTGAGAAGTTTGGACTTCTGATAACATTATAGGATTTTTAGGCTGAGTTATAAAATAACATAATGCAAGACATTACTGTTATTTTTACTATTACTATAAATATTATTATTTCTTGAAAAAAGTTAAAGGGAGGGCAAGAAATTGAAAACAAAACAGAAATCTTCAATAGGGTATACTTTAAAACAGAAAGTTCAAGCATTCATAAAGGCTAATAAGTGTGATTTTACTTTTAGCCCTATTTTTGCCCTGCTTCTGCAATCTATGCAATTTTATGTCTGTCTTTAAGGAAAATTGGAACTGTTTTATATGTGCTTTACTAGACAAATGATGCTTGACTGTGAAAACTTCCATAATCACAACCTCCATGAAAACATCCACAATAGGAAAATGGAAGATAGGATAATCTAATCTAATTTGATTATACCTTATCAAGAGGGAGGAAAAATTTTTAAAAATAGAGGTGAGTACACGAGGATTTAGGTAGTAGAGTGAAAAGTTTAAGGCAGAAGTTACTTACAAAGGCTCTCTTGAGCCTTTCTAGGTCTCTCTGTGAAAGACAAAGACAGTAGAACATCTATTAAAGTCTACAAGTAGAAGCTACAAGGTGGAAAGTGTCCTGATACTTTTATTAAGGACTTTATTGTCATTTCACTTCTGCTCTTGTGAAAGTTGCCCTGAAACGTCCTTCACAGTTTTAACTGTGAACATGAGTTCACAGTTCTCAGTTCTCAGAGGGATGAAAACATTATTAAACAGTACTGTTTGCACACTACTTCATAGTTTACCAAATGCTTTAATCTGCATTATCTTAACAAAATATTGGAGACTTAATTTTCACTAGGCTTCACTTAATCACCATATTATTTTCTTTGGTTAAAGAACTTCACAGGGTGAACAAGAGAAAAAATGTGATCAATGCAATTCAAATAATCAGCAACTAGTGAGACATTCTCACACTTACCCATATTTTTAGTTTTAATTATTATAGCTTATTTGATTTTTAATTATGTATATCCAAAACACAGAGTGATACTTAATCCTGAAGACAGTTTTTTTTGTTTGTTTGCTTTTGGTTTTTTTTTGTGTGTGTGCAATCTTTTGGCTTTCATGATTGGCACCATTTTAAAACTAAGACTTCAGAACACATGTGTTATCTTATGCATTCAAGAGAATCTATCATTCATATATATTTAAGAAAATATAGCAGTAGGAGAAATTTGTACATTATTTTTTTAAAGAAAGCAATTCATTATTTTGGTTTCAGGTAAAAAATACTTTGTGAAAATAATTAAATAAGGTAAATTTATTGTGTGGTGGCATTTTCTTACTGAAGTGGGAATATTTTCCTGACTACTTATTTGGAAATTATAATAGAGAAGCACATTGTTTAAAAAAAATAAGTAACACATAAGATCTTCATTAAAAAGGGAAAAAACTAGCAGCAGAGGAAAAGTGTAAAGACATTCATTGCATTTGGGAATAATCTGTAAGAAGCAAAAGTTGCTGACACATCTATTCAAAAGGATGTATACCTAATATGTTTGGTGGATGAAAGAATTTTTAGCAGAGGAGTTAGCTTTAGGCTGTACTTAAATTTCACACACCAGCCTTAATACCATGTGCATAATTACAGTATCCGTTCCAAAATATACATTATTTTTCTTCCAAATTTTTGAGGATAAAATATTTTGCCTTCAGAGTATATAATTTTTCTTTTAAGTATTGTTTTTCAAATAAACTTTATATTGTAGAACAGTATTTGATTTACAGAAAAGCTGTGATGTTAGTACAGAGATTTCCCGTATGCTCTATACTATTTATCTGCTTATTAACATTTCATATTAGCATGCTACATTTGTTATAATTTATGATATTGATACATTAGTAACTAAAGTTCATACTTTCTTCAGAGTTCCTTAGTTTTTAACATAATGTCCTTTTTCTGTTCCAGACTCCCATTCAGAATACCACATTACATTTAATTGTCATGTCTCTTTATCACTTGCCTGTGACAATTTCTCATACTTTCCTTGTTTTTGAAGGCTATGACAGTTTTGAAGAGTAGTGATAGGTATTTTACAGAATGGTCTTCAACTGGTTTTATCCTGTGTTTTTCTCATGGTTAGATTGAGATTATGGGTTTTGGGGAGGAAGACCATGGAGGCAAAATGCCATTTTTCATTACATCTTAGCAAAGGTACATACTATCAATGTGACTTACCTTGATCACCTGGTGAGATAGTGTTTGTTAAGTTTCTCTACTGTAAAGCTAGTCATTGTTTCCCTTTTTGCATACCGGACACTTTGGAAAGAAGTCACTGTACATGACCCACTGCTAAAAAGTGACAGTTATACTTCATTTCTTTGTGGGTAGAGTATATATAGAAATTTGGAATTATTCTGTAATGGAGATTTCTATTCTTTCTCAACTTAAAAATCTATTCAATCATGTATTTACATTAATATGGACTCAGGGATATTTATTTAATATGGTAACTTATAATCTAATACCACTTCACTTATTTTCTTGCTCAAATTGTTTCAGCTTTGGCTGCTGGTAGCTCTTTAAACTGGCTCCTGAGTCTCTGTGTCAAAACTCCATCACTGTGGTTTAACTTTTTTTCTTTTTTAAGCACTTATTTTCTTACACTGCAAGATGCTACAGGCTCATCTTTATATTTCCTGCCCCATTCCTAGATTGAGCCATTTCTCCAAAGATCCTGGTTCCCTTTACTGAAGGATGGTATTAGAAACCAAGATCTAGGCACTAAGGTATTCTCATTGCATTTGGGGTATCATTGCTTCTAGGCCCTCTCATTTGACAGAGCAAAGAAATACATGTGCATATTATATTTATTTCGGTACATACACATATCTATACATATTTCTATATGTAACTATCATTATCTATATTAAGTTAAACATGAATTTGTGCTAATTCTCCAACTCTAATCCATTACCACATGGATCATTTTACCCTGTTCCCCTTGTTTATCTGTAATCTCCCATTCTAAAAGTAAGGAACCCAGTCCACAACACCTACTGTCCATATACTTAATTTTTCCACATCTAGTATACATGTATTAGGATTGTTAGCCCATACCCCCATGGGGATCAACCTTATCAACTAGAATATAATTCTTATGTACTGGTTCTTTTGCCTTTAGTCTTACAGACTCCACTCTTTACCAAAGTTATTTAGTACATTTTATCTCTACTCCCTTTAGTGAGATTGTTTCATATGGTTTTCACATGGCTAAATTGTTTGGTTATGTTCTATATTCCATTCTAGGATCCCCTAACCTCCTATCGATTTTTAAAATTTGCATAAAGATTCACTCTGTGCTATAAAGTTATATGGATTTTGAAAAATGGATAGTATATTTCTCCACAATGAAAGTATCATAAAGAATAGTTTTACTGCCCTAAAATATCTCCTGTACTTCATCTATTCACGTTCCTTCTTCTTGCCATCTGATCTCCTGACAACCACCAATCTCTTTACCGTCTCTGTGTTTCACCTTTTCCAGAACTTCGCATACTTGGCCATCAAGCTAGTCTATATTCTGCCTTCTTTACTTAGCAGTATTCATTTAAGATTTCTCCATATCTTTCTATGACTTGATGGTTCATTTCTTTTTACTACTGAATAACATTCCATTGTATAAATGTACCACAATCTATTTATCCACTCACCTTTTGGAGGACATCTTGCTTGCTTCCGGTTTTTGGCAATTAGGAATAAAGCTGCTATCAACATTCATGTGGAGATTTCTGTGGAGACATAAAGTTTCAGATCAGTTTGGCAAATACCTAGGAGCACAATTACTGTAGAGTATGATAAAATTTTATTTAGTTTTGTAAGAAACACCCAAATTGTCTCTTAAAGAGGCGATACCATTTTGCATTCCAAGCAGCAATGAATGACTTTCTGTTGCTTTGCATCCTAACACAAATGTGTTGTGAAAATATCTATCCCTGATCTGTGTGTGTGTGTGTGTGTGTGTGTGTGTGTGTGTGTGTGTATGTGTGTGTGTGTGAGTGTTTACATTCTCTTAATAATGTCTTTTATATACAGAAGTTTTTAATTTGAATAAAAGCCCAACTTACCATTTTTTTTCTGTTTAGATGTTTTTTGAGGTTTGGTATAAATCTACATTTTTACATCAGCTTATTAAAACCATGTTCTGAATTTTATTATGTATTGAGATTTTCCTTGTGGCCTAAGAATCTATTCCAGAAACATTATATTTATTTATGAAAAGAGGTAGAACATTTTCCTGGTTTTCCTTTTATCTGTCTGAACTTTTTTAATCCTCTCCTATGATGCTGGGGCTCAATCCTGGGCATACTTATCCTTGTATTTTACTTTTCACCTTTATCCATTCTGACAAGCACTCAAAGCCTTTTGTTTGCCTGCTTCCAACTTTATTTCTCTAGTGAAGATATTTCTTTACTTTCAGTCTCATGTATGCAGCTGTTTACTTACATTATCACACATATAAGCTACAAACATCTCAAACTGTCCATATTCATTACTGAATTTTTTACATCCATTTACTACTGCCACCTCTGCCCCACTTAGTTGCTCAGGCCAGGAATCTTGGTATTGTCCTCCACTATTTGTTCCTCTCCTGAACTCCGACTTGACATCCCTCAGTAAATCCTTTTGCTTTAATCCATCCTCTTCTCTTATTCTTTACTTCCACTTCCCAATCCGAGTTGCCACAATCTCTCTTGGACTATGGCAGTATGTTTACTGCTTTCCTTACTTCCATTGTTACTCTCCTCTACTAGTTTTCATATGTAACCTCAACTTTATACTTCTCAATGACTTATTTTAGTCAGCATATGATTCAAATCCCTAACATGGTATATGAGGCTTTACCCATAACTACTTACCTGAAGCTACTTTTCCTCTTTACTAATTACACTCTACTCCCCTCTAAAATTTCAGCTGGCCTCCAGCTCTTTTTTTCCTCTGAAGCTTTTATACAGTTTGGTTATCTTGAATACTTTTTGGCCACTGTTTACTTGGCCAGATTCTAACTATTGTTCAGGACACAGCTTATTGCAATATTTTGGAAGAAAACTTCCCTGACATACCTATCTCAAACATCTCTCTTTTAGGTCCATTCATACTACTCTGGCGTTTTCCTGATTATTTTCTTCTATACACTTCCACATGTGGATTATCACATTCCATTACACACAAGAAATGCAGACGAAAAGGTGTACATTTTCTTTTAAAGGCTGTCATCTTAAACTTTGAAGATGGTGCCCTCACCTTATTATCAGCTTATCTATTTTAACTAAGAGTGACAGCTTCTTAGTAGTACAGAATGAAATTCTTTTCCTTTTTTGTTACAGCTTGGTTAAAATTTTGATCACTGAAAATAGTAGATGCTTCTGGGAGTACTATCCAAGGCAACCTTTGTATACTAAAATATTAAGATAAAATATTCAATCAGGATACACAATGAACTTTGGTCAGGGATTTTGTATACTAAATTTATAGCTTAAAAACAAACTATTGTTTGGGGCACATGGGTGGCTCAGCTGGTTAAGCGTGGCGACATCCGCTTAGGTCAAGATCTCACTCACAGTTTGTGAGTTCAAGCCCTGCACGGGGCTCTGTGCTGACAGCTCAGAGCCTGGAGCTTGTTTCAGATTCTGTGTCTCCCTCTCTCTCCCCCACTTGCATTCTGTGTCTTTCTCTCAAGAATAAACATTTAAAAAAACAAACAAACACAAAAAAACTATTGTTTGACTTGACAGTTAGATCATTGAAAACAAAAGGAAGTAATTACTTTCTTCAGCTTTCAGACTGATCTAAAGTTAACAGGTTTTAATAGTAATAATAATAATAATAATAATAATCTTTATTCTTCCAGTGGTCAGCCTAATGAGTCTTATTCCTCTGATTTCAACTTTAAGATTATAGTTTTCTCCCTTACTTCTATCTGAGAAGAAAGACTATGTCCAGTGCAGCAGCCAGAGGATGGGGTATATCTTTGAGTGACCAGTACTCATCATAACCATAAAATTCAAGTCTCCTGGTTTGGTGATAACTTTTATCGCACTCCTTCTACCTAACACTCATGTTTTGTGCCCAGTTTTCTATAGCATCTGTTTGCACTTCAAATTTGATTGAGTGATCTGTTGTCAACTTCAACTACACATGACAAAGATAAATTCCCCTCATATTTTTCCCTGACTTCTTCCAACTTGTATAACATCTGACTAACTGGATAGAAAGTATCATTTTTCTGACAGCTTAGGTAAGGACATAAAGAGATTTTCACCTCTCTTTTGATTGTCATTTACATGTGATTGTAATAGCCTGCTTCTTCTTCATATAGTTCTCCCGGACCCACTTCCTCTGTCATCCTCAGCACTATCCTAGATGTCATTTCTTCTAGACCTACTTCTGAAACTGTCATTTCACAAGATATTCTTACAATAATCTTTTTCTCATCCACTGAGTCTCTGCCCTAGCAATCTACTTTTTTTTTTTTTTTTTTTTTTTTGCCTACTGCCAAAGGTGTTCTGGTACAGGTTATTTTGAACACATCACACCCACTCCTACCTCCTGGAAGTTTATTTCTGTATTCCTATTCCACTATAGATCAATCCTAAGTCCTTATTCTATATATCAAATCCTCCTACTAAATAAGCATTCCTCTCCTCTTTCTTTTTTAAAAATCTAAACAATTTTCTGAACGTCTTCCTGGGAAGCCTAATGCCATTTTTTCTTTATTCCTATCTTTTATTTTCTTTCCTTTTCTTAAAGCAATTATTATTCTCAAGGAATAATTTTCCTTTCAAGACTACCAAAATCTCTGACTTTCTTTCTCTTTTTCTCTTTTCCCTTAAATAGTGTCTAACATTATTTCACTTATTTCAGAAAATCTTTCTGAACTGATCATAAAGGAGTTAATAATATTGCTTAGTTTGTTGTGGTTAAAGACATTTTATAAGGCTATTTCTTCCATCTTTTCCCATTTATTTATATGTACCATCTATTCTTGAAATGTGTTATACTTTATTTTGGTATAGTGTATTTTTATTGTTCTCTTTCATATGATGGCCACATATTTTTTACTCTCCTTCTCCTGTAAATTTGTATCAGTAAGACTGTTTGGATTTAAGCAACAGAAAACACTTCTAAATTAAGCCCCACATGAAATTTTTAATGGATATGGAGTAGAGCTTGGAAACAACAGCGCATCTGGAAAATCAGACCTGGGACACTGGCCGATACCAAGGGTAGGACCCCAGAAGCCACAGCTACCTTCATAACCCAATACAAGCTTGGTCAGAATAACTGGATAGCACAGGAGGATCTGGAAGTCCTCTCTGAGTCTACTGAACAAGGGCTTCTAAACTCTGCTCAAATCTTCATGTTAACACTAAGACTTGGTATAAGCAGCAGTGATTTGAGCATACTGTTATGAATAATTGAGTACAACTTCAGTTGCATGGGGGTAAATAGAGGCTTTCTGTTTTGGAATTCAGAACGTTGGCTCCTATGAACATTCAAGTGATGCAGAGGATTCCCCCCAAATTGGAAGAATGTTCAAATATTGATGATTAAAAACCAGACATATATACATTATAGTAGTCGTCTATATTTTTGTCACTATTAGATTTTAGCCTAGGGAAATGGAAACACATTTGTATTATCTTTATATGCTATCATCCTGGTTCCTAGGTAAGATTTTTTTGTTTTTGAACAATGCTAATAACGTGATTCTTGTTTCAGTATGAATGCCTTCTTTTACAAGGTTAAGAGGAAAATTTCGTCTGTGATTTAGCACTTAACAGTGTTACATGTGCTAAAATAATGAAGTTAGTTTGCCTTTTTAAACATATCATGTGAATATGCTGATGTGAAGCATTTGGCTTCAAATGTTTGCCTTACCTTTGGTATCTGATTGATTAGAAGCTCAAAATGGAATGTGTGAGTTTATGTGTCTTGTATATTAACTTAATTACCTGGTTTTAATGTGCAATCTGCTAGATTTTATTGGCAAGGCATATCACAACTTTTAATGAGTCACATCTAGTACTAAACCCATGCTTTAAAAGAAAGAAGCCACATAATTAAATCAGGTTTAATCTATTTAAATACATTGAACTGATTAGATACTTTGGTTTAATTTTCTGGGAAAAGAGAAAGTTTTAAATTCTATTAGTTATTTACATTATGCTTTTTATTCATTTGAAGTGTAAATCTATTTGGGCTATGAAAAAGGAACTTAACATGTCTTTGTTTTTCAGCAAAATAAATGAATGCTTGTATCAGATGGAAAATGAGTACATATATATGTATATGTGCATTTTTAAAATATTTGGATTACTGAATCTTCAGATATTTAATGTTGTATATATATCTATATGTTCATTACATTCTCAAAGGGACCCTGGCCAGAGAGAGATCCAGAAGCATACTTTAGTGGCTTATTTTATATTTGCTCCTTACTACTTTATAAAATAAATTTTAATTAAGTATCAATGAGTTATTGAAAAATATTTTGTATTTGTATATAAACATATGAAGTACTATCTCTATAATATCACTGTATTCATTAATCATCTTTAGATTTACTTGGTAAAAGATGAAGTAAAAATGGAATCACCATCTTAACAAATGTATAAACTAGATATACAATCTGCTAGAAATATCTTGATAAGCTATAAATCTGAATTCTCAAGTTACATATAGTGGGTTAAAATGCTAATAATGAAGTCTCAACTTAAGAGGATGTAGATTCTGCAGATTTCTCAATGCAAATAGAATAAAAAAATGGAGGAAATATTCTTCAGTATTCCATTATTGCCTAATTAAGCAAAGTAGTCATTCACATCATTGACAAACAACTGAAATTTTGGTATACACCTTTGTTACACATATATCTTCCTTTGTAATGTAAATTAAAATATCAACCAACATTCACATTGGAACTTCACTTAGGAAGCTTAATTGCTAAATATTTTAGCAGCATACCAGTGCTTACATAAATAAGAGTTGAGTTCTGTGGCCTGATAGAGAGCAAGATTGCCAGTTCCACGTTTATGTGGTCCAGTCTGTTTTGCTATTACAGGATGACCTCCCCACCTGGCCTGTTGGCTAACCTGTCTCCCCTTGAACACACAGGAGATATATGTATTTGTGTAAAGATGATTCACATATTTAGAAAGCCATATATTTCCCAGTTCTGTTGACTGTTATTGAGTTATGTTTTACTTACATTATTATTGACTGACTTCTTTACTGAATTATCATTACTGTGTTTGCTACTGAGACATAAATTCCAATTAAATACTGTTGTGTTTTTCCCTTTCCACATCATCTTTAGGTTCTCTAGCTAGCTATGGATTTTAAGAGTTAGGAAAATATTTATTTTTTAATTTTAATTTTAGTTTTTTTTAAAGCAAGCTTCATGCCCCGCATGGAGCCCAATGCAGGGCTTGAATTCATGACCCTGAGCTCAAGACCTGAGCTGAGATCAAGAGTCCAATGCTTAACCAACTGAGCTACCTACACAACTCGAAGTTGGGAAAATCTTTAAAAAAAAACAAAACAAAACTCACATACACACCAAAACTACAAATGCAAACACACACACACACACACTGAATGGTATTTGTAACTGTAACAATTACTGAAAAATTCACAATAGTCTAGGAACAAGTGAAACACAATCTGTAATATGTAGAAATCTATGGTGAATATATTTCAGTTGAGAATCGTTTGAAGTGGGACCAGTCAAAGAATGCTGGCTGAGTGGATAATATGGTGGGGGAGACAGTGAGTGTCTAGCTGTGTGTTGGTCAAGTTCAGATGTTCTTGGGGGCAGCAGTGGTATCTCTCTGAAAATGGTCAAATCCTGTGTAATCGGTATCTTGGCTCCCCTCATGGTCCTGTATTCCAGGCTTGCTGTTGATTGCCCCAGTTTCCCTATGCCATTCTTGCTTTTCTGTTTAGGTTAACTGGAGCCAGAGCTTGTTGTTGATTTGTTTTAGATTAATTGATAATGGCATTGTGACTTTAAATAACTAATATCCTGTATCACATGGGAGTTTTCTATCTTATTGGCCACGATTATTCAGTCATTAAAAGATTTTATTTATTCTTATTTTTGTCATATAAACATTTATTTTTTAAAATCAACCAATGGGGTCTTGAATTAGATGTGAAGATGAATTTGGGTTCTATATCTGTGAGAGATAAAAGTCTACTGGGTCTGTGGGCAATAAAATATCTTCACAATATTTGGTTATTTAAAAAGAGGTTAATTTTTTAAGAAGTACCAAAAATAATTATATACATATTTAATATGTAATTTATATTATATTATATTATATTATTTATTATATATTCTAAAAGAAGGAGTGGTCAGAATTTGAATGTTGACCACTACTAGGCATAAACAGGGTTAGTCATGCAGTAAAGAGTTTTTCTAACCATTAGGGAAGCTTGCATTTTTTGATTTTAGTATACTTTGACCATTTTATTTCCTTCTTTTAAAAGATGGGTGGTTCATGCCAGTCAAAGTGGCTAAAATGAACAAAATAGGAGACTATAGATGCTGGTGAGGATGTGGAGAAACGGGCACCTTCCTACACTGTTGGTGGGAATGTAAACTGGTACAGCCGCTCTGGAAAACAGTGTGGAGTTTCCTCAAAAAACTATCAATAGAACTCCCCTATAACCCAGCAATAGCACTGCTGGGGATTTACCCAAGGGATACAGAAGTGCTGATGCATAGCGGCACATGTATCCCAATGTTCATTGCAGCACTTTCAACAATAGCCAAATCATGGAAAGAGACTAAATGTCCATCAACTGACAAATGGATCAAGAAGATGTGGTTTATCTATACAATGGAATACTATATGGCAATGAGAAAATGAAATCTGGCCATTCGTGGCAACATGGATGCAACTCGAGGGTGTCAGGCTAAGTGAAATAAGTCAGGCAGAGAAGGACAGATATCACATGTTTTCACTCATATGTCTAACAGGAGAAACTTAACAGAGGATCATGGGGAGGGGAAGGGGGTAAAAATAGTTAGGGAGATGGAAGGAGGCAAATCATGAGAGACTCTTGAATACTGAAAACAAACTGAGGGCTGAAGCGGGGGGAAGAGGTATGGGGGTGATGGGCATGGATGAGGGCACTTGTGGGGATGACCACTGAGTGTTATATGGAAACCAACTTGAGTAAACTATAAAAAATAAATAAAAGATGGGTGGTTACACCTGAAACTAATATTATACTGTATGTTAACTAAGTGGAATTTAAATAAAAACTTAAAAAATAAAAGATAAATGGCATTGGAAACTAAGCATTTGTTATAAATATTTCCTGAGACAAGAGATTTGAATACTATTATGTATAAAGTTTAACCAGCATTTATCCAACTTTAACAACTACATTAGAATTAGTACTCTTTGTTAACTATGTGCAAATAATTGATCTTTTTAACTAGTAAGTTGGGCATTTTATTACAATATTTCATGTAATTTAAATGACCACGAGTCTTTCATAAGATAATTATTCATAATAGGAGCCTGATGAGCTAGAATATCAGAATTTGCCAGTGTTAGTTGTGCACATTAGTTCTATCTTTGTCTAATAAATAAGGGAGAACACTTAAGCCTCTTAGCAGAGAGAGCTTGATGACCAGATGAGGTGCTGAGTTTCCATTTTCAGATCAGCAATTTTATTATAAATGGGGGAAAAAGGGACTGCAAAATCTAATCGTATTTAATATTAAACATATCTCCTGCAAATAGTGGAAGAAAGTACCATACTTGTCAAAAAATCATAATTCAAAGCTATGATTTCCATTTGAATGGAGTTAAATTAAGCAAATATTTGATATCTGTTATTTCCAGGCAGAAAGGGGAAATAAGAACATGGATGAGAAAGACTGAACTGTGTAATATAATAGAGGGAGGACAATCTCAGGGGAGAAGAAATAATAATTGTGCTTTAGATGTCCCAGGAATGGTAGTGAGTGTGATCTACAGATAAATTTCTTTTGAAGGTTTTATTTAACCTAAGCCTTGATAGAATTATAAAATAATTGACCCTTAAGACTTTATAGTGCATATTATGGGTCAGTATTATTCTATGTACTATATGCATATTCATTTAATGTTTACATTATTCTGTGTGCTATATGTATAGTCATGTAATGCTTACAGCAATCCTATAAGGTTGGTCTCATTAAATAACTTGTTTGGAGGTTCTAGTAGAGGGGCACAGCTTCTCATATACACTTGACCCAAGAACCATCCTCTCTTATCTTGGAAGGTCATCCTTTCTCCCCGAGCACACATGTTCTAGAAGGATGCACATGGAGCACTAAGGGAGGAAGGGGGCATCTGCCTAGCAGCCAGATCAGATGAATCAATCCTGGCAATCAATGGGGTGGCAGATGTTGCAGCCAGATTGTCCTCACATCCCAGGTTGATCCTATTTGAATCACCAGTATACAAATGAAGAAATTACGGTAACAAAAGATTAAGAAACTTGCCCAAGAACAGATAGCTTTTAACAGCTAGCCATGCAGATGGGATCCAGCACCAGTGCTTTTCATTCCACATTTTATTCTCAGATCACCTGCTTTTCCCACAACCCTGCTAAGGTGGATCTTACAAGACATGTTTCTTAATCATAAGATGCTGCTTCACTTCTCTAGAGAGCAAATATTTTGTACAAATATTGAAATATTTTGTGCAAATGATCAAGCTGAGGCAGTGAGTTTGAGTTAAGAAATGCACTAAGAATAGGCCAGTGAGTGGTAGAGATTACAGCTCAACTGTCATAATCTGGAGAAGAATCTGAAGGGGCCATGATGACCATGTCTGGAAAATAAAAGTGGGCTCAAGAATCTGATGGACAGAGAAAGTTCAGAGAAGACAGTAGACCCATGGGAGAGCCAGTGGCATCATGAAAGAGAAAGAGAGAGAGAGAAGAGTTTATCCCATTCCAGCTAACTTGTATCATTATTATACAAGAGAGAAGTTGAGAGTGTGCCTGTTTCTGTTTCCATTTTATCATGGATTATATCATTTGGGAGTCATTGAGAATTTTCAAGAAGAGTGAAATGATCAGGAGTATGAAACAGAATGATAAGTAAGACAGTAGAGGATGTAATAGATTGAAATGGGAGAGACTAAGAACAAGATATTCATTATATAAGCCTATGGCTATGGTTGGTAGAAGTGTAATGTTATTAAGATTGGATCAGGAAATTAAAAAGGAAAAACCTGAATTCTTTCATATGTTAATTTATTTATTCAAACATGTACACATTTGTTTCTTTATTTCTTTGTGAAAATACAATTACTACTATATTCGTTTCTGGGAATACCAAAATGAACATCTCAATCTTTTCCCTCCATAAGCTCATCATCTAGTGAAGATGTGTATAACAGATTATTCATAGGACCAACATTCCCAAACTAAGAAAATCTGGGAAAGGCTTTAACAGAAACAACATTGAATTAGAGGTTAAGGGATGGGAAGGAAAGATCTAAGATGTTGAAATTTGGTGACTATGAGTGTGGTGCTGATAGCAAGAAATATGGAGATGATAGCAGACTGATTCATCAAGAACTACTTTCTAGGAATCTATGTGGAAATTGGTTGAGATGAGGGTCCAGATGACCTGGACCACTAATAATCTATCTTTAATTTGTCTTCTGTTGCCCTATGAGATACCCAAGGAAAATGTATGCATAGATTTGGAGGCCTAGTTAATAGGCTAAGATCAAAACACCTTTGAAAGACCTACATGAGCTATATAGGATCAAATGAAGGACTCCATGGCATTGCTAAGGGCAAGCTTAGGTACAAGCAGGTAAATGACCATTTTGGCCTCATATTTATTAATCCTATCCCCTAATGAGAAAAGCTAATTTAGTTGACAGAAAAGCAAATGAGCATGAGGACTAGATCAAGAAGCCAGATAATTTCCTCCAACACCAAGAGCGTCTTGTGCCAACCCTTCTCAGTCTAGGGTACCATCAAGGAGGACCATAGCCCTGGCTGTCAGATCTCACCATTTAGGTTGGAAGAGAGCCCAAAGGGATTAAAGTGGAGACCAAAGAAAAGTATTATGTGATGGTTTTGACTCCTTGAGGAAGGACTGGTTAAATGGAAACTAAGATTAATAAAGACTAAATCTTGTCTCAGCAGAAAACAACATTACCTATTTCCCTATGACAGTTCTTACCTCTCAAAAATGTCTTACCTTTCTGGTATCAAAGAATGATGTGCATCTCAAAAATAATCATTTTTAAATGAGTTTGGAAAATGTTAACATACCTTTGCAAGATCCCTTTTATACACACATTCACATAGAAAACGCCTAAAAAGCCCCATAGTAAAGAAACAATAATTTATTCCCCCTCAAATTTTTTGATAATGAATCTTATTTATATAATCCATTAACACATTGTAGAAAAGACTTTGGGAAATACTACAGTAATGGAAGGGATTATAGACATTTGCCAGGACATTTCCCTATTCTAGAGAAATATTGCTTCTAAAGATATTCTGAATCTTCTAAGGATTATGTACTTTCTCAAATATATATTTCATGCTCAATAAATCTGGGTTGAATAAGTATTATCTTCTTTGTGATGGATTTTTCTTACAGTGCCACAATGATAATCACCGGGAGTAAGAAATCATGTGGTATTTCCCAAATAATACCACATAGGTAGTTACTCCTTATAGTTAAAAATAAAAGTAGTTCTCAGGATTTGAAAGATGTCCCCACTGTTCTTAGGGTCAAGATGACCTGTAAAGCAGTGATGTTGGAGTTTGACTGCTTCACTCATGACTTTCACAGGGAGAATGATAATTTGGTTTATTCACTATATTTAAATATAGGTTAATTCTTTTAAACTTAGGAGTCATCTCACATTGCCTCCTTTCCTATTTACCACGTTCCATGCATACACACACATACATGCTCTCACTACTATGTATGTGTATATTTGTTTAAGCATACATTCTAATTCCAAAAAAGGATTAAAGGTAAATTTAGCCTGAGTAATAGGTGATAGTCATTATTTTGAATAATAAATGTAGAATCTGGTTTTTGGAAGTGGCTGATAGCAGAGAAGCACACATTTTGGAAGTAATATAGAGTACAATGATGAAAATGTAGTGAGAACATATTTTACTGTAGCTGTGATGTTAGTCCAGGTTTCCCAAAAAAGTAAGCACCACAAACCAAAAGCACATTCAAATGGCTAATGTGAAAAACAAATCAAAATAAAACAAGGTGTCACTACTGGTGGATTTCAGTAAGAAGAAGGCCAGGCAAAATTCTAGAGCTGGCTAATGACCAGCTGCTTCTGTTTTGTTGATAGTGTGCTTGGGTATCATTAACAAAGGGACACAGTGGCTATCCCAGGCTGTTAAAAAGGGTGGTAAAAAAGCATGGATGACAGATTTCACGAGATGCAGATATTCCGAAGACTTGAAATAAAAATACTGTAATTTCAGGATCTTGTTTATTTAAAATAAAAATTTTGAAGAAAATGAAAATATCATATGTTTAGGGCATTCACTGTTGTTTATTTAACAGATTGCTCAGTTTTCTATCTGTATTTTGATTAAGATATCATGTCTGATACCTATAGTTTTGTTTTATGAATACTAACCTGAGTAAATTTTAATGTTTACTTAGAGCCTCTAAAAACCATATGGGGAGTTATCTTTTTAAAGGTCATCCTTTAAATTTTTAAAGGTCTAAAATTTTCAGTATTGCCTTAGGGCTTTCTACACATTTGTCATCTAAATCTTGCCTGCACATCCATTCAGAATTCCCCTGCACATCCATTTGTCATTTACATATACATATACATGACACCAATTTGATTAATGATCTTCCCATTCTTATTCTGCAGCTTAATGGACAAAACAGGATGTTGACAAGGCTCTTGAGGTAGGCATGAGACATACTAATTACAATGTTTTAAGGCCAATGGAACATTTTCAGTCGCAGAACTTTCTGGTATTCTGAATGTCTACTATTTTTAATGCTTATGTTTTCAAAGTGTTTTTGTTAATGCAGCCTCTGATATTAAATCTATATAGGTCCAACCTCTCAGAGGGAATGTGTTCTGAGCACTTATTATCAAGTGAGCAAGTTATTATTTGAAAAACCAAATAATGTGTAGTTAGATTGTCTATTTTTCTCATTGCTAGATTTAATTTTATTAAGAAATCATATTCATTTTTGATGGTTTTTGACAATAATCCTGATTATAATGTAGTCTTGAAGAACCTTCTTTCTGAAGAGAATTTTCAATAGTTTATTAGCTATCTTCCACAGAAACCTTATGAGATCAGTATAATTATCGGCCATTTTATGGTAAGCTTATTAGAAAATATTCTCCAAAGTCGCATTATCCTCAAAGTAGCACTGTTATTTTAATATTCATTTTGATAGTAATAGCAGAATCTGTGTTTAATATCATGTCCTCAGGCATACTGTACTTAATACATCTTATTGCCTGAAACTTCTTTTTTCACTTAATTGCCATAATAATGCAAATGGAAAACAATAAAGTCTAAAAGATAAATATATGACCTACAACATTAAGTGCGAGTCTATAAAGAAAATTAGGAAAGAGAGGCTCTGAAAATATGGTTGATTTTGGATCATTTTAGCTAGAAATTATTCACATGCTGTTATTTAACTCATGTTGCCTCCAATTATATGAAAAGCTAATTATTTTTAAAATCTATATTATATAAATTAGGATGAACTAATTAATAACATTATGAAAGACAAACTGAAAACCTTTTTACTGTATGATAAATTTTCAAATTTTTCTTGCCCCTTGCCATTCTCATACAATTATCTAACTTGGGCAGGGGCTAGTTTGTTTGGTTTCCCATTTTTGTTTTTTTAGGTGTTATTCACTCTGAAAATGTATATATGATATATATGTGATACCTTTTTTTTCAATATGATGAATACCTGTATTTATACACACATGCATTCATCCTAGATTTCAAAGGTATATCCATTTTTACTTATCCAAAGTCTAATACTATAATATCTACATATATATCTTTATGTGTATGATCATTGATCATTGATCATACGTAATATATAATCTGACCAATGTCTTTACTAAACTAGGTCAAGTAAATAAATCTGTTTCTGTCCATATATCCTCTCCCTACCAAACATTTGGAAAACCCATCTATTTTCTTGCCTGAAAGTAATTTCCAGTGTTCTCTGCAGAGAAAATTACATAAATACACTCTTTGTCTACAAGTCATTATTTTTCTAATTTTCTAAGATTTACAATTTTTCATAACTGAACTTTTTTTTTAAATTACCGAACATTTGCTGAGAATAGTTCAGGCCTGAATCCTTGGAAGACTCCCACCAAGAGGTATGATTAGGAAAGCATATATTTCTTGGACCACTCCTGGCCTAGAACTGACTGGTCCAGAAACAATTATTGGGGGAAAGAAAGAATGGTTATATATGAAAACTTTCATTAAAATTAAAATCTGAAAAAAACCCCAAAATTAAGTATTTCATGATCTTCATTGCAATTTAGAGTCATAGCCTACTATTGTCATTTGTCTTCTACTTCAATATTTTTGCAATTTCTGAAGGAAACCAGTTTTGAACCAAATGACTGGATGTTATTTTCCATTGTTGCTGTGGGTAAGTAGACTGATAATTATCTGAGGTCACTGTATTTGATTTATAAATTGCAGGGAGAGTGCTTAGACTGCTTCTCTCATATTGTTGTTTTGAGAATTCAATAAGCTAATATATGTTAAAATGTTCTAAACGAAGTATGAACTACGTGAAGTATTATTTTAATAACTTTTGAATTCAGCAGTACCTATCTATAATTATATCAGCCAAGATAATTGCTGCCAAGTACGTAATGTAATAGTGGAAAATAGACATAGTTAATATAATAGAAATTGCATAAAAATACAAAAAGTATTAAAATTCAACTCATTTCTATCAAGTAGCAGATTTGTTGCCTCAAACAAGTAATGAAAATAAGTCTATATTTAAAGGAAGTTGGGTACATTTAAATTGGTCAGCATATTATGGGAGGAGTTTAGAAAATAATAATCACTTATATCTGAGTTTGGAAATAAGAAAAAATAAACATAAATATGTTACATAAAATTAAAACTTGTTACATAATCAGAGTAGCAACTATAATTTTACATAGAAAAGTAGAAACTCTTTTTTTTTCCCTTTTTCATCTAACCATTGCTATGCCTTATAAAATACTGGGTTCTTGAGCAACTATATATTTGTGATAAATTAATACAAGGCAAGTATTCTATTTTCCAAACTTGGAAAATTTGATCTAGAAAGAGAGAAGAATTATTTTTGTCTTTATATAAATGCATATTCATAGCCAAAATAAAATTTAATTAATATATTTCAAATAATAGGATAGAGCCTGCTCTCTCATAAAAAGTAACAACCTTGATAACATCTATACAGTTAACTAATCAATAGTTGGTCATTTATTTTAAATCATCCTAAATGACTGTGTAAAATAAAGTATAAGTCATGGTTCTTTTCCTCAATATGAAATTTGTATTTGTATTTTAAGCATACCTAGATTTAGAAGAATTAATTAAAGACTTATGCTAACAATGTCACAGTACATTCTTGGTTTGATGCTTATTCTCTTTTGCACATCCAAAAGCAAAGATAGATAAATAAAACATGAACACATCCAAAAGACATACCAGCCTCAAAAATAAGATAGATATCTCTGTGAACCAGTAATAGAACCAGAAATGCAGAGGAGTTAGTGAAGCTAAAGTCACAGGGCTGAAGGGTCTGGGTTTGGAAACCAACAGAAGTATCCATGGTTTGGCCCCTTTGGGATACTGGGTATTAAAACATCTAACCAAACATGAGAATTCCCTCACAACCAGGCATAGGGCTTAGGGACAAGGTGGCTGGCAGTATTCTACTTATTAATGGAGTAAATAAATACATAAATAAATGTGTTTATTTATGTTGAGAGAGAGAGAGAGAGAGAGAGAGAGAGAGAGAGAGAGAGAGAGAGAGAATGAGTTGGGGGACGGGAAGAGAGAGAGGGAGAATGAATCCTAAGCAGGCTCCATGCTCAGCATAGACACAGGTCTCCATCTCACAACTGACATCTCACAACTGTGAGATCATGACCTGAGCTGAAACCAAGAGTCAGATGCTTAACCTACTTAGCCACCAAGACACCCTCCAGTATTCGACTTATGAAATAAGGTTGCAAAAATATGCTAGTCATTTTTTTTAAGATTTAAGTAATCTCTACATCCAACATGAGGCTTGAATATACAACCCCAAGAGCAAGAGTCACATGCTCCACTGACTAAGCCAGACAGAAACTCCAACACCCTAGTCATTTTCTCTTTTGCCTGGGATACTGCTGGCTAGTAGAACAGGGTTGGGAAGGGAACATTCAGCCATGGGTCCATAAATTGAGCTGAGTGCCACCCTGAAGGCTGAATCCACAATATCTCCAGTATCATCATGGGGCAGGAGCCCATAATGCATAATCATTAGACCTGGTTGTGAACTACAGTGCCTCAGGGATCATTATAAACAGTTAGGAAAAACATACCCACTATGCAAAAAAATATGTAGAGTGAAGGTGGGAAAGAAAATAAAATGCAATTTATTTATTTCCACTGAAAAATCGAATTACATTTTTATATGGAAATCAAAATATACCTGATATTACAGACAAAAATATCAAGACTGAAGAGCAACACAATAAGTAATTAAAGCATGCTGAACTTGTGGTGTTCAGGAGAATAAAAATAATGATTAACTTTAGGCTTTGACAGAAAAGTCTGTGGTTAAGAATATATGTCAAAAACATAAGGGCAACTGCTGGGAGAATGGTTTCCAAATATCACAGGGGGAAAGGAAAATATAGAAAACTTTTATCAGTTCAATAGTAGACAAGAAAGTAGAAAAATAATTAAAAGAAGAGGATGATAGTTAATCAAACAAATTATAAAATAAGGTAAGATAATTAAGCCTACACGTGGTAGTAATCACTTGACTAAAACTGTATTTCACTTACCTATAAACTTAGAAATAAGTAGATCTGAAAAAACTACATTAATAAATTCCTATAATATGCTTCTTAAAAAGCACACATGTAAACAAAATTGTACAAAAATATAAAATTAGAGGAATAGAAAATAGACACTACTTATCTAATGATCAAAAGAAAATTGCTGATTAAATATGGAGTTTGGAAATAGATACACATAAATATATACAGTGATTAGATACATAATAATAATAATAATAATGATAGTAATATAATGATGATGATGATGATAATGATTGATGATGGTGGTGGTGGTGAATGTTATTGTATACATCATGTGCCAGGCTTGATAAATGCTTTATCAACTTTGGTTGATCTGCTTCTCATGACAATCATAAAGACTTTAAAAGCCACTATAAATTATTATGGTCCTTCAGCTGGCTATCAATGGGCACCTTTGTTTTTAGATCTTTAGTATTTAAAATGTGAAAAGAAAACTTGACAGTTTGTAGAAAACCGCTCTATGATTATGAACAGAAAATACATGCACAAGAGGAAAAATCAAGAAACTGATAAACTATGAAAAGGAACCCATTTCTCTACTAATCAAAACAACAACTTACTCCTTCATGCTCATCAGTTTGGCAAGAAATATAAAGTCTGAAAATACAACTGGCAAGGATGGAAAGAAACATTAACTTTTATACAATGTTGTTAGAAGAGTAAATTGGTACACCTCTCTGGAAAAGTTGCAGACTAAATTTACCTTATACCCTACTAAGAAATCCCATTTCCAAGAATATACCCTAGAGAAATGCTTTCCACACACTAATAGGGAAACATAAAATTAGTCACAAAATCAATGCTTTTATTTGGAAATTATTAGAATTAATTTGATGTGGATAAATCTAAAATGCATAATATTGATATGGGAAAAGAATTAAGTAAAGATACATAAAGTTGAATGCCATTTACAAAAGTATAAAAAATGCAAATTAATGCTATGTATTGTTTTAGAATCCCCATGTATTAAAAGTATAAAATCATGAATTGCAATAAGTAAAACAGAAGTTCACGTTACTGAATACTTTCAGGGAAAGAAGGAGGAGAGAGAACCCAAGAGAGTTGTGAGGAGAGCTTTGGCTTTATCTGTAATACTTTATTTTTTCAAAAAAGTATGAAGCAAAGACATGAAAACATTAAATTGTGGTAAAGCTGAGCAGTGGTATATAGATATCTGTTACATCATTCTGCATATCACATTGCCCACTTGGAGTATTTTATAAAACCTTAATTAGTACTATGGGGTACAAAAATGGCATGAAAACATTACTGTATAATATAATTAATCTAACAATTAGATTATATTAAACATTATATTAGATTATATAAACAAAGAGGTTTATAATATAATTAATACTTTCATAATACTACTTTATATGTATATTCAAATGTGTTCCTTTGGGGGCACCTGGGTGGCTCAGTCAGTGAAGCATCGGACTCTTGATTTTGACTCCGGTCATGATCTCATGGTGGATGAAATCAAGCCCCAAATCAGGCTCTGCACTGATGATACAGAGCTTGCTTGGGATTCTCTCTCTTTCTCTCCCTCCCTCTCTCTCTCTCTCTCTCTCTCTCTCTCTGTCTCTACCCCTCCCCTGCACACGTGTGTGCATGCATTCTCTCTTCTCCCTCTCAAAATAAATAAATAAATTTTATAAAAATGTGTTTTCTTTCTTGCAGTATTCTTTGTGATTGGCATAGTTCATAGCACATAGTTTGAATGTATGTTTGTAGAGTAAAACAATTTAAAATTCCTCCATGTATTGAGTGTATAATTTACCACCAGAAGACTGCAGTGGGTAAAAAGAAACACAAATACAGAAACTTGGGATGTACTGATAAAACATTATGCATGAAAATATTCTACTTTTTTAGTGACTTTCTTAGATATGATGTACTCTAAATGTTCTTGAAATGTACACATATTTTTAAAATGCAACAAATTATTTTAGATGGAATTTAAGATGATTACTATAAATATAATTAATTTTAAAAGATATTTTAGAGAGCAATCTCAGCACATACTTTTTCATAAGTTATATGAACAATCTGTGGATCTTTTATTACAAGCTAAAACGAATGAGAAACTGTTTAATTCCACTTAATAAGAGAGCTCATTAGGAACTCACACAGTTTAAACAGTTGCTGTTTATAAATACAAATCTAAGAGACAAGTTTTGAGAACGTAATTCAACCAACATGATAACTTAAATTCTATTAATTATGCAACATAAATATTTAAAAAATTTTAAGTTTTACTAAAATTAGGGCATTTTCATATTATGATAGTACCTGGGGGAACATCTAAATAAGAGCAATTCTAATTATGCTGTGATTTATATACAATAAATCTTTTCTCCCTCCCCCTCATATTAGCCTGGAAAGGAATCTATTTTAATCATAATTTAATTTTATCAGTATGGTCCTTTGACTTACAGTTGACCTGAAGCTTAAGTAGGAATTTTACTGTAACCAAGCGGGACAGGTATTATTCGGGGGAATGTATTTGTTTTTAGTACACAGTCCACAACATATGTCATGAAGAATCAGAGATACTGCTCTGGTTTAGGTATGGATGGATGGTATGAAAATGGAAATGGTGGCTGATTTTCCACACAGGGATCCAAAAATGGTATAATACGAAGGAACTAGAAAAAGACATTAAATGTAATTTTTGTCATTTGTAAGAAAACACAATTAGACCATGATTAAATGAATTTAGGTGACTCACAGTATTAAATTATATAAATGACAGGGCCTGGCAAAATGGCAAATGAACAAGTCTGTTGATTTTTTTCATCAGACCAAACCTGGACTGCCCCATAACTGGGGAAAAAGAATCTGCATCTGAGGAACACAAAACTGCAGGAAACCCCTTGCCATATAGAAGGTGTCTGGTCTGGGAGCTCAGGCATAAGTGCAGTGTCACAATTCACAAAGGTTGGGGAAAACTTTCTAAGTATACTCTTTTCTTTCCACAACATAGTCCTGGGCAGGCTATAGTCTTTCAGTAAATAACATGAGACTAAATAAATAGATATATACTTATGTGTTTATAAATACATATTAAATTAAATTAACTTAAAATAAAAACTGAAAATCCAGCACCACAATAACTGGAGGGTTACCAATATTTAAAATAAGCAAAATAAATTTCTTCAAAAAATAGGTTATATTGATAATACAGAATAACTAAAAGTAATTATGAAGAATTAAAAATAAGTGGTAAAGGACCATCTTATTTCCAAAGAGAATTGAGTTATAGCAGAACCTGTGGGAAGGGCCATTTTTATTTTTAAAATGGAGCATTTTCACTGCCAACTTCCTTGGGCAAATTTATAATGTATCACAACATAAAACAGGGAAGAGCTGGTTTTGACATAATTTGTTTAAAGATATGCCATTATTATTTTATCATCTTGTTCACAAACATCCACAAATATTTGAACTCCTCTCTACTCTGGCTTTCTCGCTCTCTTTCTCTCTCTCTTTTGGTATTTGTGTATCCCAGTGAACCTTTTAGGATGAATTACAGCAAAATATCCCCAAATGGTAGAATTAGTTAATCTGTTGGAAGAAGTAATTAATTTAGTATTAATTTAAACTTTGATAAATTCTCTTTTTTAATTTTTAAAAAAAATTATTTAAAAACTTTTTTTAACATTTATCCATTTTTGAGAAACAGAGAGAAATGGAGTGTGAGTCGGGGAGAAGCAGGGAGAGAGGGAGACACAGAATCCAAAGCAGGCTCCAGGCTCTGAGCTGTCAGCACAGAACCTGACTCTGGGCTCCAATTCACTGACTACGAGATCGATCATGACCTGAGCTGAAGTCTGATGCTCAAACAACTGAGCCACCCAGGCTCTTGTGATAAAATCTTTCAGAACTCATGATTTAATTTTCATTGCATTCATACTAAATTGTTCTTTCTGGTAATTTAACTTTTTTCATACTGAGTCTTTTTTTTTTAATTTTTTAATGTTTTTAATAATACATCAAACAAACAACATACAAGTGGACACTTGCTTTACGTCTACTTGATATAGGTTATTAATCTAAAGTAGTTTGCAAATTACTTAGAGATTATAAAAACAAGGGTGGGCTAATTCATGAACCATCACATATAATAAGGGAATTTTATCTGCCAGAAGCTTCTGAGTTTGGGTCTTAAAGTAAAATTATGATACAGCTTTGTTGATGCACTACTATAAGACCTATTTTAAGACCGTACATGCTAGCACACAATCTATTTGTGGAATCAAGGCACGATCAATGAGCATAGTGAAGAGCTTATTCTATTTTGAGCCATTTTCTTGATGAGAGAGAGGTTAGACACAGTAGTGGCATAATTGTGTCTAAACTCTGCATGCTTCCTATGAAAAATATTTAATTGAGTGATTTATTTTTTGAGAAAGAAGCTTATTATAATATTAAGGTGATATTCAACATGTAAAAGTAAGTAGGGGAAAAGGTCTTATTTTCATGAAAATAAATTAGACTACATTTTGAGACTATCTTAAAAGTTTCTAGAATAGTTTAGAACAACTGAATTTGTCTTTCGGAAAAATATAAAAAAATTTTGATGGCAAAAGTTGCCTGATTTGGCTTTTTCAGTGTAAGGAGATTATGCATTTTATAGTAGATGCAATGATAGGAATCCCAGAAATATAACAATTTCAGAGAGATATCCCAGAAACTATCAATTTGAATGAATTCACCTAATCACCAATACAGCAGTTTTCATTGTGAGCTAGAGGCTTTCCAAATGGAAGTGGCCCTGGAGACTGCCTGAGCTAGGTACACAACGCCCTATAGAGACGCTGGCTTGCTTTCTTGAATCAACTATTGAAGGCTTAAAACTAATATATTTTTGATAGAGCATTCTAGAGATAACCTCAGTTTTCCTCAAGAGTTTTCCTTTCAAGGTAGTTAGTAGGCATAATCCTGAGTTGCATAGATTCCGATACACAGGAGTTGGTGTGGGACATTTAAGGTAATCTAGACTCCACAAAAAATACTATTTTACTGCCAGAAACTACAGTATGTTTGTAATTTTAAAGAAGAGACATCTATGTTCTCTAGGGTCAGTGCCTCAGCAGTAGAGGTAGGAAACTTTAATAACATACTTTAACCACTAAAGAGAGCTCAATTTCTTATTCCATTCTGTTGTGAGTCAAGGATACAACTTAGCAATGTTTCTAGGGTTTCTGACTTGGAGTGAGAGGGACAACTAATTTAAAGGTCTACTGTTCTCACTTGTGGACTGTCTCTTTTGAAACAGCTACTTCCAACTTGCTTGGCTACTCTTCCATGTCCTGTGGCTCCCGCACTAAATAATCCTTCTTCAAGAGAGGAAGAACCCAGAAAACCCTATCCTCCTCTTCACCCCACACATTAGACTATGTGGGGATTAAGGCGAAACCTAAAACTAGCAGATTACAGAGAAAATCACTCC
Organism: Cryptoprocta ferox; assembly: GCA_028646485.1. Taxonomy (NCBI): domain Eukaryota; kingdom Metazoa; phylum Chordata; class Mammalia; order Carnivora; family Eupleridae; genus Cryptoprocta; species Cryptoprocta ferox. Next base: position 62,787,234 of record CM053578.1, on the reverse strand, counting down.
ACCTGCTTCTAATCTACAGGCCCAAAGACTCCTCCCTTTTCCTGTGTTGTCTCTCTCACTTCACCAGAATTCCTGGAGCCTAAGAGTTGTGCTGGTTTGGCCTGAGGGTAAAGAAATAGAATACAGGTCATAATTAAATCTCTTTTCAAATGAGATATTAGAAGGTTTTTTCCTTTCCTTTCCTTATCTTATATTATTACCTCAGGTAATAATATAACCCTTGTCTGACCTGATAAAGATGCAATACATTTTACTTTTAATGTGAAATAACTCTTAATGCAATGACTGACTAATGTCATAGGGAAGGCACTTTCAGAATTTATGGCTGTATTCTTTGGTTCATGTACGTCTAGCTGTGACATTGATTGATGTTTATAAAATTCCTAAGCTTCTACTGGCAACTATGATTATTATTTTAGAGCATATAATCAAAGAAGTGTGGGTGAAATTATGTAGGAAGAAAAAACTTTCTTGACTTAAAAAATTGTGTTAATAATAGCAATTATAAATTCAAGAGAAACATTTGAGCAAATAGAATTTCTTATCTGATGATTTTAAACCCAAAGTTTGTCCTGGATATTTATTTATTCATTTATTTATTTTTGCTTGCTTGTTTGCCAAGTTGGCTCCATGGATGTATTTTAGGTAGTACAATAATAGATCATTTTTTGGCTGACTCTGATTATCATTCCACATGGCAACAGCAGTGAAACTATAGTCTAGAATTAAGGATCTAGTCATTTAATATTTTTAGAAGTTCTGAGTAAAACACTGAGGCCTCAATTAAACATCAATCATTTTAAAAGTTGATAGTCATGTTAATGGTAATCTTAATAGAGTTTGTCCTCTTAAAGACACACTCATGATCATATACTTTCTAGATGTTAAAAGCATTGCTATCAGATAAATATATTGACAAGGGAATTCCAACGGCCAAAAAAAATGGAGGGCCCTGATTATCACCCAAAGTAAATTCTGCACTCAGTTAGGTCATTTTTTTTCTCATTCAGTCCAGAATTTGAAGCCAAGTAGCTGAATAACACTGCAACACAGCCATAGAATTATAGTGAGGACATTCCTATAACAATTCAGTAAAAATATCTTCATTGAAATTGTAACAAAGTGTAATTATATTGAATTTTAAATAGGTAGACTATAAACTTAAAGTTTCACTTTTGAATTGCCACTATAACAAATGCACTGTAGCACCAATCTCTTGGGGACGGGGTTGGTACTCATGGTTTATAGCTGGGATCTGAATGTTAGTTGAGACCAGACTTGAGATATACTTTGGTTGCAAACTCCCTGCATTCCACGTCCTCAATTAAAACATGGGGTAACTCTAGAAAGTCCCATGACAAAGTGGGCAAAGCTGCTTTGTCATCTCTTCATTCTGCTGATGTCCCACATTATCCCAAAATGGTCTACCAGTCTGCACTTGAAAGAGAAAAATACCTAATTCGTTTCAGGTAATAAGCTTTTTAACAGCATTGTTTCCATCTCCATCTCCACTTTCCTTATTTAAAGGATTTTGATTAGCTCTGGAAAGGGAAAGAAGAGCTCTCTTAAATTATCACCCTCTGTGACTTTTTTAGATAGTTAATACCCACATGGTAAATTTCAAACTCTATAAACCAAGAACACTGAAAACTGGAGCTAACTCAGATTCCTGTAGTTTGGATGTGAAGTCCTCTCAGGTGACGGATGGCGTTACTTTGACAAAATTCCTTGTGAAAGACAAAATTCCTTGTGAAAGACCCAGAGTAACAAAGCAAGACTACCAGGGCTTGCAAGTATAGATTACAAAATAATCCATGTATTTGTGCTGACTCAGGAAGAGGAAAAAGCTCACAAGCGAGGACACAAAAAGATAGAGTATAAACCAAAAACATGCAAAACTACAAATAATGACATATTTTTGGGGGGAGGTGAAACCAAGGGAGGCAAGTGTTGTTACCTAAGGGAATTAGTGGAGAATAGACATGGAGAGGAGGCAGACAGAACAGTATAGAATGAATTTTACAGGCATTTATTTAAGCCTCAATTTCACACCCCATTTTTGGCAATAATCTGTATTGCCAGATTATTGGTGTATGTTCCCAGATTTTATGGCATTTGTTAAACTGCCAGGGTTTGAATCCTGGGACGGTAACTCGCTAGTTAGTAACCCCTTGTCAAGAATCTTAAACAGTTCTATGTAGAAACCTAAGACACTTAGTTTCCTCATGTGTGAAATAGGCCAAATAATAATGCATTTCATAACATAATTGTAAGTGTTAAAAGGAATGTTAATATAGGTAAAGCACTTAGAATGGTGCCTGGCTCATCATACATCCCCAATAAGTTGTGGCTATCATGTTTATTCCTGATGCCAATAGCCTTCCACAGCAGTGAAGATGATAGGTACTCATTGATATATTGTGAATTAACATCACAAAATATTTTCCAATCATGTATTAGTTCTCAAAACTGTGCTTCGCTTATTCTATGATAATGAGATTGATGTTTATTAAGAACATTTGGTGATTCAATTAAAAATGGTTATTCAGTATGTATTAAGCATTGCATTGCGCCAAATAGGGGAGGGAAGATTTAAAAAATAAAAAAGAAATAATACTCAAGGAATTTAGTATATCTTGTAATTTAAGAACCAATCATTATCTAAACAAAAACTATTAGTGAGAATTATTCTGTCAAATAAATACAGAGAAACTCTATTTCAGATATATATTAGAAAAGCAAATTTCATGGCTAGAAGGGTATATTCTTAAAAATGTACGGATTTTTTTCTATTTTGTCCCACAATATTTCATAGAGTTCATCCATTTTTAGGCTCACTAAAAATTATGTGGATACATTAAGGAGATCTTAGAGTAGATTCATAAGTAAAGTCTTAAAAATAAGTCCTATTCAAAAAGGCAAGGAATTCAGATTATTTATTTGGAGTAACTGAGACTAGAATATGAATTAAGAAGTAAACAAAGATTCCTTCTACAAAGGTGATAACCAGTCAGGTTATTTCACTGAGAATTCAACAAGAAGTCAAGTCTTGTACAGGAATCTGTATACAGTAAAAGTCAGTAATAAGCATAATATACTCACTGATGGTCATATGGGAAATTTGATCATATCTCTGAGAGTGGTTTCTTTTAAACATAAGAATAGATGACTGAGAATGACTGGAACTACTTTTGAGTTCAGAACTAATTAATTCATCAGTAATTAGAATGTTTTCAGTTGCCAACAACTAAAAATATGACTTGAACTTGACTAAATAATTTACCGGCTCACATAACTGAAGTAGGTCATGCAACACTCAATATCACAAAAGGCTCAGTTTCTCCCTCTGTGATTTACCTTAAATTGTGTTCCTCTGGTGATCCCAGGCTTCCAGGGCTACATTTTTCTTCGGTATATTCAGGATAGAAGAAAGAGTGAATTTGCGCACCCTTTGCAGAAAGTCTCTTGGTTTCACTCTGATTGAAACAGCTTAGGTCAGATGCCTCAACTTAACCAACCACTGGAAACAGGGAAAGAAGTGCTGATTGGCTTAACTCAGGAAACTTGCTCTAAAAATGGAGCTGAGAATATTTAATCTCCTAAGAAGCACACCTTGGTCAAATAAAAATCTGGAGCTACTGGGGAAATGTTGAGTAGAAGTCAGGAAAGTACTAACAAATGCTCCATCTAAGGTCTGTTTTTATGTAGAAATAAACTTTAATTTGTCTTCGGTAATTTTAGCAAAATTCCATCTAAATTCAATTTAAAAAAGAAAAACTAATCCCCCTACCTTGCCTCAAAAGTATATTAATATGCTCCATGATTGTACTCCAAATCTGTGACAAGCTAAATCATGGAGTGAAAGAACCCTAGAGATGTTATCAGGAGAACTGGAATCTAGCTTTGCCTCCATTGCTTGCTAACAGTTAAAATTCTGCAAGTCACTTAATTTTTCTAATCATCGGTTACTCATTCTAAAACGGGTATCAGATTTTACCTTTTACTCCTTGGCAGAGATGTATTTATCAAAAGAAATGATACATGACAGATATTTTGTAAAGTTGGTAACGTTATGTAAAATAAAGAAATATTGTTCTAGACATTAGATTTCTGTCATGTCTGGTGTAAGAACTGACATGAAATGAATATTTTTAAGAGCTTGCATTATTATTTAGAGCTTGTCAAGGTTTTATTGCCTATAAGTTCTTGGAGATATTGGCTTCCATAAATGAACTCCACATGTAGGCTACTAAATTTATTATATTGCCATTAGTCATTTCATAAATTTGTAATTATTAAAGTACTCTTGAAAAGTATGCTTTATATCTTCTCTTTATAAGAGATTTTAGTACCTATTCTTGCACCTTGATTGCTTTTTTCTTTCTGTTAGGCTTGAAATATAGCATACTGGGAAAGGACAGAGGTGGAATGTGTGTTCAGGAAAGGTTTTCCCATAACTCAGAGGTCATGAATAGAATCAATGTCATTGTGTAACTGAAGGTCAATATGAAATAATTCAAGGGAAGGTAATATGAAATAATTCAAGGGAAGGTAATGAGTCATTTTAGACTACTATTCAAATACAAACTATCTAGTTTGATAAAGCTGTATCACATGTATTAAATCATAAGATAATTTTATTATTTCAAATATTAATTTTAGAAAAATATTGCTTTTTGATCCTTCTGGGCATTAAGCATATTTTATTGTATTACTTTAAAAGACTGTATTTAGAGAATTCTTACTGTCAGTTGTTAAAATGGTTTAAACCTAAATGTCCATTTGTGTATGCTCACATACTCCCAATGCCTCAACACTCATCTCAATGAATTCAGATGCAGTTAAAGTATAAATCTTTCATAGTATGCAGTTATTATTTTAAAATGTTAAAATTTTTTATGTTTCCATTTGACCACTGCCGCTCTACATTAGCATACTTCAAAGACACTAATGCTAGAATTTATTCATTCACTGTGTACTTACACTCTATTATGTAAAAGATATTGTGCTAAATGAATGTAGATATTAAATTTCATAAGAAATCATTCATGCTTTTATGGTTTTAGAATCTGGCACAGGTACACGACAATTATTTTCAAGACGTGATATGGGTGGTAGGGAAGTACTGAGGAAGGGTTTGACAAACACTGAGGGAGAAGACTTATCTCCAACTTTAAACAGATAGGAGATAGAGCCCATGTGGATGGTAGACATTTAGCTGGGAGGTTTACATGCAGTGGAAAGTGCATTCTCAGCAGAGGAGGCATTATGAGCAAACCTGTTGACACAGGAAAATATGAGTGTTGGTGTGGACTCACCAACTGATGGCCAGCTGGCCTAAATTGGCCTGCAGATATGTTCTGTTTGTCCTGTATCATAATTAAAATTCTTTAGAATTGTAGCCAACATTAAAAAGCAGGGAAATTATGGGCTTCCAGTTTTTTTGTGAAAAAATGAAGATTTATCTACATTCCACATTCCAATATTCCAACAGCCCCACACAGAGATTATTGGGAGGTGAGAAGGTGCTGTTTTACTCAAAAGAGAAGGAATCATCTTCCTTTTCCCAAACAATTGGTTTCTTCCTTCATTTAGGTTATGCTTTGTTCCTGTATTTGAGTTAGCTTCCCCTAGCCAGTATTACAAGGTTAATGCTGTGTGGAGTTGTTTGATGTCTCTTTTCAGAATGTGTTAAAATTTGCAAAAATTACTGAAAATAACATATGTTCCATATAGAAAAAATATCTTCCAATCTTTTTGGTAGGGAGATTAGAAATGATATTTTCTTCAGACATGATCAAATTTGTTTTTTAGTTTATGTTGGGCTATCTCTACCAAAATCAATATCATTATTCAGGAAATATTTTCAGGATGTCAACAATTTCAAATTTGAAGATTTTATCTTCAGATTGGAGATAATATTTAACAAACTGGGTATAGGGCACGTTATCAATTGATTGAGTATGCATTTAATGTGAAAATAATGGGGAAGTTATGCTTTCACAATCCCAAATAGGATCATGTAAAATGGTAACTGTCGGGGAGGGGGTGCCTGGGTGGCTCAGTGGGTTAAGCGTTTGACTTTGGCTCATGTCATGATCTCATGGTTTGTGGGTTCGAGTCCCAGATCAGGTTCTATGCTGACAGCTCAGAGCTTAGAGCCTGCTTCGGATTCTGTGTCCCCCTCTCTCTGCCCCTCCCCAGCTTGCGCTCTCTCTCTCTCTCTCTCAAAAATAAATAAACATTAAAAAATTTTTAAATATAAAATAAAACAATAATTGGGAGTTTAATATATTCCCAAATCTTTTGGCTCCCCATGCCAAAAACAAAAAACAGTACACTGCCATTTCTCTCTTATTTTTTAGCATCAGGAGATCAGTAAGAAATTTTGACACAATCGTTTCCAGGATAACAAACTGTGAGGAGGAACTAGTGTATATTTGATCAGTTTTGTCTCATGAATAGACTCTGATGGAATTTTTTGCTTGTCCCTTTAAATCTGCACAAAAAAGAATAGTGAGGAGTTCAACCTGGGCTAAATCTAATAATAGATTGGTAACCAAATGTCAATTCCACAAAAATGATTAATAAGTGCTTAACAGGTACAAATAATGTAACTGAATATAGTCATAACTTGGAGTCAATAAGTAATTCTACTGCTGCCTTAGAGATTTAAAAAATAGATTTTAAGGAAAAATGTTCTATTCCTCAGTATTCTTTTTTTTCTTTTAAAAATATTGTAGAAAATCAGGTTTTTCTATAATTAAAAATTTTCATAGTTCACTTAAGGCAGTATTTTATACATCACTCTTTCAAAACCAAATCTGCTTAGTTGGAAGCTAAACTTTTTATCATATATATGAGTTTGATTTTTCTCGAATTCAAATGTATATTTAGATCACATGTTACATTTGATATGCAATCAAAGGAAAAACTGCTTAGAGTAAATTGAGTATTAATAATATTAGTAATGGGTAATATGCTTAGCTTTACATATTTCATAATATATTTTCAACCTACAATATTAACAGTCTCTTCGGACATTTACCTGGGAAAACTGAATAGTTAGGCTTCAGAAAGATAATTTTTTTTTTGGTGTGAAACTCAATGGCATGCAGATGTCATGGCCTACTCTCAAGTTGTTCCATACTTATCATAAATTGCTTTTAATTTGTCCATCAGAGCATTGTTGGGATGTTCAGTATAATCAGTGAAGATATTTAACTGCCTAAGTTCTTTTTTTTTAATTGTCAGAAAGGCAGTCCTCTAATATTTCCTGTATGTCAGGTATTCTTGTAAGCATGTTACATAAATTAAAATTTTAAATCATTACAACAACCTTATGAGGAAGCACCATTAATAACCTCATCAATATAGATGGGGAAAATAAATCATGGAGAAGTTACCTTATTTGCCTAAGGGCACACAGCACCTAGTGGAACAGGATTCAATTCTAGGCATGCTCAGAACCCATGCTTTTCACCTCTAAACTCTGGTAGTGCAGACTAGAATGATCTCCTTAATGTTACTCTACTGCAGATGAGATTGACATACTTTATCTCTCTCAGAAACACTCAAAATCCTGTTACGCTGACTGACTTTGCCAAGCTATTCCTAATGCTTTCCATTTTTTAATGGAGGTAGGTAAAACACTCATACCTTCTCTCTGACATGCTCAATGCTAAGGGTTAGCAGGGAAGTGTTATATTATTCTGGGGAAAGGTGAAAGTTGAAAATACTAGTGAAACATTCCTTGGCTCTAAATTGTACTTAGTGCCAAAACTGGGGCACAGAGAGGACAAATCACCTGCCTGTGGGCAGATAAGTAGTAAGTGGTGGACTTTAGATTCATATTTCTGTAGGAATTGGTATGTCTCTTGTGGATTTAGATAAGACCCTGGAAGGTGACTGGAGCCTGGGTTATCTTTTTGTTTGTTTGTTTGTTTGTTTCTTCATTTTTGAGAGAGAGAGAGACAGAGCATGAGCATGGGAGTGGCAAAGAGAGAGGAAGACATAATCTGAAGCAGGTCCCAGGCCCTGAGCTGTCAGCACAGAGCCCAATGAGGGGTTTGAACCCGTGAACTGGGAAATCATGACCTGAGCTGAAGTTGGATGCCTACCCAACTGAGCCACCCAGTGGAATCTGGGTTCTTTGACAGGAAATCTTCCCTCCACTTAACAGCATGCTCAGGAAGTCCAAGAACCCCGTAGCCCATTCCCAAGTTTCTGACATCTAAGGTTGTGCAAACAATGCTCAGTAGCCTGCCTGAAAAATCTTGAATATACTGTATGATAGAGGCAATACCCTGGTGTAGCCGGTGATAAGACCACTGGCGACACTGGCACTTTAGCTGGCTAAGCAGTCATTCTGAGCCAGCTACCAAACTATGCATTTTCATAAACAGGTCTTGAACCCATGTTAATTAACTCTTCTTCCTTACAACATTGTTCCCAAAATAACACAGATGAATTCTATGAAATTAAATATAGGACCAGGAGGAAGATTAAGGAATGATAACAAAAGAAGTAAAATCTGAATTGAAGACTAGATCATCACTGAAATTCTAATCCACTCTCTAGACTACAATATGTTTGCATTGGACTATGTCTGTTTAATAGAACTAAGTTTAGTTTCCTCTTTGCCAAAGAGGAATAGATATGTATTTAGAGCCAACCAGAATAAAGTGAGCTTCATGTTTGCACATATTTGAATACCAGTGACTCAGAATTGCTATATCTTATGTTTGTGTATGGGTGTATAATATATTTTATGTATTTACCTGCCTACCTACGTACTTACCTACTTACCTCTATCTATTTATCTGACTACTTATGAATCTATCTATATCTATCATCTTGGATACCTGTCTCAAGTACCTGGGAGAGTCTGAATTGTCTACTGAAAGACAGTCATTGCTAGTGTTACCAAATGTTTTAAATGTAAACAAAAATAGGGTAGATAAACTTTATATGTACCAGTGCTCCATAAATAACTGCATGGATATCTACATTATTATTATTATTTTAATTTAGGGAGACAGATCAGGGGAGAGGGGAATAGAGAGAGCCCACATGCAAAAGAGAGAGAGAGAGAGAGAAATTCCAAGCAGGCTCCACACTCAGCATGGAGCCCAATGCAGGGCTTGATCCCAGACCCTGGGATCAGAACATAAGCTGAATTCAAGAGTCAGATCCTCAACAGACTGAGCCACCCAGGCTCCCTTGGACATCTACATTTCTGTATTAATTGTATCAATACAGAATTTTATACTCTGAATAGTCATGGTTTAGTTGCTTATACTAAGTTCACGTTCTTGAATTTGTTTATGATGGGATTTAATTATTTGAGAAATGATAGTAACTTTCATAGTTTCAATTGCCTGGATGCACTTTGATTTTTTTCTGGAACAACTCTGACATAAATTTCAAATTCTATTCACTAAATCAAAAGCATTTCTATGACAGTGAATGGTATAATATGTTTCTTTTTTTTTCTGAAACACAAATGCTTCCTCACTCTTTACTTACTTTTTCTTAAGCCTTCACTGTCACTAGGGAGGCTTTTATCATTCTATGTAATAAGGTAGAATGGTATAAAATTAACATTATGTATTCATTTTGACCTATAAATTGCTATATGGTTTTATATGATTCAATAAAGTACCTATTAAAAGTTTATCCCCATTTCAAATCCACAATAATGTCATAACTTATATGAAATGTCTCCTCATACCCTGATATAAACACAACATAGTTTACCAGTGGGAAATACCAGACCTCCAAGGAATTTAGAGTCTAAGAATTCAGATAGACTGAGCTTAGGTGATGCTATTGGTTGCCATAACATGTGGTTACACTTTGGTTCAGATATTCTAGATAATATGGAGAGATATAACTTCAGATTAGACTTAAGTTATTAAAGGGATTATATTGACAAATTTGTAATAAATCAAGACCTGAAAATGCAAACCAACCTCAAATAGTATAAGTACTTTGTCATAAGAATTATAAATACTGGTTCTCAAAAATGAAAGTAGGAAATATATTAATTTCCTTCAGGATTTTGTATGTATAGATAAGTATCTTTTCTCCTCCACAAACAAGTATATATAATATATGGAATTCCAAAAGAGTAACTTCAATTTATTTTAACCCTAGAAGATTTAGACGAAAGGCTTGATTTTCATTAAGTTCAGTGGAGTCAATAGGATTTCCTCCAAAGAAGATCTGGGTGTTTGAAACAAAAGCCTAGAAGATTACTTGCATGATGTTGTCATATTAAAAGGGCATATGGTGATAGATTTTGTAATCTGCTTTTGCTATATTTTAGTCAACATCCTTTCTCACACATACATACTCACACTTAAACTTAATAGAAGTCACTGATCACCTGTAATCTTAACAGAGAATAAAGAAAGGACAAATAAAGTCAATAAATAACTGTTGACCAATTGCTGGCTAACAAATCTGCCCAAAACCTAATGGATAAAACCAAAACCTATTTATTTTATTCATGAATCTTCAATTTGAGCAGGATTCTGCAGAAAGAGCCCATTGCTTCTCCATTCTTGTCACTTGAGGCAGCTTGAAGGCTGGGGACCAGAGTCATAGGGTATATTATTTCCTCAAACAACTGTGAGTTGATGTGGCTTTCCATACTGGGGTAAGAGCATCATGAGAAGGTGGAACATGCATAAACTAGATCACCTTTCTAAGCTAGACTTGAAAGACACAGTGGTACAAATCTCTCACATACCTTTGGTTGGAAGCAACCAATTCAGTTTGCTGATAATCTATGGGTGGAAACTTAGATTCCACTCTTTGATGGGAGAAGTGTCAAAGAATTTATGAACTTTTATTACCATATCACTTCCATTTTTAGCTCTGATAAAGAGCTTGAAAGTTGTCACTTCCTTCCTTATAAGAAAATAAATAAAATATTATTAATAAATTTGGTAAAGTGCAATTTGACAGGTCTTAACACAAGTGTATACCTATGAAACCATCACTACAGTCAACATGAAAACATGGCTATAACTCCCAAAAGTTTCCTTGTGTTCTTTATAATCCTCCCTTCCTCCTAACCTTCCTCACCCTATCTATATGCAGACATTAATTTGCTTCCTGTCCTCTGAATTACTTTGCATTTTCTAGAACTTCATAAAAATGAAATAATGCAATAGGTATTTTTTTGTTTTGTCTGACTTGTTTCACTCAGCATACCTATTTTGAGATTGACCTGTGCCATTACATGTATCAGCAGTTGATTATTTTTATTGCTGAGTAGTATTCCATTGGTTGGATATACCACAATTTGTATATTCATTCACCAACTGATGAACATTTGTATTGATTCCGTGCTTTTGGATATTATCAACAATTGTACTATAAACATTTATGTACAAATCTTTGTATGGACATATGTTATCATTTCTCTTGGAGAAATATCTAGGAGTAGAATGACTAGATCATATGTTAAATCTATATTTAACTTTTTAAAAAGCTGTTGAACTGTTTTCCAAAGCAGTCATACCACTTCCATTTTTAGCTCTGATAGGTAAAGAGCTTGAAAGTTGTCACTTCATTCCTTATAAGAAAATGCTGGGGAAAAAAAAATCAACATTTCTTGGACCCATCCATCAGAGAACAGAGGTTGTAGAGAAAACCATTTCTCTGAAATCTAGAGACAGAGATGAATTCAGAGAGATATACTATCCAACACCATACATTGGTAGGACCACTTACTTAACTAGTAGTTTTGACAAATTGCTGGAGGCTGAATACAAACAACTGTGTGAGAGAGAAAATCTTAAAGGCTGTAGTTCTAAGAGATTCCCCACACTTTCATGAAGCTTCTGTCCAGGAAATCCAGTGGGTTCTCATGGTGAAGAACTGGGACAAATCTCCTGGCCCTGGAAAGGGGAAGGGAAGGACAGCCTTGTGAAAACAATCTAGATGCTTCTATTTAACAAAGGCCTACTTTCCAGATGGAAGGTTGTTACCAGGAGGCTTACCACAAGATTTTACTGAAAGCTCATCCCAGCTAGCTGAACAAAATTCCATGCAGTCCAGCCTGCCCTAGACTTCTGCCCCACCTAGGGGAAAATTAAAACTAACAAACAAACAAACAAATAATCATTAGGGAAGAGGGTTTCAAGGAAATAGATTAAGAATGTTGCAACAGGAGAAGAAGTATGGGGAAGCAGGTGGGGGAAAGCTACATCCCTAGAGTAGGAACAAAAACTCTCAGAAAGACCTTACTCTGAGGTACAGGCTGGTTAAAACATTGAAATTTAAAAAGAAGATTATATAATACCCCCTTGTGTCATCACCATTCTAAAATGCCTTCAGCAGAACAGTGGAAAGAGCTGAAAGATGTAGACTTTCTCTGAGGAACAGCACAAAGGTAAACCCCAAAGCCAAAGCCAAGACAAAAATGAAGACTTTAAGAATGTGAAAATGTCAGCATGGAGTCTGCTTGGGACTCTCCCTCCCCCCCCCCCTTTGTCCCTACCCCAGTCACACTCTCTTTCTTTCTCAAACTAAATGAATAAAAATTTTTTAAAGTATTAAAATGTTGATTGCACTGAAATTTTATTTCAGCTGGCTTTAATTTCTTCTCATTTTTGCCTAACCCATTTGCTGAAAACATAAATTCCTTAAGACAGTATTATAGCCTAGGCCATACTATTGAAATAGTAAGTAAATAAAAAGAAGAACTTGGAGAGTCACAACTGATTTTGAGATAAAATATAGCAGATACTATGATATTGTCCTGAAGTTATTTTGCTAAAGCATGAATAAACCAAAATAAAGGAAAGATTTAGTTCTTGAAGTTCTGTCTGCTTGGATCAGAAATATAATTTTTCTTTATATTTGTTCTACAGAAAAAAAATCATCCATGAACCCTTTCTATTAATATATGGGTAAACACTTATGACTGAATGATTGAAAGCTCAAAAAGTATTAAATATAATGTCCAATCTTATTCCTAACTCTCAAACTAGGAAATGCTGGTAAAGGTTTGTTTTCATAGGCATATTTTCATTAGTACCAACTTTAAAAAAATAAGGTAAGGATAATTTGTTTCTTCATGGAACTGATAATTTGGAAAATGGCAAAAATGAGTTTTTTGTTTTATAAACAACCTATACGTTGCTTATATTATCAGCCACTAAAGTAGTGGGTCAGAAAAAAATATTTTAAGTATTGAAACTGGCTTTACTTCTGAGCAAGCAGTAGTTTGAAAATAAAAATATTTCTGAGTGGAAAAAATAAAATAACCAAAAAAGGAAATGATTAGATTTTGGTAGGAAATATAGCTGAGAAAGCTAAGAGAAAACAGAAAACTCTTTGTGTTTCAAGGTTTAAAAATACTCGAAGACAAAATAAATATAATAGTATCCATAATTCTTGACTGATCAGTGTGACAGTTGGCCAGTATATTTTCCAGAAAATATAAAAAATGATAATAAAATTTCAAAAATAAAAATATAAAAACCCAAGAACAACATGTTCTCAATGCAAGTGACATCTCAATAGCCACATATGAAAACATTGAGCTTTACTTCATAATTTAAAACCCAAGACTTCATAGGCAGACATTTAAAAGTAAAATCTTAAAATATATTTTTAAAAAAGGAGAGAGGGAGACACAGATACAAGCAAAACAAAACAAAAATGGTCAGAAACAGAAACTTATCAAATACAGAGAATAAAGTAGAAAAGTTTAAACCTTTCTTTCAATCATAAGTAGTGAATTCAGAGAAGGTGTGAATGCCCTGTTGCCAGTATACCTGTAGGGAAATAGCTATATACAGAAATAGATAATTACTGTGTAAAGGCAAGGATGGGATGAACAGAGAGCCTGACTTAAACAACAAGCTCAGAGTTATCAAGAGTTGGGATTTAAGTGGAAATGAAATGGGCTTTGAATAAATTGTTATGCCTGTGCTAAAATTATTTTTTAATAAACTTATATAATACTACATTTTGTTTTGTTTTCAATTAATATTTGTTGTATCATTGTTATTTTATAAGCAATGCTTTCTTAGCTCTACAGCAATCTATTCAGCCATCGAAAGTTCCCTATAATCTAGGCATTCCTCACATAGCCTAAAAACAGTAGAACTTGATTTGAACCAAGCAGTTTGTCTCCAGAGGCTGAGCACTCTTAACCACTGCTGTACTGTGAGGGTTCAAATTAAAGAATCCCTCTAGCTGTTAGGAACCAGATGTAATTGTACTCAACCAACCATCTATCAAAACCTTAGTCCTTAGCCAGGAGTCCCTTTGTTTCCGTCCTCTCACATAGGATGCAGAATCACCTGTTACATAATTTGGGAATGTCCTTGGTGTAGGTAAACTCAACAGTGTTGTCTTTTTTTTTTTAATTTTTATTTATTTTTGAGAGAGTACAAGCGGGAGAGGGATGGTGTAGGGGCAAAGGATCTGAAGTGGACTTTGCACTGACAGCAGTGAGCCCGATGTGGGGCACGACCCACGAACCATAAGATCATGACTTGAACGGAAGTGAGACACTCAGCTGACTGAGCTACCCAGGCGCCCTCATCAGCGTTATTCAAAATATCTATGCTATGGGGTAGGGGAGGGGTTGGGATTCAACTCAGTATAAAATAATGTATCAGTGAGAGTGGAAATATTTTCATTCACACAACTTCAGCCATGGGGTAATATGACCACACTGGTATCTGAAATTCATTTTGAGTTGCCCATATTATCTGAAGCAATACCTATGAAAAGCATGAAAAGAAACTGGTATTCTTTTAAAAATACAATATACCTAAATGTATAGGCAAAATGATTTTTAAATTTCAGTGATAAGCATTTTAGACTATATATATGGATAAATTCTTAATTTATTAGATGCAATCCATATTCTATGTTATTTCCATTGTATAAAATTCTTAGAATCTGCACGTCTCTGCCATTTGGTAACCTACCTCTCTTAAGCTACATATTTCACAAGAAGTAGCTGAAGTAGTAAGGCTCTGAAAAGTTAGGCTGGTGCCTAGCTTGTGTTAGGTAATCATGATTGCTTTTAAAGACATATGGACGTGTGTAATAGACTGTAATAGAAGGGTAGGGACCTCTGATACATTTTCCAGACTTCCTGGTTTGGGTTAGAGAAAAATAGTGTTGTTAGAAACTGCTGAGGAGGCCCCGGTATCCTTTTGCCTGAACTGTTAGGGTCTAGTTAGGAAATATAAATAAGTAGAAGTATTTGTGCAATTCTTCTGTAGATCAATGGAAGTAAATGGCAAAAAGGAAATTCTTTCTTTCTTTTTTTTTTAAGTTTATTTATTTTAAGAGAGAGTGGGAGAGAGTAAGAAAACCAGAGGATGGGCAGAGAGAGAGGGAGAGAGAGAATACCAAGCAGGCTCTGCACTGTCAGCTCAGACTTGGGGCTCCATATCATGAACCCTGTGATCATGACCTGAGCTGAAATCAAGGATTGGATGATTAACCGACCAAGCCACCCAGGTGCCCAAAAGGAGATGTTTTCTAAATTGTTCTTTTATTCTCCTGTGAATAGACACTAAAAGCAGTTAAATATACTGAGTACTTCTTTTCAGGCACTACTGATTATCTACAATTGATTTATTTCAATAAGAGAAACATTTCCTTTATGTAAATGCTTTCATTGTTTTTATTCTTAGTCACTTAAACTCTGACTTGGAACACATAATATATATATTTTACTTTACTCTTTTTTTTCCCACTGTAAGTCCAACTCTGTATATTATATATATCAACTTCTAAGAAAATTGAGTTTTATTTACCTCTTCTGGTAAGTCTGGACTTTGAACACTCTTTTCCAGGATGCAATTAAACTGATGAATGTTTGCAATGTGTAGTTAAATAAAATGGGAATCTCTAAGATTTTTGGATTTGATTTTGTTTTAAAAGTGCTTTTATAAAAATTATTTTTTAAAGTTTATTTATTTATTTTGAGAGAGAGAGAGACAGAGAGACAGAGAGGGAGACAGAAAGAGAATCCCAAGCAGGCTCCTCACTGTTAGCACAATGCTGGATGGGGGCTTGATCTCATGAATCATGAGATCATGACCTGAGCTCGAACCAAGAGTCAGATGCTTAGCAAACTGAGCTAGTCAGGCACCCTAAAAGTACTTTTAGAAAAAATTATTGCTCCTAGTATTTTATCTCCCTGTTTATTTAAGAACAATGATATTACCCAGCAGTACAGATTTTCTTTTTTTTTTCTTTCATAAACTTACTTGGGTTATTCTTCATTTTGAATTTTGTAAAAGTATCTGTATCTACCTGAATTTAACAACTGAATTGCTATCTGTGAAGGTAAGCCAAGCTAAAACTTGAAGTCACTTGAAATAAAGTATCTATTTTAATTTTGGTGATAGTAACACTAGTCCCCCATCATGTGATTTGCTTATTTATTTTATTGTTTTATCTTTGGTCTCAAACTAAAAAAAATATTCATTCTTCACTGGCCACCACTTATCTGTCTCACTTTCTATATCCTTCTCCTCTTTTTTATCTCTATGTATCAGAGAACCCCAGAGCATAGACTCAGATTTCTTTTTCTTTTCTCCTACTTTCATGCCCTATATGACACATTTAGTCCCATGACTTCTAATTACATCTATGTGCTGATAACCATCAAGTTTTATTTCTAGCCCTAAATTTTCTCCTTAACTATAGACACATATTAATATGAGTATTCAACCTCTCCACCAGATGTCTAGCAAACGTCTCAAATTTAGCACATTCAGATTTGGATTCTTGATTCCTACCTCCCATACCCCACTTACTAAACTTGTTCCTGCCATGATGTTCTCATATTTCAGTGAATAGCACTACTATCTGCCTGTGAGCTGAAGTAAAAATCCTTGAAAAGAATCCTGGCATCATCTTTTCTCTTCTTAACCATAGCCTCTATAACAACAAATTTTGAAGGCTTCACCTTTAAAATGTGTCCTGGAACCAATTACTTCTCACCACACTTAGTCCTCTCTCCATCTGTGCTGGACTGCTACAGAAGACTTCTCTGGGTCACTCTGCTTCCAGTCCTGGGTGATCCCTAAAACACTATAATGTATTCATGGTAGTTGGAGATCCTTTTAAATCATCAACCATATCAAGTCATTCTGCTATAAACCTTCAGGTGGTTCTCCTTCACACTTCACCCAATGTCCCTCCCATGGCATACGTGATCTTGTCTGCCTATTTCTGCGAATTCATGTTTGACTCTTTGGCCTTTGTTCCCTGTTGTTCCCCCACTCTAGACTTGCTATTATTTGAGTTCATCAAGTCAGTTCCTGCCTCTTTGCTTACTCTTCTTTATGCCTGAAGAGCTCTTAAGCCTGCATCTAGGTATCTCATTGCCTCAGTCCATTTAGATACCTGCTCAAATATCTCTCCTTGGAGAGCTGACATTCATTGTTCAACCTAAAATAGCATCCCTCTTCTCCCTTTGTCCTCTGACCCTTCCTTATTTTTCCTTTGTAGTAGTTATTGCTACCCAACTTCATATTATATATTTATTCATTTTTTTCTTATTTCTCTACTGTACTTCTTGTTTGCTCTTTTTTGTTGGATGATCTGATTCTAACCTGCATTTCTAGCCTAATTATTTACAGAGTCTCATCACACGAACTTCTACCAAAGTAGAGTATTGCACGATCATAGAACATAGTATATGCTTTCCTAGCTTCATACATTTTCTTTTTTTCTCTTTGACTTCATTCAAGTTTCTTGTAATATGCTATTGCAAATTACTCAATTTTATGTTCAAGAGATAATTATGATAAAGGCCTGTCCTAACATAACATCTCTCAAACTCATCCAGACTCATCTGTACTTCCTTTATGCCAGTTGCTCTATTATTATTTTTGAATGCTGTCAACATGTCTTTTCTTGCTTGCTGAAGTCCAGGACTTGATACTTCATCTTTCCTATCCCTTCAGATATCATTCATTATATGTTTGCTGAATAAAATCATGCTTTTTTAAACATGGTCTTCAAAAATATTTTTTCCGACAAATCTTAATAATTTTACTCGACCTTTATGGTTTGCAAACTTGCACTGCTTTTCACATAGTTAAGCACATATTCATTATGAAATAATAAATCTAAAATATTGCAAGTAGGTTATTTTTAGTTTAGTTATCATATTTTAGTGAACCGAGCTACATTAAAGCAATCTAACTTATCAGTGTAATTTATCTTTTTGAACAAAAATCACTTCTTGAATAACATTCAAGTGATTTGCTTTAAAGCAAATTCGTGATTGCTCTGAAAATAATTTTAAGATTTTTTTTAATTCCCTTACCTCACTTGTCTTCACAGATGCTTCAACCGTGTTTTAGAGAAAATGAGATATTCACTTTCATAGTGGTTTATGAGTCTATATTATCTGAGCAGACTCAGTCACTTCCTTACTTCTTATAGGAAACCATCCATCGGTATCTCTTGGTTTTACTTGGGGAAAAATAAAATAACCCCTAATCAGTAAACCAAACTGACCAATAGAAATGCTCAAAATACCTATCATATTGAACACATTTGACTAAATCAAGTTGTGTTCAGTTTTAAGAGCAAGATAATAAGGAGAAAATAAATGTTTTCGTCATAAAGGAAAATGTCTAATCAAGAGGAAAATAACCAGTATGTGTGTGTGTGTGTGTGTGTGTATGTATTCTGTAGTTCAAAGAGACTAATCTTAGTATTTTCTATTGTCAACCTCAGAAGATACTTCATCTTGCAAGCCATATTTCTATAAGTGATCCTTTACCTCTCTTCCAGCAGAACACTGGGCACCTCTAGGGTTCAACAAGCACATCTCCTGCTTCATGGAGCTACTATGAAATACAATTATTTTTCTTATGTCATTGTGTGGCATTCCACATTAATATATTCTGAAGAAATTTTAAACATGTAATGCAACAATATATTAATTCTTCATTTTGATACTCTTTTCAACCTACTATTTGTATAGATAATGCAACTATTGAAATTTTCCAATGCATGTTTAATTTCTACACTTGGAGTTCAATGGTCTTCAGATTTTGAAAAGAAAAATAGCTGAATGTCTTTTTTTTATGGAGAAAATCTGGGGCCATGTTTAAATCAATCAAACAAAACCACCAAAAAAATAGAATTCAGCTTAATTGAAATAGGTTATTTGGGAGGTACTGAAGAATTTGGAGGAATCCTAATTCCTAAAGTCTTTCTTAACATTTCCAAATTCACACTCTACCATTCTCAGTGGGACATCTTTGAGGTTTCCCATTGTAAGCCTAGTCTTTTTTTTTTTCTATTATCTATCTATCTATCTATCTATCTATCTAAAAATTTGAGTACAGTTGACACATAATGGTACATTAGCTTCAGGTGTACAACTTAGTGATTTGACAAGTTTATACGTTATGCTCTGTTCACAAGTATAGCTACCATCTGTTTGATTGCATTCTTATTACACTATCATTAACTGCATTCCTTATGCTTTGCTTTTTATTTTTGTGATTTATTCCATAACTGGAGGCCTGAATCTCTCTCTCCCTTTCATTCATTTTGCCTAACCCCTCACCCCCTTCCCCTCTGGCATCCATCAGTTTGTTCTCTGTATTTATAGCTCTGATTCTTTTTGTTAGTTTCTTCATTTTTTTTAGATTCCATTTATGAGTGGAATCATATGGTATTTTTCTTTCTCAGTCTGACTTATTTCACTTACCATAACCCTCTAAGTCCATCCATGTTGTCTCAAATGTCAGGATCTCATCCTTTTTTATGACTGTGCAATATTTCATTGTGTGTGTGTGTGTGTGGGTGTGTGTGTGTGCGTGCGTGTGTGTGTGTATACACATTTTTCTTATCCATTTGTGTATTGATGGACACTTAGGCTGGCTATTGTAAATAATGCTGCAATAAGTGTAAAGGTGCATATATCTTTTCAAATTAGTGTTTTTGTTTTCTCTGGATAAATACCCAGTATCAGAATTTTTGGATCATATGTATGGTATTTCTATTTTTTAATCTTTCAAGGAACATCCATACAGTTTTTCCCGGTGGCTATACAAATTTACATTCCTACCAACAGTGCACAAGGATTCCTTTCTCTCTTCATCTTTGCCAATACTTGTTTCTTGTCTTCTTGATTTTAGCCATTCTAACAGACGTGAGGTAACATCTCATTGTGGTTTTGATTTCTATTTCCCTGATGATTAGTGAGGTTGAGCATCACTTGATGTGTCTGTTGGCAATCCATATGTCCTCTCTGGTTCTCTGCCCATTTTTAAATTAGATTGTTTGGTTTTTTGGTGTTGAGTTGTATGAGTTCTTTATATATTTTGGATATTAACCCCTTATTGGATATATCATTTGCAAATATGTTCTCCCATTCAGTAGACTTTTTGTTTTCTTGATGATTTTCTTTGTTGTGCTAAAGCTTTTTATTTTGATGTAGTCTCAATAGTTTGTTTTTGCTTTTATTTCCCTTGCCTTAGGAGACATATCTAGAAAAATGTTGCTATGGCTGATATGAAAGAAATTACTGCCTATATTCTCTTTTAGGATTTTTATGGTTTCAGGTCTCATGTTTTGGTCTTTAATCCATTTTGAGTTTGTTTTGGTGTATGGTGTCAGAAACTAGTCTAGGTTCATTCTGTCCAGTTTCCCAGCAGCATTTATTAAAAAGATTGTCTTTTCCCCAACCTATATTCTTGTCTCCTTTATCACAGATAAATTGACCATACATATGTGGATTTAATTCTGAGGTTTCTATCCTGTCCTATTGATCTATGTGTCTATTTTAGTGTCAGTACCATACTGTTTTGATTACTGCAGCTTTGTAGTTTATCTTGAAATCTGAATTTGTGATACATCCAGTTTTGTTCTTTCTCAGGATTGCTTTGGCTATTCAGCATCTTCTGTGGTTTCATACAAATTTTAGTATTATTTATTCTAGTTTTGCAAAAATATGCTATTTGTATTTTGATAGAGATTGCATTGAATCTATTGATTGCTTTGGGTAATAGGGACATTTTGACAATATTAATTCTTTCGGTTCATAAGATGGGATATCTTTCCATTTGTTTGTGTCATCTTCAATTTCTTTCATCAGTGTTCTATAGTTTCCAGAGTATAGACCTTTTACTTCTTTGGTTAAATTTATTCCAGATATTTTATTCTTTATGGTACAATTGTAAATGGTGTTTTTTGTTTGTTTGTTTGTTTGTTTGAATTTCTCTTTCTGTGACTTCATTGTTCGTGTATAGACATGCTATCAATTTATAGGTATTAATTTTGTATCCTGACACTTTATTGTATTTATTACTACTAGTAGTTTTTGGTGAAATCTTTAGGATTTTCTATGTATACTACCATGTTATCTGCAAAAAGTGACAGTTTAAATTTTTCTTTGTCAACATGGGTACCTCGTATTTCTTTTTTCTTGTCTGACTAGTATGGCTAGGACTTCCAGTACCATGTTGAATAAAAGTGGCAAGAGGAGACATCCTTGTGTTGCTCCTGACCTTAGAAGGAAAGTCCTCAGTTTTTCACCATTGAGGATGATGTTAGCTGTGGATTTTCATGGATAGTCTTTATTATGCTACACAATATATATACATAATTACCGGCAATATTACTTTCCTTCAAAAAGATTATTTTCTTATAAATTTGACTATTTTTTAAATCAAATCTCATATTTGGTTGATCTTAACATGTGTAAACACTGGGGCCTTAACTGAAGTTGATTTCATCCAGAGATTTGCTTCCCCCTCTGCCCCAGGGAATATTAACAATTAGAGATACCAATCTTATTTCTTCTTTCAGATTCCCTGGTTCAATACAATAGACTCTCTGGTTCACCTTCTTCCTCTTCCCTTAGGCAATATAACATTTAGAATGTTCCTTAGGGAAAGCCTACTTATTATAATGACTTAATTATTTATTAGAGAGAGAGTGAGAGAATGACTGGGGGAGAGGGGCAGAGGGAGTGATAGAATCTTAAGCAGGCTCCATGCTGTCCACACAGAGCCTGATGTAGGATTCAATTCCACAACCCAGAATCACAACTTAGCTGAAATCAAGAGTATGATGCTCAACCAACTGAGCCACCCAGGTATCCCTCTCTTACACCCTCTCCTACACTTATTAATTAAAGTTCAGGTCAAGGTTTTTCCCCTCCCATACCAGGAGTTTCCTCTACTTCCATCCCCCCAACTAAGTTTCCCAACAAAATTCCTATGTTATCCAAGGTCTATCCACTTTTCTACATTGATAAAACCCTAGGTATATATGCTGCACTGGAAGCAAAAATCAATTTTCTTTAATTATCTGAGTAATTTTTTTATTTAGTAATGTTTTGTATTACATTTCACAGAACTTCAACACAAAGATAATTACATTTTTGAGAAAAAAATATTTAAAGGTTCACATAACTGTTTCCAAATCTTCAAAAACACTCAGGAATGGTAAAAGATGGCTCCCAGAAATAGTTCTAAAATCTTTCTAACTTCTGTTGCTGATTTTGCTCTAAAATTTATTGTTTCTCTGAATTACAAATTTTTTTTTCTTCTGAAATGCTGATCTTTTCTCTAATGCTGCCAAAGAATGTGTCTCACTTGGCCAACATTTACAAGTATTTCATTTTGCTCTGCAAAGGGTAACTTGTCCTTTTAGATTTTTTTATAACCCTCTTTTATCCACTTAATAATGTGGAACAATTTCCCTTGGCCTGAGTCAAAGCACTTTTGACCGGTCATTCGAACACTTCCTTCAGTCTTAGTATTCCTACATTAAGTGGCTGTCTTTTGACAATCTCCTATGAATTTAATGAAAGGTCTTAATCTTAGTATCTTAGCATTCAAGGTCTTCACTTTTTAATGGGTGGGTTCTAGAAAACAGTCATGCAAACAAGACTTCTGCCAGTTTGCTTCGGTATCATACTTTAACAAAAATATGGTTATTTAGTTATAATTTGATGAATGCCAAGAGTGTAAATATTGCTATGAGCATAAACTATCTAATTTTTGAGATTAGGAATGATCATGTAAAGCTTCTTCTTCTTCTTCTTTTTTTTAATGTTTATTTATTTATTTTGAGAGAGCACCAGCGAGGAGGGAAGGTGCAGAGAGAGGGAGAGAGAAAGAATCCCAAGTAGTCTCCATGATGTCAGTGCAGAGCCCAACAGGGAGGTTGAACCCACAGACTATAAGATCATGACCTAAGCCAAAACCAAAAGTCAGACGCTTAACCGATTGAGCCACCTCGGGGCCTTCACCAAGAAAGCTACTATGGAGAAGTGAAGATAAATGAGAAAAATATAGGGTGAAAAAAAAGGAAATGGAAAAAACAACATTCTGGGAAGAGGGAATAATATGTGTCATGACCTTGAGGAGGAACAGTGGAATGGCAGTTTTAAAAACAAAAGCACAGAGTGACTAATTTGTATTCTGTGATGGAAATGGTTAGAAATGACCTTGGGAGAAGTGGGAAGAATTTTAATATCAGATAGGTTATGTTAATAAAGTAAGACTTTTAAATCTAAAAACAATATGAGATATTTAATATGTAAAAAAGGAGAATTCCATTTGAAATTAAAACAAAAAAGCAAACAAACAATTCTAACCATAATGGAGAGAGAGAGAGAGAGAGAGAGAGAGAGCACACACGCGCCCGCGCAAGAGAGATTTGGCCGAGAGTAGGAGCTAGATGAATCTGAGGAGATCAATTTGGAGCTATGCCAGCGATTGAAATGAGAAATAATGGTGGGTTGGACTCTGGGAATTACAATGGAAATGGAGAGAAGGAGGTAGATTTAAATGATATTGAAGCATGTAACTTACAGGTTTTAGCCACTGTTACAGAGTGATTAAGTGGAGGAGTCTACAATATTATCATCAGTTTTCAATGAAAATATTCTTTTCATTCTTGATGAATAGACGAAGAAAAACCACTATATTCAATCAACACCTCCCTTTTCCCATTTTCAATAGACTCTCCCTTTTTTAAAATATAAGTTATTGTCAAGTTAGCTAACATACAGTGTATATAGTGTGCTCTTGGCTTCAGGAGTAGATTCCCATGATTCATCGCTTATATACAACACCCAGTGCTCATCCCAACAAGTGCCCTCCTCAATGCCCATCACCCATCTTCCCCTCTCCCCCCCACCCCCATCAACCCTCAGTTTGTTCTCTGTATGTAAGAGTCTCTTATGGTTTATCTCCTCTCTGCAACTATTTCCTTC
Source organism: Cryptoprocta ferox (assembly GCA_028646485.1). NCBI lineage: Eukaryota > Metazoa > Chordata > Mammalia > Carnivora > Eupleridae > Cryptoprocta > Cryptoprocta ferox. The sequence continues at coordinate 62,762,981 of CM053578.1, read as the reverse complement.
CTTCCCTTCCCCCATGTTCTTCTGTTAAGTTTCTTACATTCTGCATATGAGTGAAAACAGATGATATCTTTCTTTCTCTGATTGACTTATTTCACTTAGCAAAATACCCTCCAGTTCCATCCACATTGTTGCAAATGGCATGATTTCATTCTTTCTCATTGCCAAGTAGTATTCCATTGTATATATAATGATGCATAGGGGCATATGTACCCCAATGTTCAGAGGACTGCTTTCAACAATAGCCAAATTATGGAAAGAGACCAAATGTCCATCAACTGATGAATGAATCAAGAAGATGTGGTTTATATATACAATAGACTCCCTTTTTTATGCCAACTATCTTTTGCCACTTGCACATTTTCCTTTAAAAAATGAATGAAATCTCTCCCCTCCTCCTCTCTGTATTAGGCACAAAGCAGCACTTGGTTCTTTTCAGTAACTCCCAATGTCCACTCTATTTTGTTTATTTGTTCTTGTTTTTGGAAAATTCAAACAAATAGATTTCAGTATCAGAATCTTTCATATCTTCATGGCACATAGAGTCTTTTCCCAGTTCTGTTTTCTTGAAATGATGGACTTACTTTATCCTCAAATATACTTGGAATAATTATTGTAGAATTACAAATTCTATATGAGAAAGATCTCTCTTATTTATCAATGGTATAGGCTTAAATTGGCAGGAAAATGTCCTTCTCATTTGCCTGACCTATGATACTATTCTCTGATGACACATTCTGATGGCCTGCGGATGGCTTCCTAAGATCTAAACTGGCTTTAGAATTGATTTCATTATTGCTTTTGAAGTGGCAAGTTACCTTATACAGCTTATGTTCTGTTTTGCAATCTTTCTAAAATACAATTAATAAGAATCTGTGCTACTAGTTTACAATTTATTAAAATTTAAATCTTGCATTGTAATTGCATTAGTGTTCTCCAAAGGAAAAAAAAAACTTTATATTTATTATGAGAAATTGACTCCCATAATTATGGAGGCAGAGAAGACCCACAATATGCTCTCTTTAAGCTGGAGACCTAGGAAATCTGGTGGTGTAATTCCAGTCCAAGGGCAGAAGACTGATATCTTAGCTCATGTGGGCAGGCAATAAGGGGACAAATATCCCCTTCCTTTGCTTGTTGTTTCATTCAGGCCCTTAATAGCCTGGATAGTGCCCACTCATGTTGGGAAGGGTAATTTACTTGTTGAGTCCACTGATTCAAATACTAGTATCATCTGGAAACACCTTTACAGACACATGCAGAAAAAAAATACTTAATTTAGACATCATCCAGTGGCCCAACTACACTGACACATTAAAGTTTACTATAACAAGAATCATTTTCTATATGAAACAATATATTGCAAAACAAAAATCCAAACATCTGGTTGCAATTGATATTGTCAGAGACAGAATTAAAGAGACATTTTTCAGTCTCTGCAATAGATCTGTATGCCAGATCTGAAGAGTCGAGTGTTGAGTTAGGGTGTTTTTGGTTTAGTCTTGCACAGGGAGTAGACAATTTACAGGTGGGTGATTTAGGGGTGTGATCAAGGGAAGCTTCTGTCAGTTAGCTGAATGGGAAATGCTTATCTCTGTGTCTAGCTCTATTCAGAGTGACAAACAGTTCTAATCTCAGCTAGTCATTCTTGAGACAAAGAATAAGAATTCAGGGGGTCCACATTTAGTCTTATTATTTATATTCCAGGAAGTCATCTCCAGGTCTTATGGGAGTCAATAAAAGAGTAGACAGTGAATCTTATCTAAATCTTATGGAGAAGTGTGGTTCTTTATGGGAAATTGTTTCCTGGAACACAAAATGCTGGAAAGGGAAGATTTCAAAAAACAGAAGTGTAGTGGAATTTCTTACAAGTAACTGTTTCCTGGGAAAATAGGGCTCAGGTAAAGTTTAGCATTGTTAATTTTTTTACATGTGAATTATAATCCTTGCTATAAATTTATTTCATCACGTCTTCCTAGGTGCTGCTTATTTTACAACACTGGGTCACGACTTGAATTTTGGAAATTTTTGAGTAAAGAGAAGTTAATAAAGTGGATAATTTCATAGGAATGCATTTAGTTTTATCTAGAATCTGCAGGAATATGAACCCATCTGCTTTATGTTTATGTTTACTTTGGTAAATTTGTCATTTTACATCTTTCATTTGCTTTATTTATATTGCAAAAACACAGAGGTTTACTAATCATGATTAGAATATACTGTTACCAAACCAGTTCCTTGTTGAAATGGAACAGTAGCTTGCTTGGGTAATGATTTTATAGTGCCTCTTTAAATCTGACCTGCTTACATCATATTGATTACATATGAATCAAATGTTTCAGAGTATTATTGTTTTAATACTTTTCTTGGAAGCTTGCCAAGAAATCTCTCCTAGGAGTTCCGCAAAATTATACTCATGCTTATATTCTATCAAACTATGGACCTTCCCATTCTGCAACAATGAGCATCCTTCTGTTTCAAGGGAAATTTGAAATAAAGACTCCACTTGAGCTTTTTTCCCCAGTAACTGCTTGTCCATCACCCCGGGCTAGTTGCCAAGCAATAATATGATTGTTTTATAGTCAGTGGGAAGGAATTCAGTGGCACTTTTCCATTTATAATGCCTCTCAATGAGAAGGGAGGTTGTCAGGCAACAGATGACACAGGACAGGAGCAGGAAAAAGATTTTAGAGTTAAGAATTCACACCAAATACCATTCCAAATTCTATATTGAGTCGATGTTTTAAACTTCTATTTTGAAATAACTTTAGATTCAAATAAAAGTTGCAAGAATAGTACAGAGAGTTCCTGTGTACCTTTCAGCTAGGTTTCCCTAATGATAGCAGCTTACAAAACCATAGTGCAATTATCAAAATCAGGACTAAATTACAGACTTTCTTATCATTTCACTAGTTTTTACAGGCACTTCTTTTTTTGTATTTTGTTATTATTTCATAATTCTATAAAATTGTATCACATATATAGGTTCCTATAACCTCCACTGAAATTGAGATAGAAAACTGTTCTGGCACTCCAAAGAATATTTTTCAATCTAAAATTTTATTTTTTTCTTTTTATCTTTTATTTCTTTGCCAAAATTTCTATTTTTATTTGATCCCACAGCATTCCTAACTTCTTGTCATAGTATTTTGTATTTTGTGATACCTATTTAAAATCATTGTCAGATAATTACAACACTTTGGTTTTGTTGTCTGTTGATTTTCTTTTCTCATTTAAATTGATATTTCTGATTCTCAATATGATGAATAATTTTGGAATATATTCTAGAAATTTTAAGTCATATTATAAGACTATTTTTATTTATACTTCTGTGTTAGTAAGTAATCCACCTGCTAACGTTCAGAATGCATGTCCTGGCCCACTTTTGTGAGCTGTAGTTTAAATGCTAATTGAGATTTCAAAACCTTGCAATCTGGTCTGCTCTGTTTATGTGCTTTTCAATGAATGACCAGTTTGAAACCCTGGTAATATTCTGCACCATAGATTGGTTTTCAAATATTTTGCTTTGTGATTCTAATTGGTTTCATGCATAGGTCACTCTGAAATCTGCCTAGAATTTCATACATAGAAGCCCTTTCTGCAGCTCCCTTCTAACCCCTATGCATGACTTCCAAGTTGTAACTGGGTAGAAGCCAGGTGCTTCCTCTTTGCTATCATTCATTTTGAGCAAGCCTGGGATAGTCAACAGGACTCCCATTTCAAAGTGTCCACAGTACATTAAAGAGAGATGAAGGGGTGCTACTTCTTTGCTGATGTTCACTTAATTTAGGATTGGGATTATCTTAATAATTACCTTAATTCCAGTTTCCATAGCCACAATGCTCAGTGTGGAGGGAGGGGAATGCACCTTTGCTCATGGTGATGCAGTGTGGGGATGGTTGTTAGGGATCTGACATACAGTCTTCATAATAAACGTAGGGAAAAGGTAGGTGCCGGAGTCCGGCTCCAGCAGGTCCAGGGCTCCCTGAAGGATGGACGGTGTCAGTGAAAGAGAGAGTGAGAGAGCCTCGGCTTTCTTTCTGATCACCAGGCAGGCATCTCTGCTCTGTCAGTTTTTGTGTCTTTATTTACAGATCAAGTGTTAACATGACATCAAAAAAGTGGAATTTTTACTACAAATAATTCTCAGTGATAAGATGTTTTAAAAAGTGTACAGAAACAGGTTTTACAGAGACATTTTTGTAGAACTACTCTAATTTTAGTGAGGTAGTTAATTTGTACAAATAATAGGATAACAGGATATTCTCAGTGAAAGGCAGATAACAAACACATCTGTTTAAACCAGTAGTAAATCTTACAACTAAGAAGATAGCAGGATAGCCAACACATTTGCTTATATCAATAATGCTAAGATTCAGGCATAGGCTAGGCTAGGAGTCATTCTGTCTGGCTCACAAAAGGAAGAATGTATTTGCACTGGTTAGTAAGTTGCTTGTGTAAACCTTGTTATTTGATGTTCAAGGTGTAAGCACCATAGGGGCCCTAGATGTGCTGGCCTTTGTATATGAGTTTAAGTTTTAACTACTCATACCCATCCTCATAACAGATATCAGTGTAAGGGAAGGTATTTATGGTACCAATTAGCAAAGATATGTGCAGTAACTTATGTCTGGCTCCTGTTTGTTTCTTATCTCTAAGTTAGGCTCTTTTTCTCTGGGCCAGAGTTAATAGTAACTCTTGTATTCTTTAATCCCCTATTTTATCTATGTCTTGGGTTTGTGAGGCTCATTAGAAGAGTCTTTTGACAAACATCTGCAGTGCTTTGTCTAAATTCTTCTTTGTAGAGGTGGTAATATGCTTCTTCTCATGAGGTATCCGTGTGGGAAATATCAGTCTGATTTGGAACATTGTGAGGCCTAATCAATAACAGCAGTCCTATTCCCAATATGAGCCAATAGTAGAAGGAGATACCAGTTTCGCTTCATGGCAGGAGCTGTGCAAACATCTGCCATTTCCTTGCTGTGACTGTGTCATCTAGCAAGGCTGATAATGCTGCAGCTCCCAGCAATTCAGCTTTTCCCTGACCAGGTGCAATCACACTTCAGCGACAGGGCAGGGGGACAGGCCGCTCCTGACACTGATCAGCAAAGCACTCCGAGGTTTGGTGCCCAAGCAGAAATGAAAGTTACAAGAGGATAGATTTTGGTAGCTGTCTGGGGGCAAGAGACCGTGCAAACTTGCCGTACCCTCACCAGGAATTTTCACTCAACTGGTGAGTTCAGATAGCTCCCAACAGGTAGGGATTCTGCCTACTTAGTGTAGAGTAGGGAGGGAAGACAGAGCTCTGTCCACAGTCTCTACGGCACCCTGTGGGGGAAACAGTGAGGCACAGCTTTTATCTTATTATTCCAGATCTGGACGAGAGTCAAAAGAGTTAGGTCCTACAGAGTCATCCTTTTCCCAGACTTTGTGTAAAGAAGCTATTCTTTCTTGCAACTTAAAAAAAACATTTTTTGCATTGGCATTTCTAGTTTATGGGCTTCTCTGTTAACCAGCCTAGGATATATGGGAGGCAAAACAAACAAAGAAACAGAGAATTCACTTCTAGGCCATTCCTCAAGTCATAAGATTCCTAGTTAGTTCATCTTCTTTTCTCTGCTTTTAGGTTTTTCTGATGTTTGTTTATTTTGTCCAGGATTTTTAGTTGTAATTAGTAGGAAGAATAAAGGAGAATATACTAAGTCTTTTTCTAGAAAGGAAGGACCAACTTAGTTAATTTTAAGGACAGATGTTCAGTCTAACCTCATTTTCTGTTTTTCAGCATTTGCTAAATATATTCTGAGTGTTATTAAATCTCCTGGAGAATTATACAGAAGTAGAAGACTTAGTCCCAGATCTCAAGTCTATTACAATCAAATTCAGTCAAAATATATGAAAACCTTGTGTTTTACAGAGACATTTCTGAGCTAGGGATAAATATCATAGACTAGTTGGGAAACAGATAGTCAAACATGTAATCCCATTACAAATGGGTAAATAATATATTATGAAATGTTTTAAAGCTTGCTGAAGCAATGAATATTTCTCTTTTTATATATGTACATTACGGCTACCTTGTGACAACTGAGTTGGTTTTTGGGAGTTAGGCAGGAATTTGATAGACTATCGGGAAAATGAGACAGAGTAAAAATACAAATTTTCATATAAGGAATCTCCAAATTCACATGACCAATAAAGCCTATATAGAGATACAACTATTAGGTGTGGGAAAAGGAAAAGGATAAGGAACAGGAGAAATGAGGGAAAATTTACTATGGTTTGGTTTCATGGAGCTGTATTTTAGCTGTGAAGATCAGTTACAGAGGAAGGCAAACTATGTGAATTCAGGCCATGACACAAATGTGGGGGAAAGCCACATGAGTTTCTTACTATGTGATAGTCATGTGCTCCTATTTTGAGAAGGATCTTAAGTAAGGAGCTCCTTATCAGCCATTTAGTTAAATTAATTAATTAATTATTTTTTTAAGTTTATTTACTTATTTTTTTGAGAGAGACACAGCACAAGCAAGGGACGGGCAGAGAGAGAGAGAGAATCCCAAGGAGGCTCCACACACTGCCAGCTCAGAGTCTGATGCAGGGCTAGAACCCATGGAGATCATGCCATGAGCCGAAACCAAGAGTTGGATGCTTTAAGTGACTGAGCCACCCAGGCGCCCCTCATTATCAGTCAATTTAATTTTATGTGTCTTAGTTCAGACTGCTAGAACAAGGTACCATAGACTGAGTAGCTTATAAACAACAGAAATTTATTTCTCACAGTTCTGGGGCCTGAAAGTCCATTGAGATATGAGTGCCAGCATGGTTATTAGCTCTGGTAAGCCCCCTCTGCTGAGTTGCAGGCTGTGGGCTTCTCACTGTATACTCACATGGTTGGAAAAAGGGTTAATGTGCTCTCAGGTCTTTTTTATAAGGGTACTAATCCCATTTGTAAGTGTTCCATTCTCATGATTTAATCTCCCAAAACACCCCCTTCCTAATACCATCACACAGGAAGTTAGGATTTCAATATATGCATTTTGGGGGGACACAATGATTAGTCTGTTGCAATATAAAAGGTAAATACAGAGCTGCTAAAATTAAACATCAGTATAACACCTATATAATGCAATGCTCACTAGTATACATGAATAAGAGAAATCAAAGTTAAAGAAAGCCAAGACCCTTAATTAATGGTAAAATCATTCTGACAGAATGATTCTGAGGACACATGACCACTTTTTTTAAAGACCAGAGAAGGAAATATAGTAATAACAATAATTCTTTATAATAATTAAAATTCTTGTTTTATTACAATTAAAAACAAAACAATCCTTAATATCTAAGTGACTTAGCAACTATTTCCCTTTGAAAAAAATTATAATTTATTTTCAAAAATGTCATGCCATTTTTAGACTCTAATCATATTTGATATTAGATCAATTATAATAGAAGGAAGGCCAAAATCAACTTTTAAGAATACTTTCATACTACATTGGCCTATGTAATAAAATTAATTTTGAAATAGTTGAGTTATCTGATTTTAAATAAGCCAAGGTATTAAGATTAAAGATGTGGAAATTTAAGTTTCTCAATAGTGTAATGAAATGGCTTACAATCTCTTCAGTATGTAATAGAAATCAAATTAAGTCCACTGAAATCATATATTGATTTCTTAATCTTCACCAACTGATGGCATATTAAGAACACTCACATTGTTTAGAAAGGCCAAACTTGTCACTTCAAAGCAGGGAAGACTGACTATAGTCAGACATAATTGTCTTACCTCCACTTGCCACCTAAAATGTCAGGAGAAAGACAGTGGGCCTTGGATGACAGAGTGCTTGTCTTGGAATTTTATAGAAGCATCTGCTAGTGTTGAAGCTGCTATGGGTGAAATAAAGGAGGGAGACCTATATGACCCAGTGAATCTGGCTGGGAAATAAACCCTTGTTGTTATAATGGGAGTTGCATTTCGCTATAAGCAATAGCCATGCAGACTCCAGACTTGCAGGGGCTTACATAACAAAATGTCTAAAGCTAAATCATCTAGGGATGGTACTACTGCTCAAGGATAGCCACAAGGGCTCCATCGCCTATCTTCCTGCTCTACCATATCTAGCATGTTCTTGCCATCCTCCAGTCTGAAATGACTGTTGTGTCTTTAATCACTGTATCCATTGTAAGAGAGAAGAGACTATGAATTGCTTGTTTTTGATAGAACCAAAGCACAGAATACCACTGGAGATGGAGACAATATTGTCACATGGTCGATTCAGTGTGAACTGATCTTAAGAACAGCTGAGTTATATATGGAATTGAAGACACACAACAGATGAACATATGGAGGGTGGAGGAGAGAATTGAGGGAAACAAACCACAGGAGACTCTTAGTGATAGAGAACAGAGTGAGGGTTGATGGAGGGGGTGGGTAGGAAATGGGCTAGATGGGTGATGGGGACTAAGGAGGGCACTTGTGATGAGCACTGAGTGTTGTATATAAGTGATGACTCACTAAATTCTACATCTGAAACTAATATTGCACTGCATAATAACTAAAATTTAAATTAAAAAATAAGTAAATAAAATTTTAAAAAATGTGTCTAATCCAAATGAGATATAAAAATACACTTAGTACAAAAAAGAAAAAAAAAGAACAGCTGAGTTAAACATAGTGTATCCTTGAATATTTAATGCAGTTTGCATCACAAGAATATACTAAATTGCCACCTCTTCTGGAATATGCTTTATTTCCTGGGCCTATCTTCTGGTCCAACAACTATTTAAACTGATCTCTTTGCCTTCGGTCTCCTATTTCTGTTGACTTTCTACTCGCAAATCTTCTCATCTTGTAGTTTTAGTATCTGGTTGTGGTTCATTCTGAAATTTGTTTTCTGTCTAGCTGAGATAGTTTGATTTCTTGTATCTCCCAGCTTTTGTAGTATTTTGTGTATTTGTCTCTTGTGTTTGTTGCCTTAAACCTCTCTGTGTGGCTTTGTTAATTAAGTTGCAATCATGGCCATTAGTAGCTCCAAGGTTCACATATTTTCAGCTTCACCAATGGAAAGGACACAGCTCTTACTTGTTTAATTCTCTATTTGAAATATCCTAGAGAAAGACTGTTAATGTTATCTATGTCACATGCTCACCTCAGAAAACATAAGTAATGAGATTAATTCCACTGTGAAATGTATGTGAGTGAATGTTCAACCACTTACCTAAAAAAAAGAGTAGGGGATTTCTTAGCAGAATAGGGAAAAAAGTACTGATAGGATGAAAAATATTATTGTACCATATAAGGTTCTATCTATTTACCTTTCTAAGCTTAAAAATGTGACACAATAACTTTATGTGTTATGGCTTGAAATTCTTTTCTAAAATTTTGGATTAGCTCTCAGTTAACAGCAAGTCAGTAAAACAGTTCATAAATTATTTCAAATTTCAAGAGATAATCTTCTCCTCTCTTGTTTTAAAAGTTTTTTTTAAAAATTTACATTCCAGTTCAATATACAGTATATTATTAGTTTCAGGCGTACAACTAAGTGATTCAACACTTACATAAAGCACCCGATGCTCATCACCACATGTGCCTCCTTAATCTCCATCCTCCACTCAATCATTTTTCCTCCACCCACCTCCCCTCTGGTAACCATCAGTTTGTTCTCTATAGTAAAGAATCTGTTTCTTGGTTTGCCTCTCTCTTTTCCCCCATGATCATTTGTTTGTTTTGATTCTTAAATTCCACATATAAGTGAAATCATGTGGTATTTGTCTTTCTCTGACTGACTCAAAGAAATCCTCTCCTCTCATAAATCAGATTGTCGGTTGTTAACTACAAAGAGTACAGGTGTGTTAAAAGATCACAGGAACCCATTTAATCTTACCTGGCGTGAACAGAGGTATCAAACAGAATGAGGATGTATTTTCTCAGGTCCTGTTCCTCTAAAATAGGCCCCAACAGTTCTAAAGAGAAAGAGAGAAAAATATTAAACATATTTTACACTTATTAAAATTGTGAGGTAAAATACTACCTTTTGTCTGATAAATACTGAACTCAAATATGCCTGTTAGAATATCCTACATTTGTTACCACCCTCGACCCGGAGTCATAGTTCCATTTTGACATTCACAGTTAGGACTATGACTATGATTTAGCAAAACATATTCCCATTTAGATTCAGTTCAATTTCATTATCTCTAAAATATAGTGGTATTGCAGTTTGATTGAGCAAGTGATATTTGGTGGTTTTCATTCTAGGTAGGCAGTAAATAATAAATACAGTGATTTGCTGTTGAAAGTGTAAATGAAAGGTATTACCAGATGCAGAAAAGCAGTAACACCTTTCATCTTAAAGAATAGCATCTTAACATTTGCATAAGAAAATTGTTAACAAAGCAGTTCCACCTCTATTATATCATTTAATTCTTACAGTGTCAGTGAGGTATAGAATATTTTCTTCATTTTAAAAAAGAAGAAAACTGTCACCAGAGATATTCACAGGACTTGTTCAAGATCTCCAGTCATTAAGGATATCCCAGAAACTCAAATCCAGGTCTTTTGACCCTAGTTCAGTCCTATTTTTATAAGACAGCTGCTCCTTTGAACAGTCTCTGTTAATTCTATGACAATGACATAAAGAGACTTGAAGTAAAGATGCAATATGTTTGTCTTTATGAAGGTCTGAAGCTAATCATTAATTTATTCATTCTATTATGAATCTACTGCATGCTTTATCTCTAGTACTCTGACTACTGACGACATCTGACACATATAACAGGTAAAAGAGAGCTATATATGATTAATGAATGAACAAATAAATGAATGAGTGCTAAGTCAAGCAACCATCATGCTCTGCTCATGATACAGTGATATGTTAAAGACCCTGTTTGCAAAAAATTTACCAATTAGTAGGAGATACATACTTATCAGTAAGAAAATGCTATATGAAGTGAAAGATGTGAAACAAAAAATACACAAGATGTTTTGGGAGCATATGAGTAATGGATAAGTTGAGCAAATCTTTGTCAAGCAGGTGGTATTTGGGGTTGACCCTGAGGACTAATTGGATTTCCACTCTCAGAGAGAGGGAGCATCATGCTCAAAAGTGAATGTGAGAGAATGTGAATAGCTCAATGGGAGGAGGTAGTTCAAGTACATGGGTCAGGGGAGCCTGGTTTAGCAAGTGGTGACTGTGGAATATTCTTGGCACCCTGCGAAGGACATGGCTTTGCATTCCATGGTGATAAATAAATTTGTATTTTAGAACATTAACCCTGGTGGTAGCAGGTATTATTGACTGAAGTAAGGAGAGCTGCCAGTTAGACACTTTGTTTGGTGTCTGGCTTGTATGTGAGAGAATGAATTCCTGAACCAGGACACAGAGGGTGAAGGGGAGGAGAAAAATTCTAGAGATGGCTAGACCCAGTTTGGTGAGACTTGAGGGCTCAAATTTGAGAGCTCTTGCTAAGAAAAAGAGCTGAAAATTACAAATACAATGTTAGATATGAAAGCACACACTTGTTTGTAATGAGAAAAAGAATCACAAAATATTACCAACTTTTAAAGGCTGAAAAATATTACAAACTTCATAAAATCCAGAAAAATAACATAATATTTCTATGAGTTACTTTCCTGACACAGGTCTATATATTATAGATATATAAGCTTTTGGATGCATACCCTTTAATATCTTCCTATTTCAGTATTTTTTTTTGAGAGAGAGAAATAGAGTGCAAGCAGAGAAGGCAGAGGGAGAGAAAGGGAGAGAATCTCAAGTAGGTTCCACACTTGGCATGGAGCCCAAGGTGGGACTTGATGCGAAGCTCCATCTCACCACTGTGACATCATAGCCTGAACCAAAATCAAGAGTATGACGCTTAACTGATGGAGCAGAAGCCCCAAGACAGTAATTTTATAACAATATTTTCTATGGAAATATTTGGAAGAAATTAAGAATTTTTTCTGTTACAGTTGATCAATTAAAATGCAAAAAAAATTGTGTCTTCACACACAGTTGTATCTGCTGCTGATAGTACTACTGCAGACTGTGACCTACAAAGTAATTTTGATAAACATTATTTCAAGCATTTTTTAATCAAAAAAAGGGATAAAAAAATTATGGCAGGTTGATAAATGTGCATACTGCTTTATAAATCCTATTTCTAAATGCAAGTAACTTTTGATTAGGCATTTATGGGAACTGAATATTCTTTTAAAATTATGTTTAAAGATTAAAATTTCCCATATTTTAGCATCCGGTTCCATCCACGTTAAACCACCTATCTCCTCCATTCTCATAGTTGTAGTGCCACATGCCAGGGAAAACCTTCACACAATGATAAATTTATGGCTTTTCGCCCTCCTGCTGTGATGTTGGGTGTGTCAGCATGGTGGGTGGAAGTCCTTCTGGAAGCCACTCCTATAGCAGGAATGCTAGCAATTATGTAACCATTCATAGAAGTGACTATAAACCACACTGATATGTTCCAATAAAATTAAAAAAAAATGAAGTATTGCCAAATGAATTGCCTCCTCGATGGATTCCAAACATGCTTTGTGGTCACCCTAACACTACTCAACAGGAAGGGAAGTGTGATGAGGGAAAATCACTGTGGAGACAACCATCTTAATGGATGGTGATGATTACTTTGGAAAAATTAAAACAAATGAGTATATAAGCACATTGGTAGAGCCCATCTCAGAGTGGAGAGAGGGGTCCATGCATGCAACAGGCCTAAAGTTGACATTAATGAAGAACCGGCCTCTGGAGGATAGGACCCACCTCTGGAAACTGGTTGGATATGAAAGATGAGGGAAACAGGAATCATGGAAGGCTGAGAGATCTTTTTGGCTTATACTACTAGGTGGATATGATTAACAAAAAGGGTAACCAATTTTCCAAATTTGATGGTCCTCCATCATGGAAATACCTCCCTGGGAATAAAAATCTCATTTAGCACTAAAAGTCTCTCATCCTAGATATACCTCCCTGGGATGTAAAAATTTCATTTTTCAGGTGAGGAAGTTAGGAAAAAACACCAAATGAAAAGGCAGTCCAAGAAACAGGCAGTGTGAGAAAAAAAATCGCTTATAGTGTTAAATGAAGATAGCATAGATTATCTGCCTTCATACTTTCTGCTGTTTTTATGTCTGGCCACTGATGTTGATATGCATTTCACAATAATGGATCATCCTTTGATGGATCACTCCAAGTGATGTAATTTCAGGGTGAAACTTTAGTGCATTATAATCGTGAGCATTAACAATCTGTCTTGACTCTGCCCATGGATTAATTGTTGTGCTTTGTATTGAGATAGTGCTTGTGGAATAAATGAAAATCACCCAAATGAGAACAGAGGCTATTTATTCAGAGCTTATTATAGCATGAGAATCAGCCACCGTCACCTGTATTTGGCAGAAACTCAAAAGCATGCAGATGTACTGAAAAGTTTTATAGTGGAAAAAAAGCAAAGGTCTGCCCTGATTAGGTTGGTGTGAGGAAGCTGAGAGTGGGTTAAGTATCAGCTCAACATCCTCATGGAATTGGCTTGGGAAGCCTATTTGTCTTTCTCTAGTTTGTCTTAGGTGGAAACAAGGGTAAAAATTAGAGGAACTGATAACTATTGACCAAATCTCGACCATTCTGGGCTGATTGCTGCAGAGGTTATGGATTGGCCTTGGGGGCTGATTGTCTCCAAAGTTGTGGGTCAAAGTTCTATTGTCAAGTATGGATGGCCCTTGTATAATCAGACTTTCATGCTAGTTTGATTTTAATATTGTGACTATTCTAAGTTTTCCAAGAATTTCTACGAATTCAAATTAATGAAAATAAGAACAACTATAATATTAACACTAGCATTACCCACCAAAAATGAAAAGCTTAACAACTTTATTTTAAGGGCAGGACACATATAACTGCATTAGGAAGATAAATAATCAAAACAAATTATTTACACAATATGCAAAAAAAAAATCTGAGATTGGACTTGGTGGAGAGGGGGATGGTAAGACACACACAGAAACTGAATCTACAATTCTTTCCTTAAAATGTTGATGATCTTTGAAGAGACCCTAAGGTGCCTAGAAAAGGATGAACTAACTATACTTGAGTTTCTCAAGGCTATGTGTAGGTTATTACAAAAACTCATACAAAGAAAATGACTGGTTTTTAGAAAAAGACTGCTTCAGAATGCGAAATGTTACCAGAAAAAAGTCGGTTAAGTTAAATATGACTTTTCCAATTTCTTTACTGAGAATGCAACTTATCTGGAATTCAACTTTCCTGTAATAAATTCAAATTATCTCTGTGCTTTAAAACATAGATATAGAGTTACTTTATGATAACATCCATGTGCTTTGAAATGTTTAAAATGATGACATTTTAGACAGGGAAAATCTATATGATAAATGTATAGATGTAAAGAACTTGATTGACACACAGCTGGCCTACCAAAACAAGCCTATAGATACAAGGAGGAACATTTTAGGAGAGATGGAAACTAATCCCGACAAGTCCAAAAACCTACTGTTGTTAGTAAGTAAAATCCTAAATAAACCATGTTCAAACACTTTCACAGAGAGGATATTTACCTTAATGTCATCACATTTGACTGACACAAGGAATCAGTGTAATGTGGGCTTGATAAGAGCAAAGCTGCTTGTCAAAGAGAATTGTCTGTTTGTCTGTATTCAGGTTTACTATTACATAAAAGAACAAGTGTAAGTCCTAAATCCTGAAGGCAGTTCAGAGAAGTATTATTTGAAAAGGGAACAGGACAGAAAGACACATGCTAAACTTATTTTTAAACTAAATGTAGGTAATCCCTGTTTAATTAGTCTGTATTTATTTCTTCTTTTAAAATGTCTTACATTTCAGTCTGTTAAGAACACATAAAAATATAGCCTTCAAAACTTAAGTATCCGATAAAAGGTTTAAAGAGGAGTAAAATAAATTGCTATGTAAGAGTAGAGGAAGAAAATTATAAATTATAAACATTGTACTTTCTTCACACATATTTAATTATTTAAATATTTATATATTCTTAATTACTTTATTAATTTGTTATTTACTTCCAATTGGAATTGTTAACTAGCTCTATTGCTGATTTGTTTAAGTTATAGCATTTATGTAATAGAACAGTAAATAATAAGTAAAAATCTATCATTTTGTTTTGATTCATACAAAATTCTTCTAGAACTTTGAAAATTCATGGAAGCCTATGAAAAAATTTTTGATAATAACATAGAAAAATAAGCAGATTATATTTAAAGACTGAATTTCTATGCTTTCGAATACATGATTCTGATTAGTATATTTATAAGCACAAAGGTCAGAGTAAATACAGCCTCATTAAAATTACATGAGTACAGTATATATGAAAATAAATTTTTTCTTTTTCCTTAGAACATATATTAAATGTTATTTTGTCTTTCTATTATATTCTAACTTTTGAACTTCCAGTTTTTATTTTCATATGATAGAGATCATTATTTTCACTCAGTGTTTTAATATCTCAATGTTTTGGCTTAAGATAATAAAGATTTTTTTGCAGTCAATTTTCTAAAGCTAATAACCTATATTCTGTGTGTGGTTTTTGATTTAGTCATTTATGCCATCTATTTTATGATGATCTCTGATATAATTGCTCCTAGGTCTATTTCCAAGTACTAAAGAGAAAAAGCTGTAAGAGAGCATTGCTGAATGTCCCTTCACATGCAAAATGACTATATTTCCACACTGTAAATATTTAATAGGTTTTTGAGTACCCAAATTAACAAATTAGAAATAAAGTTAGATTTCAGTATTATATAATTCATTTTATTTCTCTTAAGCATTTATATTGAATTTCTTGAAAAGCTATATTCAGAAAAATTACTTGAAAGGAAACTGAATTACATGCTTCATCAAATGTTAAAGATGTCATCATTTGACAATTGAATATTAATGATTTCAAATGAGAAACAGTCACCAACTTTATTCATAAAAATACAGAAGCCAAATAATACCAAGAAAAGTTCTGATGAAAAAAATTTTTAAGCTTATTTATTTTGAGAGAGAGAGAGAGAGTTCATGAACAGGGGTGGGGGGTGTAGAGAGAAAGAGAGAGAGAAAGAGAATCCCAAGCAGTCTCTGTGCTGCTGTCCCAATGTGGGGCTTGATTCCATGACCCCAGGATTGTAACCTGAGTGGAAATCAAGAGTTAGAAGCCCAACCGACTGAGCCATTGAGGCATGCCTTGATGAAATTTTTGACTGAGATTTTGCTTCCAGCTAAATGCAGGTGAAATTATCTTTGTTACTTTTCTCTCACCCATCTCAGAGATTTCAAATACCCATTTGCTCTTCAGTAGAGCACAACAGAAGAGAATAGGTAGAATGGAATGGAGGGAACAGAATGACACTTGTAATCAGAAGATCTGGCTTTCAGATACAGATGTATCACTTACTGACTAGATGATTTTTGCCAAGTCATTCTCTGAGCTTGAATGATGTTATCTACAAAATGGAAATGATAATTCTTAATCCGTACAATTTTTGAGAAGAGTAACTGTGAAAATGTCTAATGTGAAGTCTGGTTACTAAATGACATTTAATGAATGTTCATTTTTCATTCTTTCAGTTACTCATTCATTATTCAGGACACATTTCCGTTGTTTTAGTCCCTAGAGCCAAGTCTCAGTCCCAGGTTGGCTTTTATCTTTTTATTTTTTCACTCCTTCTTTTCTCCAGCATAACTTAAGTATTTGGCTTGCATGTAGTTATTTCACTCCTTCTGGCTGTTCTATAGAAAGAGGAGTACTTTCTAAAACACTTTAATTTTTAATTTCTCTGAAACATATAAATTATTACCAGATATTGGAAACTAATGATAACCATCAATATTCCTGGACTTTTCCCAATAGTGAATTGGCTTAGGATTCTCTCTACACTCTTTTGTTAAATGATATTTTAGAATGCTCTAGTTCTTTTCATGTTATCAATCAGTTTAGCTCAATCTTATGTTGATAATTAATTTGACTGATGAGTAAAACAGATCATCCTTCAGTCAAAAAAGGTTCTTTATAAAAGGCCAAGATTTATGGAATCCTCAATATTCTCCAGAATGTGCTTCTTAGATTTCATTGTGATATTATTCATCCCTTTCCAAGCATTTCTACCCCCTCATTCATTCTTTTTTTTTTTTTTGGCTCTGGAATTGATGAATTTCTACCTTGTAGATTCCTCTAAACTCTTAGATCCAGTCTCTAGATGAAGAATGAAGTCTCTTTCTTAGCTCTTCAAATTTTCCTGACCTATAAGTCATCTACCTTGCCCTTCTGGAAGCCTTCATGGCTTTAGTTCTGGAAACGTTACCCTCTCTTCTGACTTATTTTACTCTTGTGTACAGTTTTTCCATTTGTAATCAGTGCTAACCTCAAGGTTATGGCTGTGCTAGCCATGAAGCTGCCTGCCTTTTTATATTAGCATAAACTAGTTTTACTTGTTGTCAGCATGCTCCAATGACAGACCTGTCTTTTCTGTTACAAACCTTTTTCTACTGAAATAAAAAAAATATCTACATTTTTGTTTTTAAAACTCATGCCCTCTCAAACCATTCACTCTTTCTTCAACAAACATTTTTGAGCTCCTTTATTCAGATGCCAGGGGTGGTGATCAGGTCTTAAGATGAAAACAAAACAAAACAAAAAAACAATGTAGTCCCTAATCACAAACTTTTCTCAATCCAGTTAGTTAATTTGTATTCTACATGATAAATAGTGTACTGGAAGAAATCATAGGTTGCTATGTTTAGAAGAAGAAATTAACCCAGAAATCTACAGGAGATACTTGAATGGAGTCAATTTAGTTTGGTCAAGTAAGGAAATGTCATTTCAGGACATCATGTGCGAACATATGGCGGTGTGAGAGGCCATCCTTCTTAAAAGGGTTGTAAATCATTCAGTGAGCTGAAGGGAAAAGTACATTTGAAAAGTGTTAGTAAATACCAACAAGAGATGTTTTTAGGAGCTAAACATGGAGAATTGAAGGCAGTAATGTCTGTTGAAGGAATTTATTTGAAGAATTACTATAGATTTTTTTTGCTTTTGTATTTATTTTACCCAATTCATTTTTGCCAAAAATTGTATCCTCTGTCTCATTCCTCTTCCACAATTAGATGACCAAATCTATACTGTAGCATTATTGACTGGAAATGGCTAATGTGTTATCTCTCCAAATACCAATTACTGCATAGTTGTATCTCCTGAAAATGCCAATGTTTTACTACATTCACAGAATGTACATCTAAGGGTGAAATTTTAGCCACTTACAGAGGTCAGTATGAGAAATTGTTTTAAGCACTAGGAAATAATTTATGCTTCCTATTTCTGTCAATTCCTTGCCTGAAAATATAACATATACCTGAAGGTTGGATCCAACTTGTAACAAGATTTATTCATCCCACCCTTGCAGAATAAGACTTTAATTTAATGATTGGTTGTGAAACTTAGAAAGTCCATATTACATATAAATTTAATAAAATGTTACAATCTTTGGTTGAGTTTATGTATATTCGATGGCTTGTATCTTCTAAAGATTTAGCCCCTTTCATCTCAGTTACTGAATTTGCAGTCATAGAGTTATTTGTAGTACCTCTTTACCATGTTTTTAATGTCCTTGTACTTGGAAGTCATGACCTCTCTTTCTTATCTGATACTGTAATTTGTGTCTTCTTTCCTTTTTTTTTTTAAATTAGCCTGGCTGGAATTTATCAATTTTATCTTTTCAAAAAAAGTTTTTAGATTCATTGATTTTATCTATTATTTTGTTATTTTTTAATGTTTATTTTATTTATTTTGAGAGAGAGAAAGAGCAGAGGGAGAGGGAGTGAGAATCCCAAGCAGGCTCTGCACTGTCAGCACATAGCTCGACACGGGGCTGATCTTGGAAACCATGAAATCATGACCTGAACTGAAATCAATAGTTGGATGCTTAACCAACTGAGCCACACAGGTGTCCCGTATTCTTTTGTTCTTCATACAGTGGAATGTAATGGTTTTTTGATACTAAAAATACTGTTCCACAAGAATTTGAGGCTGTGAGTCAAATGTTTTCATGCTCTCAAATGAAGTGTGCAGCAAAGGTCATATATATGCACACAAACACACATGAGAATGCATAGGAGGAGAATTGCTAATGCATGCACTTAAATTACTATAGACTATACCACTCTGTCTTGTTTCACCCACATTCAATTTTAAATTCCTTCATTTATTGTTTCGTTCTGCAATTATTTACAGAAAACCTACTATGGCCAGGGCACCTACTATCGTCTGGAAATGTGCAGCAAACAGCCAATTCATGAACACATGGAGCTTAAATTAGAGTATGCAATATAAACTATAAACAAAAAAGCAAACATCAAATACTAACAAGTGCTATGAGAAAATAAAATAAGGAACATAAATAGTAGTGCTAGGGGAGGGCTATTATATGTAGACTGGTATTGGGAGGTCTTTTGATGATAATATTTGAGCTAAAGAAGAAAAATTGAACCATGTAGATTAATGGATAAGAATATTTCAGGGGGAGGAGGGAACAGCAAGTCCATGAGGTGAAAAAAGCCTTGTGTGTTCAAAGAACATCAGAGTGGGTGGCTCCAAAAATGCTCTAACATTTACAAAGATGAAAGACGAATATTAAGACATCATAACAGAGTACATCCTTTGAGAAAGATCAAACTCTTAGAATTCAGTACCCATTCCATACTTACTCTAGAAACATGAGAGCTGTTTAAGCTCTGGCATCTGGATAATATAGAGGTTAGATGTTAAAGTCAAGCTAGTAGCCTCCTTCTATTATTCGTTATGGATTGAATAGTTATCTTAAAGGTAGGATAATTTGGAGGTTCTGGTACCTGCATAGACACTTTCACTTTGCTTTTCTCTTGCTATAGTAGTTTGGTGATTTTCAAATTTTCATGTGCATACATTACAATACACAATCTTGCACACAAAATTAAGTTAGAAAGACATCGTGTGAGGATACTCCCCAACCCAAAAAAAGAACTTTTGCAATAAGCAATTACTGGAATATATTCTATGTTTAGAATATTACTCCTAAATAAGGTGCAACACCATTATAGTTAATTGGAAAGAAACCCACATCCTCTGAGATAGTGTAGAAATTTTTTGGTTATGAAAACCTTACCATACATATTCAAATTAGGGAAGCAAGGAATATCCTTCATAATTTTCCTGTCAATAATATAATTGTCAATAATATAATTTCCTTATAATTTTCATGTCAATAATATAAACATATCTTTAATGTCATGTCTTTATTAAGGAACAGTTAAATATTTAAAAAAGGAAAGACAAAAGTGATCAATTGGTTAGTTGGTTTTACAACTGTTTACAACAACAGTTTATAGCAACTGCAAATGTAATAATCAGATGATAATTTTCCCTCTTGTTGAATGCTACTTAAACCAAAAATACAATAACCTGGTAATACTATGTAATGGAATGATACAATGCTCTGCTTTCTCTGTCTCTGTAGGCAATTTAAATTTGACTGCAAGGAACAGTTTGTATTGATCAGCAGGCACAGATACTGTCACTAGTATTTCTTAGAATGGGCTACTTTGCAGTGTAAAATGTAGTCAAGAAGTCTGCCCCACTTTACTGAGCCCTATATCTATGTTTTAGTTTTCAGTGATGAAGCGCGTGTACCCCACCTCCACCATAGTGGACACTTCTAGTACATAATTTACTAAGAACCTACCATGTGTCCATGACCCACTGCACCGGATACTAAGAGCATCTCTAACTTCCAAGAGCTTATGGTTTAGTGCATGACAATAGGAAAATAGTTGGTTACACAGTGGTGTGTATACAGATTGATATAGTATCTTAGACTAATTTTTTTTTAGATAACTAGTGGAGGTATTGATTTCATACATTTCCATCTATGGATCCATAGAAGTATTGTGACTGAGAAGAAAGGGACATGTAAAATAGAAAATACTTTAATTTTTTGTGGCCATTGTTTGGTTTGCTTTAATTTAGATATTCATTTTTGACAGGAACACAATGTGCCTAGTCTGTGAACCCTTCAGTGACATACACCTAACTGAGAGATGTGGTGGCATTATGAATCTCTACGATATCGTCACGTTTAGTACACTGTAGTAGTTGCTGAATGATTGGGGATTGTGACTAATACCTTTCATGGTTCTCCAGAGATCTACCATCCTAGTAAATAGTGTGAATTTGGAGACTCACCATGTATATTTTGATCTACTACTTACTCATGGAACATTGCTACTCAGGAATGACTGGGAAATTGAATTAATTATCTTCTCACTCTTGGTCATCTAAGTTGTCCCTAAGTAATATGACTTTTATATCTCTTACTAACTTCTATTGTTCAGAGACAAATTTTGTTTGAACCAACTCTACATATATAGAGAATTCATAGTTGAAATTATGTCAATTACTTCTATTTAACATCCATTATGCTCTTATGACTATGATGGTACTCTGTCTAAACATTAAAACGCTATTTCAGATCCATTTATATTGATCAGAATACATATTGGAATTAATTCCAAAATGAATTTAAGGCATATCCTAGAAGTGAACAATTAGTAAACCTTCAGTTGAGTTTAATGAAATGAAATCTCTGTAAATATGGATATACTAGAGTAGCATTTTCTAATAGTTTATATCTGATATTATGCATTATATGCCTAATAACTATCTTTTCTTTCTATAAATGAAACCTTCACTTTTATATTAATAATTGTAATACTAACTAAAATTTTTACCAAATTTCTGTTAATCTCCAGATATATATTTTTAGTATTAGTTTATTAGCGTTTGGTTATAATACAAGCTTTTAAGAAGCATATGTTTGAAAATTTTTGATTAGTGAAGGAAAAAATCTTGAATTTGGTTATTTATTAATATGGAGAGATAACACATATACACACATATATGCATTAAAACATATAATACTGATTGTTGATGATACACTTATACATACACTTGGATTTTTTATATATTGGCATTTGTATCACATTCTCAGTTATTTATTGGTCAGGAACTCAAAGCTCTTCATCATTCAACTGAAGATTTAGTTCAAAATTGGATTCTAAGAGGCCAGAATGAACTATATCTCAAATTTTTGATTCAGTGTTAATGTATTATTTTTGTTGTTTTATTTCTTTTGATAAATAAATCAATTTTCTAAAACAATATCAAAATGAATAGCATGACATGACTACTCATTTACTTATTTTTCTACTGTGTTTGCCATATAGAATACTGTTAGAATTTATTACACAAAGAAGAAATATTGACTCTGAAGCTATTCCTTCGTGCAAACCACCAAAACATAAGAATGCCCAAACTTTATACACTGAGTCTTGTATTGAACAAATATATATCTGCTAATTATTCTAATTTATGTTTTTAAGCAGTAAATCATAATTTTTATAAAAATATAATTTTAATAGATTAGAATAACATAGACTTTACCTGCATATAAGTATTTACATTTTTTAAATGCACATGGTCTTGGAAAGAGTTCAATTTTCATTTATAGTGTCTTAAATTTCACCATTTAAATTAATAAGGATCAGACTGTTGTGACATTCTTCAAATTCAAAATGATTTTCAACTATTAATAAGTCTTAACAGCTCTATGATATAATTAAATATTAAGGAGTGTGATTAAGAAGGCTCATAAACTATCTACTTTCTGGGAATGCACAAAAATTTACTATTACATGATGATGAAGGTGTTATACCAATGAAAAAGATATTGCATGGTTTAATTTCTTTGAATGCATATTACCAAAAATATAAAGACATTCATTAGGTATTTGTTTCTTATCATCGACATTAGAAAATATAGAGAGAATATGTCTAACATTCTTATAGTAATATACATTTTATGCTTGTGATTTTTCAGGATCTCAGTTGACTTGAGAGCAGAGTTCTGATTTTTGAGAAACTAAATAAATAGCATATCTATTAGCAGAGTTCTCTGGAATATCAATAATTTCTATAGTACCCTGTGCAGGACTTGGAAAAAGGATAATAAAATATTAACATTCCTAAGAGTTCCTAAAATGCAACAATTTTAGGTGGCTGATTGAAAAAATGTGCATTATTTAGATAAAATCAAGAAGATGCAATGTAGATTTTTAAAAATCTTTTTGTTTGGGATCATAAAAATGTTAAAACCTGACATATTTTAGCCCTGATGAAATATTACTCAGATTCTAAGCTTATAAAAACTATGAAAGGGCAGAAGTAAGATTATTTTCTTTCTGGAAAAAAAACGGTTTTGCCTATACTCAATATGAGGGCTTTAGCTTGGAAGACTGTGAGAGCAAGATCACACTATTAGAATATACCGTTGGGGATAAAAAAAAGTACTTGATAAGGCTGCTAAATATTACTTCCTTTTAAGCAAATTGCATTTTTATGTTCTTGCCATATGAGTCTGTAAAATAAAATTATATATTTCCAACTAAACAGAATAGCATGGCATTTAATTTTTTCAAAAATATGCGAGTAAATAAGACCATTTACTGGCAAAGTATATGATTATTTTAACTGAACCTCTCTGTTTTTGTGTTGTTTTAGTTGAAGTTAGGGAGAAATAAACACTAAGCTTGGGGAGACCCACTTTTGGACTGGCAGTGTGAGGAGCTCTGCAGAGCAGCCCCTCCTCAACAAAACAACCATAATTGGTGAAAACTACCAAAAAAAAAAGCACCAACCATTTAAAGTATCTGGAAATTGTTCTAAGGACATACAACAACAAAAAAGAAACATTTATTCAAGAGAATCTGCAAAAACCCAGTAAGAACGTAAGAGTATGTGGTGCTCGTGTCCACTACAGACAGGAGTATGATCTGCACCCCCACCAACCGCTGCACTCAGCATGACAGAAGTTCCACTACAGAGTATGAGACCAAAAAATTGAGACTTCCTTTCCCCTAATTCCCAGGTAAGGACTACAGTATTGTATTGGCTTCCTAATGCTGCTGCAATAAATTACCACAAACTTGGTGGCTTAAAGCAACAGAAATTTATTCTATTCATCTGGAGTCATAATCAAGATGTCAACAAAGTTACACTAACTCCGAATGCTCTAGGAGGGGAAACCATTCATTGCTTCTTCCTTCTGTGGGTGCAGGTGCTCCTTGATTTGTGGCTACATTTCTCCAATCTCAGTTTCAGTGGTCACAGTGTTTTGTCTCCTATGCATCAATTACAAAGATACTTGTCACTGGGTTTAAGGCTCCCTCAGATAATCTACATGATCTTTTTATTTCAATATCCCTAATTTAGGTGTGCCTGGGAGGCTCAGTTAAGCATCTGACTCTTGATTTCAGCTTAGATCATGATCTCATTGTTTATGATATTGAGCCCCATGTCGGGCTCTGTCAGTATGCCCCTCCCCTCCCCATACTCATGTTCTCTCTCTAAATAAATAAACAGACATTTAAAAAAAGATCCCCAATATAATTATATCTGCAAAGATCCCTTTTCCAAATGAAGTAACATTCATAGGGTCTCGGGATTGGGGTGTGAAAATATCTTTTGGGGCCACCACTTAGCCTATTATAGTCCACACTCTAGCCTGCCCAAATTTAATCTTCCCCCCACAAAATACATTAATTCTATCACAAACTTCCCCCAAATTTCAACATAGTGTAGCATTAAATCTAAGTACAAAATCTCATTTAAAGATCATCGGTTCAAAAGTCCCAAATGTCATCATCTAAATCATCAAAATCTGGTACGAGTGATATACTGAATATGATTCATCCTGAAGCAAAATTCCTCTCCATCTGTGGACCTGTGAAACTAGAAAACAAGCTATCTACTTCTAAGATACAATGGTGGGTTAGGGATGTGATAACAGTTATAAACACTCCTATTTCAAAATGAAGAAAATAGAAGGAATAAAGGAGCCACTGGTCCCAAGCAAATCCAAAACCTAGCAGCCAAATTCTATTAGATTTCAAGGCCTGGGAATGATGTCCTGTGGTTCTGCCCTCTGGGCCCACAGCTCTGTTGTCTAGATCTACTGCTGCTCCAGAGACCTTTACACTCAGACATCTCCAAAGTCTCTGTCCACAGAAGCAGCTCCATAAGCCTTCAGTAGGTCTCTACTTCTTATGTGTCTGTGCCTCCAACTTCTGCACACGTGCTTCTGTCCTTTGCTTTGGTGTTGTAGCTCTATCTTCATGCTCATGCCTCTGTGGGCATCTATGACTATGGCTCTTTCTTCTATGTCATTCTTCATTTTTTTAATAAAAATTTTAATGTTTATTTATTTTTGAGGGAGAGAGAGAGACAGAGACAGAGTGTGAGCAGGGGAGGGGCAAAGAGAGAGGGAGACACAGAATCCAAAGCAGGGTCCAGGCTCTGAGCTGTCAGCAGACCCAGATGCGGGGCTTGAACTCATGAGCTATGAGTTCTGTCTCCTATGCATCAATTACAAAGATACTTGTCACTGGGTTTAAGGCTCCCTCAGATAATCTACATGATCTTTTTGTTTCAATATCCCTAATTTAGGTGTGCCTGGGAGGCTCAGTTAAGCATGAAGATGAAGTCAGATGCTCAACCGACTGAGCCACCCCGGTGTCCCTGTCATTTTGCATTTTTCTTAAAGGACAGTATGTTTGTATCTGAGTAGTAATATCAGACTGTTTCCTACCTAGAATTTTGGAAGTCTGGCAACATCGTCTCCTTTCATTTTGTCCTGTTCCTATCCCTTTTAGTCCAACCTGGAAGTATTTCTTCTGATACAACATTCTCTAAAATCTTGTGGGCCTTCTGTATATGTCATAGGGATTCACAGAAGTAGACAAAAAGGTCTTCCACAGATCATTCTTAAATTATTCCATGTCTACTCTCCATAGATCCCTTTTGGACTATCCCATCATTATTCCTAGCTTCTTTGAGATGGCTGAGTGGATGTACAACTTACACATCTAATTTCTTCAATAAATGCTTGTTCAGCCACACACTTGGCCTTCTCTCCAGAGCACATTTACTGGCAGAGAATTTAATATTAGTGTCTTCCATAATTTGGATGCGCTGAGGATTTTTTAAATTATCAAAAGCTGGTTCCTTTCTGCTTAACATTTCATACTCAATTTATCTTGTTCTTCTTATATTTTACTATTGCAACAAGAAGAATCCAGACCATACCTTCAACACATTCCTTGAGAGTCTCCTCAGCTAAATATCCAAGTTCATCACTTATTTTTTTTCTTTCCTTTTCTTTCTTTCTTCCTCTCTCCCCCCTCCCTTTCCTTTAATATACATCCAAGTTTTTTTAGCATATAGTGCAATAATGATTTCAGGAGTAGATTCCAGTGATTCATCCCCTATGTATAACACCCAGTGCTCATCCCAGCAAGTGTCTTCTTTAATGTACCTTATCCATTTAGCCCATCCTTTCACCCACAGCCTCTCCAGCAACCCTCAGTTTGTTCTCTGTATTTAAGAGTCTCTTATATTTTACCCCTCCCTGTTTTTATATTCTTTTTGTTTCCCTTCCCTTATGTTCATCCATTTTGTATCTTAAAGTCCTCATAGGAATGAAGTCATGATATTTGTCTTTCTCTGACTTATTTCTCTTAACATAATACCCTCTAGTTCTATCCACATAGTTGCACATGGCAAGATTTCATTCTTTTTGCTTGCCAACTAATACTCCATTGTGTATATACACCACATCTTCTTTTTCCATTTATCTGTCGATGGAGAGTTGGGCTCCTTCCATACTTTGGCTATTGTCAATAGTGCTGCTATACACATTGGGGTGCATGTGCCCCTTCAAAACAGCACACCTGTATCCCTTGGATATATACCTAGTAGTGCAATTGCTGGGTTGTAGGGTAATTCTATTTTTATCTAAGTTCATCACTTATAAGTTCTGCTTTCTACACAACTGTAGACACTATTCAGCCAGGTTGTCTGTGACTATAAAACAAAGCACCTTTCCTCCAGTTTCAAATGACATTTTTCCTAATTTCTTTCAGAGCCTTTAATAAAAGCACCTTTAAAGTTCTTATTTCTACCAACATTCTGTTCGTAACTATGTATTAAACTTGCTAATGGAGAAAGGATACTGTTTCTTATGCTGTTGCTCCTGTCTTCATAGATGAGACAAGAATGGAAATGAGCAACCCTCAAGTCTTTCCCTCAAGTCTTTCTTGCAGACACTATGGGAATCCTGTTAGCAGTCATTTCTGAGGAGGCCATTTCTTGTTGTTTTTGAGGGTTGGTGATGATTCCACATAATACCTAATAATGTACTGCTGGCACTAGAGCTCTGTTTGAGAAGGTATTAATGTTTACCTCATTTGCTAAAGCAGAAGAAATCAATCCTGGTAGTTTGAGTACAGTAAAACTTACTTGATTGGTCACTAATTAATTCCCTAGGATCTAATTCAGAGTAAGTGCTACTTACTAGCTGATTACATGGAATTTCCCATGAGTTACCTTGCTCTTATGAGCCATGAAACAATAGTAGTTGTTTCACTTTGAGGGAAATCAATGAACCAAGAATAAGTTTACCTACATCTACATAGGACTGGCAGAAGTGTTTGAAATTATAAATAAGGAAATAATCTAATTTACTTTCTGACCTATAGTGTTAATTCTATAAGCAGATTTAAATATCATTGTTTATTGAAATTTTTGGTAAATATACACATATACACAAATATGTATATACATGCATATGTTATAATGTATATATAAACAATTCATAATTCATATACATTTATTACATATCATATGTGATTTTATGTATAATATGCTAAATATAATATATATATATAATCAATTCCCAATTATGCATGCTTCCAAATGGATAATCTAAAAGCCTAGGATTGAATTAAGCTTAATTAGTGGAAAAATACTTTTAATTATGTGGGCCTGGGCCCATCGGATGTTAACCACTGGAAGTGGGATTTTTTAGGAGTCTTAATCTTCTCAGTCTTACGTCTGGTTCTGTGGACAGGAGTTGGTTTTAAAAAAAAAGATTTAAGAACAATGATTTTGTTTCATTTGTTTCTCTTGTAAAATAAGTACATTGATAACTATTCATTACAAATAGGAAATAAAACACAAAATGAAGGGCACCTGGCTAGCTCAGTTAGTAAAGTGTGCAATTCTTGTGTGTAGAGATTACTTAAAAATAAAATCTTAAAAAAAAATCAAAATGAGCCCATAATCTTGCTGCTTACAGATAATCAATTGAAAGCACTGTATATTTTTCTAAACATTTCACATATTCACTTGTTTGGTACTTTTTTCATAAGAATGAAATCATATTTTAACTTGCTTTTTCAATTTATTTTTTTAATCATCATTCCATGTGAATTTTTATTAACCTCCTACCTAACTTTAATGTGTGGAAAGCCTGTCACTTTTTATTAACACATTTTCCTTCCCTGGGTCAGTTAAACTTTGATAATACACCAAAAGTTAGGCTCTGGTTAACCAGTTTCCCTTGAGGGCAGGCTTTCTTAAGAAGAACAAGAATGCTCTGATGTATTTCAAAATGATTCTTCTTCTCTGCCCCAGCTGAAAAAAGGGGGGGATTTTTCTCTGATATTTACTATGGGAATCGGTAGAGCTCTTGAGGGTGAATCTCAGAGGATTGTGGGGTCCTCCCTTTGACTGGGTCCCCATGACATTTTTAATTAGAGTCGACCACACTGGGCCTCCAGCAATTCATGAGTTACAGTTCAGGTTTTCCTACCCTGGCACTATTTCTTGGGTACTTTCAGGTCATGAGTGTCTGTTTTGGTAGTTTCAGGTCATGAGTGTCTGTTTCGGTAAGCTATGACTCCTTATATTTGCCTTTCTTTCTAATTTTAGAGCAGTGGAAGGACTGTGTCCTTTCCTCTCTTAAAGATCCCAAAAGGGTTGCTGATTTTCAGTCTTTTCAGCCTATTATTTGTTGTTAGGATGAAGTGGTGACTTCCAAGCTCCTTACTGAGGGAACTGGAAAGGGTCTTTCTTTGATTTGCTAAGCTTCTTCAATTTGTAATTAAAAAAAAAAATAAATTTGGAAATATTCTGGCAATGACTTTTTTTGTTACAGTTTCTTTCTTTTCTCTCCTGAGACATGCAGAATAGAATTCTTGATATTCTTACACATGTCCCTGAGACTTTTGCAATTTTTTCTAATTTGTTTCTCTCTGTTCTTTAGATTGAATCAATATTATTGTTCTATTGTCAGACTTAGCAACCCATAGTTTGTCATCTCTGATCTGCTTATAAGCCCTCTGATTTTTATATTTCAGTAATTGTAATTTTTAATTATAGAATTTCCAGTTTGTTGTTTTTTATAGTTTTCAATTATCCACTGAGATTCTTCTTTATTCCTTCACAACAAGTATATTTCCTGAGCATACTTACACTAATGGTTTTCTCTGAAACCCTTAAGGACTGGTATCTTTTCATTGCCTTTTCTCGTAAGTACTGGCCACATTTTCCTGTTTCTTTGCATGTTCAATAATTTTCAATTGTATCCTGAACCCTTAGATATTGGACATGATACAGACAATAGTTTCTATTTCTCAGAAGATTATTGATTTTTTAAAAAAATTTGCTTGTTTTTGTTTCTAACAAGCGGTTAACTTGGCTGAACCCTATCTCCAACCCTGCTTCCTTTTGATGAATAGCACTGAAACCTGTTCAGCTTTTTTGGCTTGGCTGGGCTCCTGGCAGACTGGCTCACATATGCATAGTTTAGGGGGTTAGCTGGAGATTTGGGCAGAGTTGATATCCAGAACATGGGACTTTCCCTCTCTGTTTCTCTCCTTTTATTTCTTCCTTTTTTTTCCCAAATGTGGTCACCCTAAAAACTCTATCCTCTGTTTTCTCCTGCTAGAAACACTGTGGATTCCCTTCCTGAATTTTAGCCACCCCAGTTGTCAACAACTGGTGCTTGTTTCCAGGTGAAGAGATAAACAAAAGGGGACCTCATTCAATGCTGCTCCTTTTTTTTCCAAATGCCAATTCTCTTGTTTATTATTAGCTGATACACAAAGAAGATTGGAGAATAGAATGACATTAATTATTCTGCATGAATTTCCAGAGGAAATGATGTATGATATGAATATTGGTCAATGCAAAGCAGTTTTGTAGGAGATTAAGAAACTTCAGACAAAGGTAAAACAATATAAATTACTTATTTAGAGGGAAATAGATATGACACATATACGATGCCATGGTTTTAAGGTTGTCTTGGGGCACCTAGGTGGCTCAGTTGGTTGATGATCCAACTTTGGCTCAGGCCATGATCTCATGGTTCATGAGTTCAACCCCCACACTGGGCTCTCTGCTGTCAGGATAGAGCCAGCTTTGGATCCTCTGTCCACCTCTCTCTGTGCACCTTCCCCGCTCACACACACTCTCTTTGTCTCTCAAGAATAAATAAACATTAAAAAATAAAAATAAAAAATAAGGCTATCTCAATTTATGGAATAAATAAGCACTTGAATTTCATGAGAATTTAATTGTCAATTAGATAAAATTTTAATCTGTCAAGAATATGTTAGAGCACAAAGTGAATATATGCCAATTTTTCTGCAAAGCATATTTTCCTAGGAATTATATATACTAACATTCTATTCAATTATATATTTTTAATAAATCAAAAATATTTTGCATGCTTGCACCCTCGAAAAAAATAAGTCACCACTATGTTTTACCTTTATCAGCAATAACTATCAATCTCAGGTATCATATTTATTGAAGGTCAGCTTCATGCGACTGAATGAGAAATTGGCCATTTATTGTTTTTGCCTCAGGGAACTTCATTCAGCTGAACTAATGTGACTTTAACAGTGTGAGGACAGAGATCATTTACTAGGAGGGACCCATTTATTATAAAATCTAAGAACATGAATTTTGTTCTACCTTTATTCAGTATACTTGAAAACAACTTACAAATGTTTACCATTTTATACACTATTACCATCCATAGTTGAAGAGAAATAGGTACAGTGTGGAAATTGTTAATCAGAATATGATTTGGTGCTAATTTATGTGGTCAATGGATGTGTTAATGAGAAGAAAGCTAAGAGGACGACAGTGCACTCATTCCCAGTGTCTGTTACTAAGGAAAGTTATCCCACTCACTTTCTCTGCCAAAGGGAGAACAACTATCTACTATATATTGCCCTTCATAAAGATTTATA
Source organism: Cryptoprocta ferox (assembly GCA_028646485.1). Classification (NCBI taxonomy): domain Eukaryota; kingdom Metazoa; phylum Chordata; class Mammalia; order Carnivora; family Eupleridae; genus Cryptoprocta; species Cryptoprocta ferox. Next base: position 62,731,752 of record CM053578.1, on the reverse strand, counting down.
ATTTGTACTAACATATTAGCATAGTAAAAGTCCTGAGATTTCTGTGATAAGGGAACCTATTTAATGGTGTTTAATCCAGTGTTCCCTAAACATATTCAACTACAAATCTCTTTTCCACACATGAAGGGTTAATAAAGACTGATGATACAAAGAAGTGAAACTGGTTATTTCATGTGTTAATGGGACCTGGCATCTTGGGTGATTAGTCATGTAATATGAGAAGAAGGAAACTAACTTCATTAGGATGATAGTCTAAACTTCTTTTAATTTGGATATTTCTGAGGGCTTGACCTATGAAAACCCAGTTAGGTGTCCCAAAGAAAAAGAAAATTTCACAGTAAACCATCTTAGATCTGAATATATTTTAAAGATAACAGTGTTGTAGATATGGATCTCTCTTTTCCTCATTCTGTGTGTTTGGGTGTACATATATAAGGATGTATTTGGGATACAAAAGAGGAAGTGTATGTCAAGGGCAACCTGAGAGTTGCAAGAAATTAACATCAGGTCTTAGTGGATGGATATGGATGTCTAATGTCAACTGAGTGGGCTGGCCTCTCAGTATTGTTTGGACCCTTATAATGGGCCATCAATTCATTTTAGGATATCTAACCCAGAGAGTATCCTTTTTAGCCCTGCTGCTATAAACTGGTTTAAAAAGATGGCCCTTAATAGCACAGAGAATGAGGAAGTCAGACTCAGTGCATCATATGAATAATTCTAAGTTAAGTTTTTCTAATAGTTCTCTAAATGATATTTGCTTTATCTTCATGATGTTATAAATGTCATGACCAGTGCCCACAATTCTCTTCCTTCCTTGTTTATCCTGGCACATGTCCTAAAGGACTCAGCTCTGTATCACTTCTAATGTAAAACATTCATCAATATCCACACTAACAGAGTTAACTGATCATTCTTTTTTGCTTCCTGACCACATTCTTTATTTGATCATATTGTATTGGAGCTGTTTCTTCATTTATTGTGACATTCTTGTGGGTTGGGTTTTGATGTATCATTTTGCTTATATTTGTATTTAAGCCATGTCTAATATCTAGTAGCACTCAATGTGTTCAGCAAACATTAGTTGATTGAGTAAAGAAATAAACATGAGCATTTCTTCTTTTTCTTCTTTTTAAACATTCCTTTACTCTTGTTCAGGTCTAGGTTGTAAAAATTTCCGTTCCTCTTTCAATTTTTCAATTATGTTGCCCAAAAGTACAACAATCTTGGCCTCCTTTTTAATTAATTAATTTTTTAAAGTTTATTTATTTATATTAGAGAGAGAGAGAGAGAGAGAGAGAGAGAGAAAGCAAGTGCATGTGAGTGGGGGAGGGGCAGAGAGAGAGGAAAAGAGAGAATCCCAAGCACGTGTCACACTGTCAGTGCAGAGCCCGATTCTGGGCTCGGACCCACAAACTGTGAGATCACGACCTGAGCTGAAACCAAGAGTCAGATGTCAACTGACTGAGCCACCCAGGTGCCTCAGCCTCCTCTTTTAAGACTATATTCAAAGAAGTCATAAAATGAGTAGGTATCATTTTGGATGCTTCCTACATGAAGTCCTACTTGTTTAATTTTTATTTAATATGAATTATTTCGTATAAAAATAGCTATTTGTGACTAATACAAAGTTATTTTAGTGCATCAAAAATTACCACATTTTTTTCTGGATTGTTTTATCCTTTAGGCAAAGTATTTTCCACTTAAGAAATATTTCTGATTGCACCTGTTTGTTTTTAAAATCTATCTAGAACAGAATGTCATATTTTCTTTTTTCTTTTTTTTTAGAGCATTTTTATTTTTTATTTTATTTTATTTTTATTAAACTTCATAGTTTATTGTCAGGTTGGTTTCCATATAACACCCAGTGCTCTTCCCCACAAGTGACCTCCACCAAGACTACCACCCCCCATTACCTTTCCCCCTCCCCTTCCCCCCCTCAGTTTGTTTTCAGTATTCAAGAGTCTCTCGTGTTTTGTCTCCCTCCCTCTCCCTAACTCTTTTTCCTCCTTCCCC
>CM053578.1:62694656-62729236 GCA_028646485.1 Cryptoprocta ferox | reverse complement strand
TCTCTCTCTCTCTCTCTCTCTCTCTCTCTTTCTCTCTCTCCCCTCTCTCTTTCTAGAAACATTACATATATGTTATATAGATTCTCAGTATTATTGCAATTTTCTTCAGGATTTGAGGCCATGCACAGGTTTAATTAATGTGGTGATGTTGTAGCTACCTAAAGAATGAAATGGTTTCCCAATGTAGATAGACTCTTGACTCTTTTGGTAAGTTGATCCATAGTATGTTAAGAAACATTTTTAAGGAGGAGGTACAGGTATCACTGGAATGTTTAAATATAATAAAAAATGAAGAAAATTTATAAAGTGGTTGGCCACTTAGGTAAGCAAAAATGCTAGTATCCCCGTCTCTCTTGCAAATGAAATACAATGTTTGGGCCCTGGGGGAATATAAAAACAAAGAAAAAGTTTCAACAGGTAGTATTACATCAGTTTTTTTTTTTTTAAAAGAAGCATTCTTAAAGCAAGAAGTGATACACATCTTTTCAATGACTGTTAAACTACACAGAATCAAGCAAACACCATTATTAGGAGTACAATCTCACACCTTGTATGACCTACGCTTATTTTAACACATATGTGCCATGTGTGACTGTAACTGAAAGTCCTGTCTTAGAATCACTATATATTGATTTGTGCAAATATAACTGAAAGTCTTATCTCAGAATCACTAATACATAAAAACCCCACGTATTGTTCTTTACTTAGATAAGATTGTTATCTTTGTATGAAATCAACATTTTAAAGAAATTCTAAAATTTGACGAACCCATATCATTCTGAATCTGGGTGTGCCCTATGTTTTGAAGATCTGTGTCAATTTGTGTGTGATTTAATTTGGGGTTAAGTAGTAAGATTTTGATGTTTAGCAACATGGTACTTAATATCCAAAATAAAAATTCATGAAGTAAATCAACCAGGAAGTAACTATTATTTCAAAACATTTTAATGATATTTTATGTTTTACAAATTTATATACCACCTATTATCAAGTAAAGGTTTTATAAATGCGAGATATTCTGGGGTTGATGCAGAAGAACCAGATAAAACAGATTTTGTGAGGAACATATAATACAGATTGAGGAAATTTAAGCTTCTTCGATGTTACTGAGGCTGTCCCATACTGTTTTATCTGTATCTAAAATTTTGAGAGCACATTGAGCTGTAAGGCATATTAGGTTTCGAATAAAAATATCTGGGTTCCAGGCTCAATCTTTCAGTGACAAACTTCTTAGTTTTCTCTCATTTGAGATGGGTGTGTTGATACCAAATGTAAAGGCAATAAAAAAAAGCAAAAATAAGCAGGTGGGACTACATCAAACTAAAAAGCTTCCACACACAAAAGGAAACCATCAAATGAAAAGGCGACTTATTAAATGGGAAAAAATACTTTCAAATCATATATCTGACAAGAGGTTAATATCTAAAATATATAAATAATTCATACAGCTCAACAGCAAAAACTCAAACAATCTGATTTAAAAAATGAGCAGAGAATCTAAACAGACAGTTTTCCAAACAAGATATCCAGATGGCCAGTAAGTACATGAAAAGATGTTCAACATCACGAATTATCAGGGAAATGCAGGTCAAAACCACAATGAGATATCACCTCACATCTATCAGAATGGCTACGATCAAAAAGGCAATATATATATTATATATAATAATAAATATATATAACTATATATAAGTATATAACTATATAAGTATATAAAACTATATATATATAACAAGTATAGGTGAGGATGTGAAAAAGAGGGAATTCTTGAGCACTGGTGGTAAAAATGTAAGCTGGTTCATCCACTAAGGAGGTTCCTCAAAAATTAAAAATAGAGCTACCATATGATCCAGTAAGTCCCAAAGAAAATAAAATTTACCAAAGAAAACAAAAACACTAGCTCAGTAAGATAGATGTAGCCCCGTGTTCATTGCAGCATTATTTACAATAGCCAAAATATAATACTTGTAGGTTAGCTTTCTTACGTGATTCTCACATAATTACGAAGAAAAGAATTCAGTAGGTATTTTATTTTGCTACAAGTTTTTGTTTGTTTTGTTATGTTTTTCTCTGCTCTTGTTATTTTAAATAATATTTTTATCTATGGACTTCTTACATTTTAAACTACAATGTAGTTTTCCAAACAGAAAACCTATTTTTCATCTCAAAAAATTACCATATTGAATGTAATGAAGAACAATTATTAACTCTTAACTACTACATGCTTTAACTAACTAACTTTTGCTGAATCTATTGGTATTGACACAGACCTTGAAGCTTTCATGTCTTTTAGGACCTGGGGTAATGTAGTAAATTAGCTGTGTGGTAGATAATATAAGGCATGTTAGAATGAAGTTCCTCAAACTCTTAATGGATTATTTATGGTGCCTGCTAGCTACAGAGGACAGTTTAATTCATTTAACCATGAGGCTTTTTTTTCTGACTAGAAGATTTATTTTTAACACCTTTAAAAGAAGTGAAAATAGGTTTCCAGATACTAATTCCAAAATTACAGTAGCCCACCGCAAGGGATATAAAGATTTCTTCTTGAAGTGTATTGACACTAACAAAATTTAAAAGTTTACCAAAATTAATTCTTTAAATTAAAGAAATACAATGAATAAATAATACAGTGATTCTTAAATTTAAAAAAAAAGGGAACACTTTATGATACTTTTTATAGTTAAAAAATTCCTTGCCTTTTCTCAGGCCACTGGGAAGATGGCAAACATTCAGACTGAGCGTGCCTACCAAAAGCAAACAGCTATCTTTCAAATAAGAGCACAGTCTTGTTTGGAGAAACTGGCAAGGAGAAGTTCCCACAATACTACAAAAACATTGGTCTGGCTTTCAAGATGCTCAAGAGGGCCATTGAGGGCACCTACACTAACAAGAAATGCCCTTTTACTGGTAATGTCTCCATCTGAGGGCGGATTCTGTGTGGTGTGGTGACTGAGATGGAGATGCAGAGGACCACTGTCATCCGCTGAACCTACCTCCACTACATCTGAAAGTACAACTACTTTGAAAAACACTATCTATAAGAACAAGTCCACGCACCTGTCCTCCTGCTTCAGGGATAACCAGATTGGTGACACTGTCACAGTGGGCATATGCCATCCCTTGAGCAAGACTGTTTGGCTTCAACGTGCTCAAAGTCACAAAGGATGCTAGCACCAAGAAGCGATTCCAAAAGTTCTGAGATTAGACATCTGCCCACACCCACGAAGAAAATAAAGTTATTTTCCCACTCAAGGAAAAAAAAAATCAAAATGGAACACTTTTGACAGATTTGAGAGCTTCCAAAAGACTTCCATTCTCTGACCAATCTTAGAACGTTGGTTTCTGTGTTCACTATTTAATTGTATTCTGCAATCTGGAAGGCATTAAAGGGTATATAATACATAGCATGTTTAGGGTACTTACCTTGTATCTATATATTTTTAAACATCTGTATTAAACTACCCTATATCCTACCATCTGAAATTTATAGTTTATTCACAAAACATTTTTGATAATTTATGTGTTCTCTATATTTATATTTTTCCATATTGTTGTCTGCATTTCTTCTAAAAGCAAAAAAAAATCGTACTGAGTCTACAGCTAATATATAATTAGACATAAAATTAAAGCAATATAAAAAATTAAGAAGAAAGTAAAATTTTCCCCAAATATAAACATGCAGTTAAATACTTAACATTCAGGCAAACAGCTTTTTTTTTAATTAAACTTTTATTTTGAGATAATTATAGATTTATGTGCAATTCAAAGAAATAATATGGGAGACCCTTGTGTCCTTTACTCAGTTTTCCTCAATAGTAGCATCTGGCAAAGCAAATAATAAAATTAGGGAAAAATCAGTGAACACCATTAATATATGGTGTGAAAGTCACTGGCTAATCCTTTAGAGAAAAAAAAATATAGCTATTCTTTGTTTGTTACTCCAAATAAAATGCATATAGAGCACATGGGGGAATGTAAAACTATACCTCTAAAAGAACTAGAAGAAATATGGAGGTGGGAAATGCCTGTCAACAAATAAATGCCCCAAATTAACAGACATAAGACTGAAGAATTTTACTACATGGAAGATGCAAACATCTTTAGCAAATCCTGCCTAAGTCCAGATTCCCACAACAAGAAAAAGGAAAACTGGTTCCACGATGTAGTGAAAGAAACTAAATGCTCCATTTCCAGAGTAAAGGGTTATACGTTTTTGGCAGCTGCTTTCTTTTCTTTTCTTCCTTTCTTTTTTCATATTTATTTATGCATTTTTGAGAGAGAGACAGAGAGTGAGAGAGAGAGTGGGAGGGGGAAAGAGAGAGGGAAGCAGGTTCCACACTGTCAGCACAGAGCCTGATACGGGGCTCAAACTCACAAACTGTGAGATCATGACCCAAGCCAACATTAAGAGTCGGACTCTTAACTGACTGAGCCGCCCAGAGGTCCCATGTTTTCTTATTTTCTGTATGATCTAACACAAAGTTTGCTGACCAAAGATTATGTGTCATCATATCCACAGAGCCAGCAGAGCAAAGCCATGCAGAGCAAAATCAATCAATCAATCAATCTATCTATAGATATATCTAGATATATATCTGCAGAGGGTTCCATACCTATGTTAATCAATCTGACTCATAGTTTGTAAATATGAATAAATAGCCTGGTGCTATTAAATCAAGGACACAGAAAAATAAGAGTATGATAAGAATAATAAAATAAGAATAAAATAAGAATGATAAAAATGAGATGAAAAATGAAATAGGTGGCCTAGAAGTAGTTTTCATTTGAATATCACTTTAAAACCATTTAATTGTTATTCTGAGATATATAATTGAGAAAATATTGCACTGAGAAATAAAAGTAGGCTGCTATGTGCAATAGTAGAAACAATAATATTGCAATAATGATACTACAATAAAGAAGCAATCAAAGAACATGAATCGAATACAGGAAACGATACTCCGTTTAAAAACCGATCCAGGAAAAACAGAGAATTTAGGTATCAAGTAACACTTAGAACTATAGTCTTTGAGAATATCAGAGACCAAGGGCTCTCTGTCATACCTGTTTTTCAACCAGTATACAGAATGCCCCCAAACTCCTTCAAAAGTGTAAAAAAAAAAAAAAAAAAAAAAAAAAAAAAAGGCTATATCCTCGAATAGCAGAAATACTGAAAGTGGAGAAGTACAACTAATAGTTCATTGGCAGGGGTAGGTTGAATAGCTCTAAAATGTGTTTAATAGGAAGATCAGAAGAAAGAAAAGGGGAGGAAAACAATGCAAACATATATTTGAAGATACTTTTTCCAAAATTAAAAAAAACAAGAGAAATTCCAAGAGAAAATAATAAATCAGAGTTTATGCATTCAGATAAAAATGAAACAGACTAACAACACATTCTCATAACAAAATTTTATAAGTCAAAAGTTCACAAAAAATCTTAATTTTTTCCTACTAAAAACAGCCCCTGACAAAAGAACAAAATCCCTAATATAAACTTACGTAAGAATATCAACACACATTTTTTTCCCCCCAAAGAGCCAGTTGTTAAATATTTATCAGTGCACTACTGGCTCTGAGTGATTTTAATTTCCCTCTTTATAGCTTTATGTGTCTGGATTAAACATGCATTTTACTTTTATAATAAAAACCATATTCTATTGGAACTACAACAGACTGGCATACCATATAGCTTCAGTTTAGTGCTTTGAATTTTTTCCAATTGTGATAATAATAGCACCAGCATGCTACAATATAAAAGCGACTGTTGAAAATGAGCTCTCAAGTACAGAAAGAGAAGTAAAAGTACATAAGCCATATATAAAATGCATGGGGCCAAACTTGTTTTGTACATAATCTCATTTAATGCTTATTACAAACTGACAAAGTAGGCATTTTTGACTTTTTAAAGATATGTGGACAATGAGTTCAGGGGTTTGACTTAAAAAATGTACTCAGGGGGCTTAGTAAAATGGTATTTACCTGACCCTTTACCTGACCTTAATTAGGCAAGTCCAGGAAAGTTATTTGCCAGTGTACTGAAATTGAATGACTCAGGGAGATTCAACCATAATATGGTGAACCATATCAATCAAGACTCATGCACTAAATTAAAATGAGAAATGTGACTGTCAACAGACTGAGTCTATGAAGCTTGATCAGCCTGATCTAAGAAAACTACCTAAGTTATCAGACAAGTGCTTGGTAGGTTTGGATTGAGAGCAAGAACAATGAATTACATGATGTTAACGGGTAATAGCTTTATGTTCCAATATCCTAATATATTTATTCCCATAATAGGGATAAATCTGCCATAGGACAGGATATTTAATTAATGGTGATGGACTTTGCAAGGCTTTGATAACTCCCCTTTATCAAGGCTTCCATTATTATCTTATTGTGATTGATATTTTTTCCCTTAGTTATATTAATACTTGCAGTCTTGAACCCTTGAACATCTAGAAGCTGTGTGTTGATTTATAATTTACCTTTCAAAGAACAACTTAGATATATTTATTTCAAAGTCCTTTATGTTAGAGTAAGGTTATTTTCTCCTCAAGCTAAGGATATAAATTCCTTCAATTACCCACATCCTCCTCAGAGGCTCAGAGAATATAAGCAGGGAGAGTGGGCATGTGGTACTGTATAGAACCTGGAACTGGTGGGAATGGGCTTATTGTACAGGCTATTTCTAAATAAAATACGGGAGCCCTGGGCACTGCTTTTGTGATTTTTATCCTCTTTATTTGCCTTTGTCAGACTCTAGAGTTCTTTCTTGTTTTTTAGCTTATTCTTGATGAATAAAGTAAATTAATAATGACTTGGATCATTTTACTATGCTCTTAGAATATTCTTAGGAACTGAATCAGTTTTAGCTACCTAAGCCAAAGTTGATATGCTGGTCCCAGAAATTTCAGAAAGGGTGTCAATTCACTTGATGGCAGTGAAAGTAGAAATCACAAGGTCCAGAGAAGGCCTAATGGATACCTTCATGGATTTTCACTAAATTTTAAACTATTTATATAGTCTCCAATAAATCTATTGCATTTCATGTATATATATGAATATCTGTTTATATTATATAAATATGTAGATATATATATACACCTACACACATAGAAACATATACACACAAGCTCAATAATAGGAATGGCAATTGAAAAAATAATGCAAGGGGCGCCTGGGTAGCTCAATTGGTTAAGCGTCTGACTTCGGCTCAGGTCATGATCTCACAGTTCGTGAGTTGGAGCCCTGCGTCGGGCTCCGTGCTGACAGCTTAGAGTCTGGAGCCTGCTTAGGATTCTCTGTCTCCCTCTCCTTCTGCTCCTTCCCTGTTCCTACTCTCTCACTCTCTCTCTCTCTCTCTCTCTTTCTCTCTCTCTCTCTCTCAAATATAAAGAAACATTCAAAATAAAGAAGTTAAAAAATAAAAAAATAATACAAGAATATCTTTCTAGAGATCAGTCTTCTAGGAAATAAGAAGAGGGCAACAACATAGTATTTATAATAATAAGTTTGAGTATCTGTAAATAAATTATATATACACTATACATAACATTCTTCAGGCTGATCAATTTGTAATAGGCTTTTCAATTGCTGATGTGAAGAAAATACAACTTTGGCTTGTTAGAACAATGATTATGAGTAATGCCTTTCCTAGAATTCATTAAGAATCTCCCCTCCTGCCCCTTAGTCCAACAAACACACAAACCATGATGTCTCATTACTGTCACATAGGGTAGTTATTTTTAGTATACATGATTGAGGAATTAGTAAGAACAGTTGCCTCTACATCATTACAGAAACCTCGCCCAATCAAGAGTTACTTCAAGGTTACTGGGATAGGAAAAACTGGGATCTATGGTATGAGCATCCAAAGAATTTTTGTCAAGATTCTGAAAGAACTTTTGGCAAGATGAGGATGGACTGGCAGATAAAGTTGTTTAATACTGAAGATTATTTAGTGGTCTCCTGAATTATCCTGATCAACTTGAAATCAAAAGTGGCATTGGAGAGATTTAATACTTCAGAAAAGAAGTCAGAGATGGCACATGTAGTTTCTCATTCAGTAAGACTTCCTTTAAAAGATAAACTTCTAGTTATAAACTAAATAAGTTATGGGGTTGTAAAATATAGCATGATGATTATAGTTAACAATACTGTACTGTTATTTGAAAGTTGCTAAGAGAATAGATCTTAAAAGTTCTCATCACAAGAAAAAAATTGTAACTATGCATGGTGATGGATGTTAACTAGACTTATTGTGGTGGTAATGTGATAATATACACAAATATTTTACCTGAAACTAGTATAATGTTATATGTCAATTATACATCAGTGAAAAAAAAGACCTCCTTTATTACACTGTAGACAGCATCTTGGTAATGAGAATCATCCAGTCAAACAGGTAGATTTCTGGTAGGAATTTGAACCAATGAAATAATGACATATTTAAGGATTTAAAAAGCAATTTGTGAAAACTGAGTGAAGGATTTATTAGTTATTGTTATATTTTTTATGCATTGTTAATTTTTTTTAATTTCTAGAAAGTGCACCACCCCTATGTCAAGCATTTGAGATACATTTTAATACCAGTAACATGTCTTTTTTTTGGTATGAAAATCAATGACAAGCTCCTAACTGTCTGGACACTGCCTCTATCACCTCCATCTGAGCATCTTTTAGCGTTACCTTACAGGGTCAGGGCAGAATATGAAACAAAGAACAAAATCAGATATTGATGCTTATTCCCACCTGATTTTCTAACCTTTTTAAAGATTCAGACATCTTCACATCTGTACCTAGCTCTTTGCAGGTGTCTTCAGCTAGTAGAATGAGCATCCCATTTATTTTACATCAAAATATAAAACCCTTAATATAAAATATTAAGATGTAAAATATATATGACATTGATAAAACACTTAAATAGAATAAATTTTAATAAATTTTCTCATCTCTCTAATCTCTGAAATACCCTAGGATGATAGTGTGTATGTGTATATACTATACATATATACACACATATATGTACACATAATATATTTTATTCCAGGCATCCTTCTTAGAGTTGAATACTGTCATTGCTAAGATAACTCAGAAAAAGTTGGACCTGAGCTTTCTCTCAGGTCTCCTTACAGCTCTGCCTATCAGCAATCAGAGTACAGATTACACTGAAATAGATAATTTTATCTATAACTCCTTTGCCTGTTTGCCCTGCCAGAAGAGCTAATATGTTTAAATATTGTCCACTGGCAATCACTTTTTAGGCTGGTGATTCATTTTCATTCCATCATTATTTTGTATATGAATTTTTAAAATGTTTTACGTTCTTTTGTAAGAATCTCATTTACTTTGAGCTACTATTCTTATTGTTCATATATATACATACATACATATATATATATATATATATGCTTTTTAACTGAACACTAATGTCAAATGTCTACATGTTTTTCAAGCATCAATTTTTCAAAACCTTAAATAAATTTAAAAGTGACAAGGCAGGCAAAATGAACTGAGATACTTTCATAGGTTATATCTTTCAATTTGCTTTCCAGGCAAAAGGAAAAAAAAAAAAAAAACAGAACACAAGATTAGTAATGATACACCTCTAGACTATATCCTGGTTCTTCCTTTGAAAATAACATTGTTTCTTACTTATTATCCCTTTGCTAGTGCACTACTAAAAATAAAATCTCTTTTTATATATATTTTCTTTCTTGTGGCTTCAATAATTTTAGCCCAAGATGTGACAACCTAATAAAATATAATGAATATTGAACTAAAATCTGGTAGGCCAGGATTCATTCTTCACATGTAGCCTTTAAGTGATAATTGTCTCTCAAGAAAGTAGTGCTATAAAAAACACTGGTTAACAAATCAGAAACATGAGTCTAATGGTATGGGTAGAGATCCAATGAGGAAATAAAGCTCTAATAATTCAGGGCAATAAAGTGCCATGATTGATGGAGGTGTGGTAGGAATAGAGCATGTGGTGAGGAAACTAACCCAGTGTAATTATCAAAGTTTTCCTAGGAGTTATTTCTAGGTGCATATCAAAGCACAATGATGTTAAATTAGTTACATGTAAAGTTGGTTATATATTTTCCTATTCAGGAGAATATCATGGGCAAAATCCAGAAAGCAAAACAAAAGAATTTTGAAAACTGAAGAAGAGTTGATGAAAAGAAGTGGATATAATTAAAATTTCTAAGGAGTTGGAAGAAATAAGGCACAGTGATTAATTGTATATAAGGAGTGAAGGACCTGAAGGAGATAAGACTCCAATCAGGACTTGTAGCATAGGCAAGGTAATATGGCTAATTTACTGAAATTTATTTGAACAAAGGAGGTTGGGGACACAGAAATCGAAGAGATAGTTTGATGGTTAATTATAGTTTGATGGTTAATGTTGCTGGATTTGAGGAGTCTAGGGACATCCAAGTGCAAATGTCCAGTGGTCAGTTGGATATGTGGGTTTGAAACTCAGTGAAGTCGGGATGGAGATGGAGAGCAGAATCTTGAGTACAAGTATAATTATCATGTTTGAAGCCATGGGAATGAAGGGAATTGTTCCAGGAGACTATGAGAACTACAAAGATAAGTTTGGTCTGTCGATTAAAGTAATCACATGAGAAAAGAAATCTGCAAAGGTACATTATGAAAGATGGCCAGAAAAATAGGAAACAACAACAACAACAACAACAACCCATCTAGGCCTTGCTGTGCTTCTAACAATCAGTGTGTCTTAAACTATTCACTTAACTGCTTGGTCTCATTTTTTCTCCATAAAATAAAGATGCTCACATGTTAAATTTTATTAATTGCATAGCACGTTAAAAAGAAAATAGTGCATGTTATGGGCTGGAAGTGTTTTCTTGGTCCATTGGCCTGAGCTGCTGCCCAGGGCATCTGAGATGGAGCTGCAGCCCAGGGCTGCAGAGAGACAGGGCTGCTCCCCTGGTTGGCCTCGAGAACAGCATATCAAGCAAAAGAAGATTAGTCTTAATGAGCCTTAATATGTAAACAAAAAAATCTGCCTTGCTAGTTTTCAGTCTTGCTTGGGACTAGTGACCCCTTTCTTCTTTCTGATTTCTCCCTTTTGGAATAAGAATATCTATTCTGTATCTGTACCACCATTATATTTTGGAAGTAGATAACTTACCTGGTTTCATGTGTTCACAGCTAGAGGAAAAATGTGCCTTAAGATGAATCTTACTTCCATCTCATCCACACTTGATTTAGATGATATTTAGAGATGTTGGCCTTAGAGCTGAAACTGGAATGAGTTAAGACTCCTGAGATGCTGAAGTGGTCACGAGTGTTTTTTTCATGTGAAAAGATCATGAATTGGGGAGATCTAGAAGGTAGAGTGCTATGGGCTGAATGTTTCCTCCAAAATTTATATGTTGAAATCTTAACCTCTAGTACATCAAAATGCAACCATATTTGGAGACAAGGTCTTTCAAAATGTGATTGAGTTCATATGAGGTCTTTAGAGTGGGCCCTAGTCCAATGACTGATACCCTTATAAGAAAGGAAATTTGGACACAAAGAGAGACACCAGACATATGTGCACGCACCCAGACAGCCAACCACGTGAAGATAAAGGAGAAGACAGCCATCTAAGAGTCAGAGAGAGGCTTCATAGTGAAACCAATCCTACTGACCTTATCTTGGACTTCAACCTTTCACAACTATGAGGAAATACATGTCTGTTTTAGCCACCTAGTTCGGGGTGTCTGTTATGGTAACCCTAGCAAACTAATAAAGTTCATGTTGTTTTATTCCTAACAATACTGCAATACATATCTTACTTTCTCCACTTTGAAGATTAAACAGTTGAGATTTTGTGAATTCAACTACTTAAGATCAAAGAGTAAGTGGCAGAAGAAAGAAGACTTAATCCTCGGTCTTAGGAAAGCCCCAGTTCTTTGCAGCATACCATAACTGCTGCTCCTATTAGCTGTTTCATAAAACTAAGTGTGTGTATGTAGAATAGCATTTTCACATGTTTTGCCATTTGATTAAATATCTATGTCCTTATATTGTAATATATACTGAATTACATTAGGTCCAAGATTTCATTCACTTCTTAAGAACTAAAGACATATGAGTATAGAAACACTGCATTCTAGAAGGTTCAAATGGAAAATGAAATTCTGCTTTATTTTTATTCATTTATGAAAAATTTAAAAAAAGTATTTATAAAGGAGTTATAGCTGGTTGACTGCTCAGGTGGGAGTGGTAGTTAGCTGAGTGCCAGTACTATTAATACTTCTTATCTTAATGCTTACAAAAGAACAGTTACATTATCCTTGTTTTAGATGAGCAACAGAGGTGCAGTAACTTCTAAAAGTTGTTTTTATTTAACAAGATATGGAAACCCATGTTATTTAGCCCCAGTGTCTGTGCCAAGCTCTGATTCTAGACCTTGTTCTTTGCAAATCATTAGAGAATACTTCTCTAGCCACTAGCATATTTATTCCTTTCAAACAGATTTCTTTTTCCTTTAACAGTATAATATTAATTATTTTCTAGTATTTATGCAGGCAACTAAAATTCATTTTCAAGTGGGTAGTGTAGCTTTGAATCCAGTGAAAAATATTTGAGCTGTGCTTGCCCCTACACATGTGAATAAAAATACTGAAATTTTTAAATAAACAAAAAAGGTTACTAAAACTATACATTTTAAGAAAGGATATTTCAAATATTTAAATGTTTAATAATCATATAGATAATGACTATAGAACCAGTTAACAATGGATTGTTTACTTTGCCAATAAGGAGAAAAATAGTAATTTTTAGAAACCACCAATTATTTTTCTATGTAAAAACTATGGCAATAGAATCTGCTATAAAACTATCTTATCAAATTTTGGAAAATCAGAGACTTACAGTTTTGTGATTATCAATTTAACTAAATAAATATTTAATGAGAAGCAAAACTATGAGTTGACATTACCGCAGTGATGAGGGGAAAGAATCTGTGCATGAATAAATGGTAAAATTACAAGGATGCATCTTTAGGACACACCCAGATTTGATAGAAAGAGATCTGAGGAAGAGACTAGGGAAGTGAGTTCACCGAAGTAGAAGGAAAACAGACTGTGTCCTGGATGTAAATGGAAGAGTGTCATTGAGGATTAAAGATATTGTCAATTGAAATTGAAAAGTTCCAGAGGGAGCAAGTTGCTTGGCTGAAAGCATTTTACCCTAGAAAGTCCTATACATTAACCTAATCAATCATTTTCATTCTGTCCTTCGCAAATAACAAAAGAAGAAATTTTGAAGAAAACAGGTATGGAAAATCATAGCATTTCTTTTATACTGAGGTCATTCTTATTTATAAATTCTCTGTTTTGTGTTTCAACCATTTCTTTATCCTATGAAGTCTGGTAAATAACAGTATTAAACCTCTCTCCCTCCACTGAAAGAAGACTCTTCAAGTCTGTCTTATAAATTCTATCATCCCCTTTTTTCTGGACTTCTACTGCTTTCACAGTCTTAAATGCCCTTAATTCTCTCCATCTTAAAAAAAATAATAAGAAATAAAAGAAAGGAAAGAAATATAAAAAAAAGAAAGGAAGAGAATAGAAAAAATACAAAGTTAAAAAACAAAACAAAACAACTTTCTTTGACCTTGCATCTTCTTCCAGGTAAGGAAGGATATTAACTTTTAGTATTTAATACAGACATCCAATAGCATAATGATGAATATTGAGTCTGGAGTCATATTATTTTAGTTTTTACTTACAGTTTCAGCATTTGGGCTAGTTACTTAATATTTCAATGCCTTGGTTTCCTCATTAGACCCATTATACGCATCCCCATCTCTTATGGTTGTCATAAGTACTAAATGCATAAATATCCATTAAATAATTAATAATGCTCTGGGCCCACAGTAACAACCCAATTTGTGTTTGCTATTATTATTAACATCATTACCTTTCTGTATTGTCCTTGCCTTACTAGGCAGATTGAATGTAGCATCTTTTCACCCCACCCCTTGAAGAGTGTGAAGAGTAAGCCTTTCTAGACTACAAAAAGAGGAAAAACTGATCAGCTGATTTTGACTGAGTTTAATGGGTTGTTAGATTGATATTTCAAACAGATTAAATTTAGAGAGGCATGACATAAAAATGAGAATTATATTGGAGAGAAGATAAAAGCTAGAAAGAAACATATTTTAATCCAGGATAAAAAATCATCCCAGTTTGCTCTGGTTTCAGTGTCGAAAGTCCCACATCCTGAAAAATCCCTCAGTCTTAAGGCAAACTGAGACAGTTAGTTGCCCTTGCACTTGATACCAGTTTTTCAAAGTTCAACATCTCAGGGTCTACCTAATATGTTCTTTCTCTGATCTCCTAGGCAGAATTTTGTAATTCCTCCTATATATGTTTCTACAGTAAATACACACATAGAGTAATTTGAATTAGGTATTTGTATAAATGTCTGATATCCCCAATTAGCTTATAAGGGCACTTATAACCAGGAGCCATATATCATGCTGGTATTTCACCCATACTGTGCTTGCTGCTTAAATAACATATTCCCATTTGTGTGACAAATGAACAAAAGCATAGAAATATAGACATGCCAAAAATCCCTGCAACGAGGGAGGGCCTTTTTAATTGAAGAAACAAAAGCTGTTGTATTTTTGAAAGCCACACCATCTTCTCACTTCACCACAGAATTCATTGTTAGGGTTCAACCATTATCCTTGAACAGTGTGAACTAAAATAAATCCAAGTGACACCAGAGAGAACTGCAAGATGCTGTTGGGGAGACTAAAAAAAAAAATAATGAACATTTCTGTACAAGTGGCCTTTAGCAATTTTCTCTGTCTCCTGGTATAAGAATGAAACTGCGCTTATTTTTTCTGCTCTGGCAGATTTACATTTAAAAAATACCAGGCCAATACAAATAATATAAAGAAATTGCATGTTATTTATTAAATGGGGTAATGAGAAAGGAAGAATTAAGTAAAATAATCCCAGTCAAGTATTCAATGGTATTTTAGCTTATCGAATTTTGGTCCAGGAGAATTAAATATGGGATGGTACTTCAATTATAAATCTATATATAATCTTCAAAAACTGTTACATCTGTGTGAAAAGCTAATGAAAGAAATAATCTTCAATAGGGGACTGAGACCTATGAATTTCCAGAATGTTTTCTGAAATGCACTTTGCTCACATGAAGATTCATTTTAAATAAACTTCTCCCTCTCTAAATCAAGTTTCTATCATCAATAGATATTTTAGTCTATATAATGTTATCTCCATCTGGTCATACATTGAAATACTTAGGCTGAATTAATACTGATCTCTGTCATGTAAATTCATCAGTTATTTGGCAAAACTTCTTGTTTTTCCTCTTTCCCCAAAGGAAAAAAAAAACAAATGAGAGGTAAGCATTACTACCAGTCCTCCTTATAGGATTAAAACATGCCAACAGCTTATTTTTCAAGCAAGGTTTTGATTGTCTGTAATTATAGGAATGTTTACTGAAGTCTTACCTAGTAGTACAGTATTTTAAAGCCTACCCTAATCCCTGGGTAGAAATAAATTCTGAAAATATCTAAGTTTTTTTTGCTTGTATGTAAAGCAAAATAGTTATAATGTGTTAATCATATTTTTAATCATGATGTTAGAGATTCCTACAATATGATAAACCATGTTTAGTGAGAGTCTTTGAGTTTGTTCATCAGTACTGAAATATAAAGATCTAGAAGACTCCATTCACACTGTCACATAAACTATGAAGGAAGGCCAACAATACCCAAACTCGATTTCTTACTTGAATAAAAAAAATAGGTTTTATTCTTAATGTTAATGGTTTTACAATTAAGGAATTCACATTACAAAGGGGAATTTAAATGACTCAAGAGATAAGATGACCATATAATTTATCATCCAACTCTACTCATGTATGACATCAACTCTATCTATCTATGACATCAACTCTACCCATTCAAGAGAATTTAGGATATAAAATGTCTCTTAGCAGAAGAGAAATATTTTTATTTTTTTAATTTTTTATTTTTTCATTAAAAAAATTAATGCTTTTATGTTTTTGGAGACAGAGCATGTGTGCTCTGTGTTCTATGTCTTTAAAATTTTTTTTAATGTTTATTTTTGAGAAAGAGAGAGAGAACAAGCAGGGGAGGGGCAGAGAGAGAGGGGGACAGAGGATCCAAAGTGGGCTCTATGTTGACAGCAGAGAGCACAATGTGCGGCTTGAACTCACAAACCGCAAGATCATGACCTTAGCTGAAGGTGGATGATTAATCCACTGAACCACCCAGGAACCCCAAGAAATATTTTTAAATAAAAGTTTTATAAAGTATTTTGTACTTTTCCCCTGTATTGTGAGTCTACAAGTGAGAAGGTAGTTTATTTTATATTTGTTTTGCTGCAAGGGAATGAAAAAAACAGTTGCAAACTTTCCTATCCCCAGAAGATAGTTATTTTGATTTAGAAATTTGAAAACTATAAAATAAAACTGTTATATTACTTTCAGAAAAGAACTTTTACCAGATTTTTATTTTAGGAAAGAATAGATCCAAGTTGTTAGGGGACAGAGGCTGTTCACAGTGGTTTGAAAAAAGTGTAGAAGGAAAGGGATGTGCACTGATGAAACCATCTACCTGTGGCAGAGGTATTTGTACTGTGAAGTCTTAGACAACAGACTCTATGAATGGATGACATGAGAATGGGGATCTGCAATGGAAAAAACAGGGGAGGATAGAGGCCAGAATATGAAAGTATTAAGAGCCCAGCAAAGCATCTCTGTTTTCAAGCTTGGCATAGGAACAACAGAAACACCTGATTTCAAGAAGTCATGTGGCTTTGACAAGTGTCCTTCAGTGTGAACCCAACACCATATATTCTAGATTACCGAAAACTTGGTAGAAGACACAACCCTATGAAATATGATTTTGCCTGCATTTGCTAACAGTTAAATAGGCAGTGGCATTGAGTAGTTTTATTTTTAAGTTTATTTTTTCAGTAATCTCTACACCCAATATGGGGCTCGATTTTCCAACCCCAAGATCAAGAGTCACATGCTCCTCTGACTAAACCACCCAGGTGTTCCAAGAGAAATAAAGAGGTCAATAGATGACTTTAATGTGAGCTACACAACCCCTCACAAAGGTATAGAGAGATTTTTTTTTAAAGAATCTGATTTATTTTGATTATCCACATTTATTAAATTGACCCATGCCTATATTACTGGTTTGAGACTTTCTTCTTTAAATATAAATTTCAATATCTAAGGTTGATGATCATTGTAACTGGATGATCAGAACCTAAACTATTATTTTTCCTTATCCTTAAAGAATAATCTACTGACCTTGGTTTAAATGGATTTGGCCTTGGAAGACTTTATGATACCCTAGGATTTTGGAATCTTGATAGCACAACTAGCCTACCTCAAGCAAAATCGCAGCTGTTGTAGCTGCCTCATGCCAGGGGTTACTTATCTCCAAGTATCAAGTAGCAAATAGAACAGATGGTCCAATATATCTCCAACAAAATATTTTAAAAACAACAGCTAAATTTTGTTATGGGCATCAGAAATAAGATCCCTACATTGAGGTTAAAAAAATTTTATTTTATCCTCATCATTTAAACATAAAAAAACGGTTTTACATGCAAATCTATGAAAGACTTAGACCATGTTTATGTAATCCTAAAACAATTACCAGATGCAACTGTCCTAGTATGAGAACAGTATTATTAAACATTATGTTATCAACCAAAACAGCAAAAAAATAAAACCATGCCCATTTTGAGAAGTTAAAAATGCATAGACACTGAAATTCCATGCTTCAACAATTTTATTGTTGACCTTTTTATGTAGTTACATGATTGTGACTATATAATATATCTGGGCTCTTAGTGTCTCTTAGAACAAACTTCTGCCTAGAATCAATGGTATACATCATTAACTTTATTGTGCTATATGGTCCTCAAATGTCTAAAACCTTGGATTTTTTGAGAAGAGTATTGTGAAAGTTCCCCAAAGTGTTAAGAAAAAAAAGGAGGGCTTTCATTTAGAGCCAGTGTTTATTTACCCATTTATTAATACAACAAACATTTTTTGAATCCCTGTTGTGTCAGTTGCTGGGATACAAACTTCTCTGTGTATGAGTGTGTATCAGTGTTTGTGTGTATGTGTGTTTTATAACTTCTAATGATGGCTATATTTTATGCCAACACAATTCTTGATATTTAGTCCATTAATTCTTGGTAGTTTATATTAGAAATATAATTATTATTATTATAGGGATAGAGTGCTGAATGAGACTAAACAGGGATTTTGACAACATATTATGTGCGCTTATATCTATGCACTTATTTGTTCATGTCCTCATTGGTTATCTGTTGTATCTATCTATCTATCTATCTATCTACTTATCATCATCATCATCATTCTACCTTTGGAAAAGAGCATCCTATTTTTCCTGAAGAATTTCTTACTATACATGATCAGCTGATGTATGTTTTGGTGGTGGTAGATAGTGACCATTAAATTATCACATCTCCTTTGGCTACAGATTGAGCACTTCACTCAAATCTAACCTCAGAGTCAAGAGGATTGAGTTGCCATAGGAATAGATGTAAACCTAAAGATCTGGCAGCCATCTTGTGCCATGAAAGGAGACCTACTTGAAAATGTAGTTGCTAGAAAAGCAAGCTGAGCTGAGAAAAGGAGAGAATGAGATCCTATTTTATGATATCATTTGAACCATTCAATTCAACCATGTCTAAAGATATTTTCTACACTGAAAATTTTTCAGTTAGGGCTTAAGATTATGTGTCACAATCTAAATTTGTGTCCTGGACTCTGCCATTTAATGGTTATAAAAAATTCACGAAGTATTTTGTCTCAGTTCAGCATTTGTAAAATAGGAATAACAATAGTTACCTCTTTGGCTATTGAGAGAATCATATAACCTAGTAGAAATCAAATTCTGATTTCCTCCCTATAAGCTGTCCAATTGAAAAATATATTTAAGTAAATTAATAGTCTATCCTTTTAGTTGTTATAGGACAACACAAATAATTGAAATATTTAAACTCACATTTGACATTTGACTTTTCTCTTTCATTTTTCACATGCAATTCAATAGTAAATCTGTCCAACTCTGTTTAATACCCATTTAAACTCTAGTTACTTTCCACCCCCTCTACTTTTACAAGCCGAATCCAAGCCATCATTGTATTTTGCTTAGATCACTGCAGTAGGCTCAGAACTAGTCTTCCTGTCTCCTTTCTTGTCTTACTATTCTCAACACAGTAGCCACAGCAGTCCTTTTAAGACATGCCAGGTCAGACTAAAGTACAAATGTCCCTCAAAGCTCTATATCTTTGGCACTTCTCTTGAAAAGGTGTTCTGGAAAAGTATGGGAATTTTTTATTATCACAAGAAATAGGGGTAGGGTTCTTCCACTGACATTTATTAAGCCAAATCTAAGGATCCTAGAAATCTTACAATATGTAGGGTATTCCTAGGCAGCCCTGTCCCCCTCCACAGCTTTCAAATGGAATAACAATTTCATGAAAATGAAAAACTTGTTTATGTTATTAAGCTTAGAAGCTAGTTTTATTTTACATATAACCAAAGTATTTTCTAATAGTTTTCATACATTGAATTTTCCAAGAATACCATGATTGGATTGTTTGAGGAAGATTATACTTAGTTCTGTTAGATAATTTAACAAGTAATGTTCACAACTTTAGAAACTCACATCACTGTAGCATTAAGTTGATAAAAAAATTTATTTGCATCTATAGCTATTATAAAGAGAGGAGTGTTGAATGCCACAGAGTCAAGGACAGCTGCCTTATATGATCTTAACTTGTCCAACTTCACTCCTTGTTATCTCTTCAGCATCAATTTCTGCTTCTCCCTCCTTCACTTCCTCTACTCAGCTCCCATTACACAATCTTCCTTGAATATGCTAGATGTGGTACCTTGGCCTTGTGTGCTCTTCCTTCATTATCCAATGTCTCACACTCTCACATCTACCTCAGGTCTTTGCTCAGATATCAACTTCTTGCCATGTTATCTAAAATTACACTGCCCATCCCACTTCAGAATTTCCTATTCTCTTTGACAGCACTAGTTTTCTCTATAGCATTTTAAAATACCTTTTCCATCGTATTTATCTCTTGGTCAATTTCATTGAATAGAATGTAAACTCGATGAAAGTGGATGTTGCAAAAGTTTATCTATTTTGTTCACTGCTGTACTCCAAGCACAAAATATTGCACTAGTAAGAGTCCTCCCTCTAAATGTTAGCCCTTTGATAGATATTTGTTGAGTGAATAAGTAAATTAATGATTATTACTGCACAGAAAGCACTTATGGCAGTATCCAGTACATAGGAAGGTCTCAAATAATATGCTATTATTAACAGCAAATTTCATTTTGCTGTCAGATTGCATCTGTGTTGTCATTTCTACTGATATAATCCTAATAAAAAATCCTAAATCCAACATATATAATTAAAAATAATATTGTCTTGTGACAACAAAGGAGCTATCAAGAAATTATGTTGTAGATACTGTAGAACTGTGGGCTTCATTAAGTTTTACACCTCAAATATATGAAAAAAATCTGAGATAGTACTTGTTTTTAAAAAATATTCTTAGTAAGAGTTGGCATTCCTGAATTAAGATGTTTTAAACAATAGATAATTTGTATGATATGTATCACAATTGGTAGAATATAAACCTAGTATGAAACAACAGAAGCAGTCGTTCTGGAATAAAAAAATTTGTTTTGCCTATGATGAAGAATTATTGCAGGGATCTATTTCCGTATCTATCTGTTGTTCTATATTTTTAAAGGGAGTGTTGTAAAAAAGAATGAAAAAATGTCACAGTAAGAACACGTCACAGCACAACAAATGATGCAGGTAAATAATCTCTGCTAGCAGGTCAAAAACTTAGAAAAGCTTCAAGTGAATTATAAATATTGTACACAGAAGAAGATAAGTGTTCAATAGCTACTCAGGGGGGTATATCAAAGAAGTATAAAAATTACATTAGAATGGGTCAAACATCCTTAGATCAGAAGGGGAGAGATAAAGAAATGATCAAAGAAAAGAATACAGGAATTAAGTGACTTGAAAGTAGAAAGAGAAAAGGCATGAACATTTAACAATGACAAAAATGATCATAATACCTTTGAGGTAGTGGATTTGAGGAAACAGGTTCTTGCAAATAAGTAATAACTCTTATCATGGTTGAAAAAAAGATTGCTTATTTCACTGCTCAGACCTCAGACTTCAACTTTCCTATATCCCTCTTCTGAATATGTGTGTGTGTGTGTGTGCGTGCGTGCGTGTGTGTGTGTGTGTCTGTGTCTGTCTGTCTGTGTGTAGTTCTGAGGTCTGTCACAATTGTTTCTCATCTACTACTTCCTCTGGAAGCTTTGCAGTAATTTCTGTCACCTAAGATAACCTCAACATTGCTCTGATCTTTGCTAATGATAGAGGCCAGCAAAAGGGGAAAATGTGGGGATGTTCTTTAATGGAGGAAACTGAGACTGCTTATGATAAAGAAAGTGATAATAAAAGAAAGAATTTAAATAAGTGATTAAATAATTATCAGGATAATTCAGGATAATTATAATAGATTTGAAATATTTAAGGACCTCTATTTTTTTTCCCTTGGTGAGTAGTAATAGTAATTATAATAATGGTAATAATTATAAAAACATTTTATATATTGGCTAATTTCAGTCTTCCAAAAACTGTTTTGTTTTCTAAGTATTGTCTTTTAATTTCCCCAAATTCTAAGAGGTAAGATCTATTATTATTTATGTTATATAGATGAGTCTAGGCTATATATAACATTTGCAAGTACAAAGAGGAGGTGGCTTTTGTTGGAACTGAACTTAAGTCTATTGTTAAATCCCTGGTCTACTTGTACTGGATTTGATCCACATGTGCACATATCTCAAATTGTGTTGACCCTGATAGATTAAATGTTAAGACCAATCCATGATGAGATTCTGACTGTTATAAAACTGAAGGCAATGGCATATTTATACTGACTTTTCATTGATGAGCCTTGGGTTTATCTATGTTTCAAAAATGATGGTAATAAAATATATGTGTAAAAAAATTAAAGACACTTTTACAGTAAGTTTTTTTCTATTGAAATAGGTTTTCTTATATTTGTCATGTCCATTTTACAACTATCTAGTTCTTCAAAAACTAAAGAATAAAGATGGCATGAAAAATATGCTAGATGAGTAAGTCCTTGAGATCTAGTATATATAGAATAAGAACCTATAAGTAACAATATCATTTCTATACTTACAAATTTGCTTAGAAGGTAGATATTATGTTATATGTTTTTATCACACACAATAATAATGAGGGCTAAAAGAAACTTTTGGAGGTGACAGATATGTTCACAACACAGATTGTAGTAATGGTTTCACATATGTATACTTATCTCCAAACTCATCAAACTATATAAATTAAATATGTATAGCTTTTTGTATGTCAACATATCTAAAAATTGGTCTAAAAGAGACATATATCTGGGCTCAATTATTTGCATCAAATTAAACATTTCATGAGTTTATTACTTTTTTAATTTAAAATCAAGTTAGTTAACATATAGTGTAGTATTGCTTTCAGTATCCAGGAGTAGAATTTAGTGATTCATTACTTACATATAACACCTAGCACTCATCACAACAAGGGCCGTCCTTAATGCCCATCACCCGTTTAGTCCATCCCTCCACCCAAAACCCCACCCGCAACCCTCGGTTTGCTCTCTAGAGTTAAGAGTCTTTATGATTTACTTCCTTCTCTGTTTTTATCTTATCCTATTTTTCCTTCCTTTCCCCTATGTTCATATTTTGTTTCTTAAATTCCATATATAAGTGAAATCATATATTGTCTTTCTTTAACTGACTTATTTTGCTTAGCATAATACACTCTAGTTCCATCCATGTTGTTGCAAATGGCAAGATTTCATTCTTTTTGATTGTTGAGTAATATTCCATTGTATATACATACCACAGCTTCTTTACCAATTCATCAGTTGATGGGCATTTGGAATCTTTTCATAATTTGGCTATTGTTGATAGTGCTGCTTTAAACATTGGGGTGCATATTCCCCTTTGAATCAGCTTTTTTATATCCTTTAGATAAATACTTAGTGCAATTGCTGAGTCATAGGGTAGTTCCATTTTAACTTTCTGAGGAACCTCCTACTGTTTTCCAGAGTGGTTGCACCAGTTTGCATTCCCACCAACAGTCCAAAAGGGGTTCCTTTTCTTTGCATCCTCACCAACATCTGTTGTTTCTTGTGTTGTTAATTTTATCCCATTCTGACATGGGTGAGGTGGTATTTCATTGTGGTTTTGATTTGTTATTTCCCTGATGATGAGTGATGAACATCTTTTCATGTGTCTGTTAGCCATTTCAATGTCTTCTTTCGAAAAGTGTCTATTCATGTCTTCTGCTCATTGCTTCACTGGATTATTTGTTTTTGGGTGTTGAGTTTGATAAATTCTTTATAGATTTTAGATACCATCTCTTTATCTGATATGTAATTTGCAAATATCTTCTCCTATATCTTCTCCTGTATGTTGCTTTTTAGTTTGTTGCTTGTTTCCTTCACTGTACAGAAGTTTTTTTATCTTGATGATGTCCCAGTAGTTCAGTTTTGCTTTGTTTTCCTTGCCTCTAGAGACATATCTAGTAAGAAGTTTCTATGGCTAAGAACCCTCTAGAATTTTGATGATTTTCTGTCTCACTTTTAGGTCTTTCATCCATTTTGAGTTTATTTTTGTGCATGGTGTAAGAAGGTGGTCCAGCCTCATTCCTCTGCATGTCACTGTCCAGTTTTCCTAACACCATTTGTTGAAGAGACTGTCTTTTCCATTAGATATTCTTTCCTGCTT
This sequence comes from Cryptoprocta ferox, assembly GCA_028646485.1. NCBI lineage: Eukaryota > Metazoa > Chordata > Mammalia > Carnivora > Eupleridae > Cryptoprocta > Cryptoprocta ferox. The sequence continues at coordinate 62,705,291 of CM053578.1, read as the reverse complement.
TGTTGAAGATTAGTTTGCCATGTATTTGTGGGTCCATTTCTGGGTTCTCTATTCTGTTCCATTGATCTATGTGTCTGTTTTGTGCCAGTACTGTACTGTCTTGATGATTACAGCTTTGTAATACAGCTTGAAGTCTGGAATTGTGATGCCTCAGCTTTGAACATTCCATGAGTTTAGTATTTTTTCTGTAGATTTTATTACAGGAGTCATACAAAGTATTGCATAAATTAACCCATAGCCCACATGGTTATTTAGATATATTTAATGAATAATTGTTAATTATTAAGAGTTATATATGATAGGAAAAATGAAAAATTCAAAAATGTTACTATTGTGTGTGTTACTATATTTAAAGTCTTTTTAAAATCTTGCTGAAGGAGGGCTATAAGAGCTCAAATACAAGTTAATGACAGGTATCTGTTTCTGGTGGTATAGTAGACAAATGACTTGCATTAAAGCATGAGAGGGGCACTTGGGTGGCTCAGTCAGTTAAGCTTCCAACTTCAGCTCAGTGCATGATCTCACGGTTTGTGAGTTTGAGCCCCGCGTCAGGCTCTGTGCTGACAGCTCAGAGCCTGGAACCTGCTTCAGATTCTGTGTCTCCCTCTCTCTCTGCCCCTCCCTTGCTCATGCTCTCTCTCTCTCAAAAATAAATAAACATTTAAAAAAAGAAAAGCATGAGAGTTCTCCAGAGAAACTGAACCAATAGAAAATTATATATATATAATTATAATAAATATATAAACTCTATATATAAATGTATATGTAAAGAGGATTATTAAAATTTTATTAAAATTTTAAATATATGTATACATAGATTTATTATAAGGAATTGGCTTACGGTATTATGGAAGCTGAGAAGTATTATAATCTGCCATCTACAAGCTGGAGACCCAGGAAATCAGTGGTGTAAATTCCAGTCTGAGTCCAGGAGACAATCAATGTCCCAGTTTAAAAACAATCAGGCCTAGAGAGCAAATTCTCTCTTACTCTGTGTTTTATTCTATTTGGGGTATCTAATGTGTATAAGGTTCCCTCACATTGTTGGTGAGGGTGGGGGAGAACATTTTGCTATAGTCAGTTTACTAATTCAAATCTTAATCTCATCCAGAGATACTATAACAGACATACCCAAATATCCAGGCTCTCTGAGGTTCCTGTCAGGTTGACACATAAAACTAACCATCACTACTCTACCCCTTGTCAACTTGGCACTCACACACAACTCCTTAAACCATACTTAATGTCCAAATAAAGACAATGACTGGATCATAATTCTGGCTAATACAATAGAAGTATTCTGCCTACAACCAAAAAAGCACTAATTCCTTCCCTAGAAGAGTAGGTAATGCCACTGCATGATGTTTACTCTTCTTGATATCAGGTAACTTAAATACTATGACATAAATTAACAATATTTAAATACTATGAAATACAATTTATATTGTATTTAATGAGAACTGATTCATCTCCCAAAGGCAATAAGGAGAAAAACTAGACTAATATAAAAAGGAGTGTATGCATATCAGTGCATCATTGGAATAGCAGAAAGATACAGAAGTCACAGAAGTCAAACAAAAAATATGAAACAAAAAAATAAGAAAATAGGAACCATGAGGAGATAAGCAAGTCAATTTTATCCTTATGATAAAAATAGTAAGTTATGAAATTAATTTAAAAAACATTTAAACATATAAGGAAAGTTTATTCCTATTTAGTCCTAGGAATAAACCTAACAACAAAAGGTATATAATATGTAAAAAAACTTACAAAATGTTGATGGAGGATATTTAGGAAGTTCTAAAAAAATGAAAAAAAAATTCATTAGTTGGGGGAAAATACATAAAAGATAAAAAAGCTTCTTCAGTTGGTCTGTAGAATCAATGCAATTATCACATTTTTTATAAGATTTCTCATAGATACTTAGACTAGATATAAGAAATAGCAAAATATGAAGAGTAGCCAATACTTTTAAAAGGGAAGAAGAAGCACCTGTTCTCTCAGACAGATAAACACAGGTGAATCAAGAAAAATGTGTAAGATTGTCCATATCAGCATGTTTTAATAAAAACTTATTTAATATCCACTTATCCATGTCACATTTCCTTGGTGGACATCTTGACTGTTGGAGGATGTTTGGAAACTCTAGTACTCCAAATTCCTGATAATTATGTATCTGTTTAAATTTTTTTAATTTTTATTTATTTTTGAGAGAGAGAATGAGAGCATGAGTGGGGGAGGGGCAGAGAGAGTGGGAGATACAGAATCCGAAATAGGCTCGAGGCTCCGAGCTGTCAGCACAGAGCATGACATGGAGCTAGAACCCAGAAGGTGTGAGATCATAACCTGAGCCGAAGTCGGATGCTCAACTGACTGAGCCACCCAGGCACCCAAATCATTTATCAGTTTAACCATTATGGATAAAAGGCCTTTTAAGAGTACCATATTAATCTTTCATGTGTGTGTGCCTTCCTACTATAAGTAACATATTTATATGCTTTTCTTGACATCATCACTTCCCTGGATGTAAGCATTTATTCTTTGTGTTATGTCGCCACAGTAGTTTCCTAGATTCCTAGCATATGACATCCACAGCACTTTGTCACCACATATTTGAGATTATTCAGGGATATTCTGAGTATGTATAGCTCTTGCTGAACTTACAAAAAGTACACTGTAATGTCACAAGTTCTTCACTGGTAGATCATCAAATGTGTAAATGAAGTTAATCATGTTATGGAATGTCATATAGATGACATCCCAGATTTTCTGAGACCAACAAGTGAAGAATAGCATAAAGACTGGGCAAGATGGAAACTTGAGTGTACTTTTCAGGGATGTGTGGTTGGGATTATAGTTTTGCTTTTGTTTTGTTTTGTTTTGTTTTGTTTTGTTTTGTTTCGTTGACCATTACCATGAGGACTTTGATACCTTGAGCAACAGTCCAGGTAACTCAGAACTGGGCATATATGCAAACATGAAAACAAACCAAAAAAGCTTCTTAGTCTAGCAAATTGTACTGAATGCTCATTTAGGGTAGCATGCCCCATAATTAATCATAAATAGAGTGATTCCTAGAGACAGGAACATAACAAATGGGAAATTTGAAAAACAACATGGTTTCTTAATATCCATTACAATAAGTGTAAAGTTTTAAACATTGGAGCCAATAACTTATAAGTGTTTAAACAGCAGGTTTAAGTATCTTTTTAGAACTGTATTCTTCTTAGCCTGAGTATACTTAAGGACAATGGAAACAAACAGATGGCTTCTTATCTCCCAGCAGCCATAGGAAAAGGATTTTAAAATTCAGAAATGGTATCACAACATAATACTGAGAAATGGCAGTGAGAACATGACAATATTTAGAAATATTTTCCCAGAACGTGAAAAATAAAAATTATTTTATGGTACTGTAAAATATGTCTACTAATGGAAATATTTGACTGAGTTAAAAGATGTTACCTAGTAGATATACTCTGGCAATGGAGAGTAGGTTATCCAAACACAGTAGAAAAATATACATACATATGTTTTAAATGCTTATTCATTTTTGACTAGAGAGAGTGCAAGTGAGGAAGGGAGAGAGAAAGAGACAGAAAATCCAAAGTGAGCTCTGCACTGACAGCAGAGAGCCTGATGTGGGCCCAAACCCACAAACTACATGGCCATGACCTGAGCTGAAGTGAGATGCTTAACTGACTGAGTCACCCAGGCACCCTAAAACATTTTTATATTTGTGGGGAGAGGTATAGTAACTGCCTAATAATTTCAATTGCATGAGGATCTTCACTATGCATGGTTCTGTTTTAATTGATATATACTCAACAGTTTATCTGATCCATTTGGTAATTACATATGCCAAAATATTATTCTGTTCTCTCCTCAATATTTTTAAATTTTATTATGACTACATAGGTATGCTAATGACAGTCTATAAAAAACCCAAGTAATTACAGATTACATGGTGTTAAATGTTTTACATTTAAAATTTTATTTATTTACTCTGAGGTTCACCCCAGTTTCAGAAAATGGGTTTTCTTCTTAAGGAATATATTTAGTATTTATGATAGTAAATGAATAATGATAATTGTTTAAGCCAGGTGTTGTAGAAAGATACCAGGAATTAATCAAACAAAGAAGCCTACCAAGATCTATATGGTTCTCAGGGCTCAGTTTCTGACTGCTTCTATTTCATCCTGGCTTCCTGTTTAATAGTGTTTAAAATTTGTGCCAAGTCCTCAGAGAGATACCTTAAACTGTGATTAAAGGAAGAAAGAGAATTTTAATCATTCCTTTAGGACATAAGCAATCTTCAAATTATTTTAATAAAGTTCTCATTATGTAATATTTTGAACTTTTTCTTTTTTCGTGTTTTTCAATTTATAATTATTTCTTACCTTTTATATTTTACAAGATTGAAAGAATTGAAAACTAATGATTGCGTTGATCTATTATTGACTAATTGCTACTTGTCTTATCTAGGAATGGGAACATTTTCAAGTTATCAAGTTTTTATCATTTTATTGACATTTATATCATTTCACACTAATTTGTTTTTTCTTTTTTGAAAAACAAATTTGCTGAGATGCATGCATCATTTCTAGGGCTGTCAGTCATAAGGTAATTGCAATGTGAACATTGTTTCCAAGGCAGCCTGCAAACTCTTTCGTATTGTATCTCTGGCAATAAATTTAACTGCCTTCTTTCTATAAAGACTTTAATAAGTATTTGTATTTTACCAGGAACTATGTTGGATTTTAATTATTGACACTTACTTCTTTTTAAAATTAATCTTACAAGGTTTCCCTAATTATTTTCAATTGATTTATTTAAAAGTTTTCTGAAATTCCAATAAATACAAGATCTATCAATATAATTAATTACAAGAGTTTCTAGTATGACTTGTTTGTTTTATCATTTAATACTATCTTTTAACCAAACATGAGTCAGGCTCCTCTAAGTTCTCTTTCTGACTAGTCTCTGACCTTCAGCTTGTTGTTGCTTTACATTTGGTATATCTAAATAAAAAGATAACTTCTGTTTTTCCTCAAACTTCAGGGCTTTGCATCATTTAATTTGGTTTTAAGACTCTTAAGCCTTGACTAAACTACAGTTCTTATTCTCATGGATTTAAAGACCAATCGTACAGCTTCCTATATAGCTGCAGTATGTTAAGCCAAAAAGCATTATAACACATTTTCTGCTAATCTCAAAAAAAAGGCTTTCCTTTGCCTTCTAAAGGCTCATTAGCAACTCCTGCTCAGTTTTTTGAGATTTAGGACTTTGTCTATTTCTTTCAATTTTGATGAAATAATTACAATTGTTTATTTTATATCTTTAATAGATACAGGGACAAGATAGATTTCCTGTTTATTTTGAGGAAGGGACTGATTTTACCACACTGTAAAGGAAAAAGTGCTTTACCCACAAGAAGTAAGACAAGCACATTATAAAATTATAATTTAAAATTTATTTCCTTAGTAAATCTCTTTAAGTTGGATCTAATATAAATATGTTTCAGATAACAAATTACTTTAAGAAATAATTTAAAAAAACAATTATTGCCGTATATAATCTAGTCTTGGAAAGTAAAAATGGCCAACCTATTTTTTGCTTCTTATCTTGGAGTAAATGTAGACAAAGACAAAACAGAATAAGCTTATATAACAAAATGGGGAAGATGATCAACAAAGGATGAGAGATTGCAGAAAAATTATGAAAGACAGAATGTTGGTGAGGCATGCTGGAAGATGAAATGGGCCTAGATCTCCACATGCCATAACCACATCATGAAGTGGAACTGAAAACAGCAACCCTGGGCTCAGAGGCAGTTGAGTAAGATGAAGTGGAAAGTGGTGTTCTAAACAGGGGGATTAACTTGGGGGCTGTGCAAAGTTCTATTCTTTTAGTCAGTGTACCCCTATGTTGCTAACACACAGAATGCCAGCAGGCAATTAGCATTTGAAGAACAGAAAGGGGGGGGGGAGGGGGCTCTCCTGAAAAGAACTTGAATCCTACAGGTTCTTAGCTAGAGGACCACTTTCCACCCCCTTATCTCCTTTGTCCCTCCCTGCAGAGATCTAGTAATGAAAACTCCCCCAGAGAGACAAAAAAAAAAAAAAAAAGCAAAACAAAAAACCAAACCAGACCAAAACAAACAAACAAATAAACAAACAAAAAAACACACAATGAACAAAACAGAAGAAACCCACAACAGGTACCCAGTTCTTTCTAAAATTTAAATCAAACTATCAAGAATCACTGGGGGATATGTGTAGATCGTAGTATAAAAGACAAATTAATGGTCACCCAATCTAAAAAGTGAAACTCTCAGAAACACAGAGTGGAGTGGTGGCTACTTAGAGTGAAAGGAACAGGGATATGAAGAGATGTTGGTCAAAGGGTACAAAGTTTCAGTTATGGAAGATGAATGAGTTCCAGCAAGCCAGAATGCAGCATGGTGTCCATAGTTATGACAATACTGTATTATATGCTTGAAACTTGCTAAGAAAATAGATCATAAATCTTCTTACTACAGACACATGCACACACATAATGGTAACCATGTAGAGGTGATGGATATGTTATTTAGGTTGATTCTGATGATCTTTCACCATATATATTATATAATATATATATACACACACACACATATCAACACAGCATCACATCATATATAGTATATATGTATATATGAATCAAAACATAAAGTTTTATATCTTAAGTATATATAAATTTTATATGTCAAAGATATTTCAATAAAAATATTAAAAAAAAATAATTCAACCTAAAAAAAGGCAATGGGCATCTAAAACCAACTGATCATAAAACAAACAAATCAAGGGAAAGAGTGATGGTTATCTTCAGAGAAATGAGGGAATATGGCACATACATGGTGTGGAACTATGGCAACTAGAAAAAAGGAACAAAAAAATAACAAAGATAATTCAGCTTTAAAAATAAGAGCAGTGATACTGAAAAGAAACATCGAAGAGATACAAAATGAGTTAAGTGGACATCTCACAATGGAGAATAAATAGATGAACAAAAAAAAGTCTCACATGTGTTTTTTTTTAATAGCAGAAATGTACATGCCCAGGAAATCTACTATTGGACTAATATAAATCATAGAAAAAGAGAACTGAGGTGATAGAGGGTAGGAAATTATCAATAGATAATATAATTTGCCATTTATGAAGAAATTACAAGTCTTCATGATGAAAAGACCTGCTGAATATCCTGTTTAATGAATAAAAAGTCATGTATGTCCACTTGAGCCCATTATTTTGAAACTTCAGAATACTAAAGACAAAGAGAGTAACTTAAGAGTTTCCAGAGAGGAAAAAAGAAAATATCACTTTTTCAAAAGAACAAGAATTAAAATGTTCTTAGGCATCTTTTCATCATGATTGGATGCTAGAAGACAATTCATACTTCTGAGAAAAATTAAATTAAAACTTAGAAAACTCAATAAAGTATGATAGCAATAAAAATGATCTCAGATATGTAAGATTTAGCAAATAAATTTTCTACATGCTATTGCTATGATTTTCTTGAATAATGAGGTTAATAGGCTGCAAGAAACAGTAGCTCAAAGAGGGCAGGAAAGGGTAGGGTAGGCTGAGGACTCAGGAGTGACCCATCCAGATCAGATCATCAGGTCACTGAAGAAAAAAAAGAAAAGAAAAGAATCTATAAAATAAATAATGTAGTAAAGACAGCTGAAAACTAAGGGGCTTGATAAAGTCCTCATAAGGAAAAAAAAATCAGAAACTTAACAAAGCTCCTAAAAAATTTTTTTAATGTTGATTTTGAGAGAGAGAGAGACAGAGTGAGAGTGAGGAAGGGGCAGAGATAGATGGAGACACAGAATCTGAAGCAGGTTCCAGGCTCTAAGTTGTCAGCACAGAGCCGGACGTGGGGCTCGAACTCATGAACTGCGAGATCATGACCTGAGCCGAAGTCAGACAGTTAACCAACTGAGCCACCCAGATGCCTCAAGAACAAAGTTCTTTATAAGAAAGTTCTAGTTCAAATATAAAGCAGTGAAATATGGCATTTCAAGCTACTGACTTATTAAAAGAGAAAAGACTACTCAACTGTGGTTAGGGGCACCTGGGTGGCTCAGTCAGTTAAGCATCTGACTTCAGCTCATGTCATGATCTCAAAATTCAAACAAGCCCTGCATCGGGCTCTCTGCTGTCAGCACAGAGCCCTCTTTGTATCCTCTGTCTCCTCTCTTTGCCCCTCCCCAACTCATGTTTTCTCTCTCTCTCTCTCTCTCTGTCTCTCTTTCAAAAATAAACATTAAAAAAAAAGAAATATTGAATATTGCTTAGGTGACATCAGGCTGTGTGTGACATCAGACTCAAAGAGAAAAAAAATGTAATCCTAGAGTAAAACCTGGCCAGGTGGTGAACATTTACATATTTATATAAGAATGTATTATATATATTAACTATTGGTTTTCAACTTATAAATTACTGTTAAGGAATAGGTACAATGGAACAGAATGTAGAAGTAATAGGATACAGACAGAAAGGAAAAAGAAGAGATTATTCTATTCTGATATTATAATATGAGAAGTTGAATATGAGATGAATAATAGAGGTTTGAGAGGAAATTATAAAAATTTAAAAATAATAAATATAAATATAAAATATAAAGTAATTATCAGATCTCTACAGAGTTGAGAATATGTGATAGTACAGGTCTGATGTAAAGGAGTTAAGTGTTCTTCATAGAAAGACAAAAGGCATGTTATTTGAAACCAACAAAGTAGACTAATATGTATATAGCTTAGAGTTTTAGATATAACCAGCCAAAATATTAACAAATGACTAAAAGCCTTTACAAAGTGGGAATAGGACTGATAAATAATGAGATGATTTGGAGAGGGAGGGCAAGATGGCGGAGAAGCAGGGAGCTCTGTAATCTGCGCCCACCCGCATGGATTGAACTGAGAAGGACTGAAGGGATAAAACTCGGATTTGCAAGTGGGGGAAAGAAGAAACAGATGCCAGAAAGAAGACAACCTCAAAGATGCCTGAGTGATTGTGATCTGGGAAACTGGAGGACGGGCGGGTCCTAGTGGTGCAGGGGGACGGAGCCCCAACCCAACACAGGGAGAGCGCGCTGTGCCCTGGAGAGATAAGGGGAAGAGAAAGACAGAAAACGCACATAGAACCATCTCTAAGGGAGGAAAAACTTGCCCGTCTCCCCATATATACCTCCTGGGCACGGGGAGAGAAATCTGTCCCATCTGGCCGGCGAATTCTTCCTTGGGTGCAGCAGCAGTGGCATCCATTTCAAGCAGCACCACGAAAGGCTGCGGCACAGATAAAGGCGGCGGTGGTGCGAAAAGGGCAACGCAAGCCAGGCCGGGAGGCCGGCCGCCAGCGGGAACACATCTCATCCCCGGTGACGGTGTTGAACTGCATGGACTGGGATTTGGAAGTGAGGCGGAGCTTGGAGAATACACTTTGGCTCGCCCGCAGCACAGGGAGATCGGACTCAGAAGGGCGGTTGCAACGCATGGTTCCGGCAAAGCTTTGAAGCGGCGCCATTCTTCTCCCTGCAACCACCAAGGCAGGGCCTCGGAGAGAGCAGCCCCCGAGACCTGACCTGATGCCAAACCACGCCCATCCGCATAGGGGAGCTGTCTTTTTTTTTTCTTTTTTCTTTGCTTTTCCTTCTTTTCTGCTGCCATACAGATACATTTCGCTTAGCATATTTATATCTCTCCTCTTGGCTGGTTCTTTGCTTTTAGACTGTCCATAGTCTTTTGCTGTCTCTGTCCCCACCTTATTTTTCTTTTTGTTTTTCTTTTTGTTTCTTTTTCCTCTCTCTTTTCTTATCTTCTTTCTTTTCTTTCCTTTCTTTCCTTTTCTTTACTTCCTTTCCCCTTTTGCCTTGCTTGTTTGTTTGATTTGTCTGTGCGTTTGCATGCTTTTCTTCCCTGTATGCTAGTCTGTTTCCTTTTCAGTGCTACCTCAAGAAACAAGCCAAAGTACATGTGGTGGAGAGTCCCAGATATCACTGACCAGGGAAGTAAAATAACCAAAGGCACAACAAGAGAAACCAAGAGACACCATTAAAAGAACACTTTCTGAAATGACAGGCCCTGGACAGTCAATAAGCCTCCTTTAATAGAGCAATACTAACAGGTGCACAGTGCATAACGAGCTTTTAAAACTGACAAGAGACAGAAAGCTACCCAAAATGTTAAAACGAAACTCTCCTCTAAAGCAACTCCAGGAAGAAGTCACAGCCACAGAACTGCTCAAAACAGACTTAAACAACATAACTGAACAAGAATTTAGAATAATTGTCATAATATAATTGCTGGATTTGAGAAAAACATCAAAGGAGCTATTGATACACAGATTAGGGACCTTCAAAATAGCTGTGAAGAGTTAAAAAAAGGCTATAAATGAGGTGCATAACAAAATGGAGGCAGCCACTGCACGGAATGAAGAGGCAGAGAGGAGAATAAGTGAATTAGAAGACACAGTCATAGCAAAAGAGGAAGCCGAGAAAAAGAGAGAGAAATTGATACAGGAACATGAAAAGAGAATTCGAGAACTGAGTGATACAAACGGAACAATATCTGTATCATAGGAATTCCCGAAG
>CM053578.1:62627367-62694156 GCA_028646485.1 Cryptoprocta ferox | reverse complement strand
AGGGCAGAAGGGGAAGGGGGAAAGGTAAAGGGGGGGTGATGGTCATGGTGGAGGTCATTTGTGGGGAAGAGCACTGGGTATTATATGGAAACCAACCTGACAATAAACTATAAAAAAAAAAGAAAAGAATGAGATAATTTATTTTTTTTATATCTTGGTCCTCTGTGGATTATCTGTTTGGTTAATTGTGTTCATTAATTTATTCTCAGAATAAAAATTCAAAAATTATTAATTGGAGGTGGCCCAAGATGACAACAAAGGATTATGTGATTTTGTATACAGAAAATTCTCAAAACTCCACTGAAAAACTGTTGGTACTAATAAGTGAATTCAGTAAAGGTGGAGGCTACAAAACCAATATCCAAAAACCTGTTTTGTTTATAATACACTAATCATGAAATAACAGAGAGATAAACTATCTCATTTAGAATTGCATCAAAAAGAATAAAATACCTATGAACAAATTTAACCAAGTAGGTGAAAGACCTGTACATTGAAAACTATAAGACATTGGTGAAAAAAATTAAAGAAGACACAAAAAAAGATATTCCATGGTCATGGTTCGGAGGAATTAATATTAGTTAAATGTTCATTAATAGTCAATTAACTTATGACAAAGGAGGCAAAAGTATACAATGAATAAAGGACAGTTTCTTCAACAAATGGTGCTGGGAAAACTGGACAAGCACATGCAAAAAAAACAAAACAAAACAAAACAACTAGGCTACTATCCTACACATACATACAAATTAACTCAAAATGGATTAAACACTTGAATGTAAGACCTGACACCATAAAACTCCTAGAAAAAGTATAGGTGGTAAACAACTTGACATCAATCTTGGGAATAATTTTTTAGGATATGACTCTAAAACAAATATTTAAACATCAAAAATAAACAACTGGGACTACATGAAACTAAAGAAATTCTTCACAGCGAAGGAAATTATCAGAAAAATTAAAAGGCAGTCAACTGAATGGGAGAAAATATTTGCAAATCATTCACTGGATAAGGAATTGATATCCAAAGAATATAAAGAACGCAGACAACTCAAAACAACAAAAATCCCCCCAAAATAATGCAATTAATACATAGGCACAGAATTTGAACATTTTTCCAAAGAAAACATGCAGATGGCCAACAGGCACATGAAAAGATGCTCAACATCACTAACCATCAGGGGAATGCAAATCAAAATCACGAGATACCACCTAACATCTATTAGAATGGTTATTATAAAAAAGACAAGAAATAACAAGTGTTAGTGAAGATATGGAGAAGAGGGGACTCTTGTATAATGTTGGTGGGAATTTAAATTGGAGCAGCCACTGTGGAAAACAGTATGGAGGTTCCTCAAAAAATTAAAAATAGAACCATATGATCCAATAATTTCAGTTTTGGGTATTTATCAGAGGAAAACAAAAATACCAATTCAGAGAGATATGTGTACTCCTATGTTCACTGCAGCATTATTTACAATAGCCAAGATAAGGAAATAACGTAACTAACCAACAATGAATGAAGGGATAAAAAAGTGATAGGCATATAAAGTAGAATACTATTCAGCTGAGAATAAGGAAAAATCTTGCCATTTGCAACTACATAGATGGACCTTGCAGGTATTATGCTAAGTGAAGTAAGTCAGACAGAAAAAGACAATGTCGTTTTACTTATACGTGGAATCCAGAAATAAAAAAAATGAACAAGCAAAACAAAGCTCATAGATACAGAGAACAGAAAGTGGCTGTTAGAGGGGAGGGTGTTTGGGGGGATAGACAAAATAGGAAGGGGTTAGTCAAGAGGTAAAAATTCCCAATTATAAAATAAGTCATGGGAATGTAACGTAAAAAAGTATATATCAATTTGAAGATTTTAATTAGAATTTCTAATGTATGTAAATAATTTCTTTGCTGGATCCATTATTTTTGGTAGTCATTCTCTCTCCAGTTTGTTCCTATATGTTTTTACTTTCCTTACTGTATTACATACATCTAACATTCTGCTCCATACTGTTAGCTATTACAAAATATTCTTATTTTCTTTATTTTGCATATTTATTATAGGCTAAAAATGGTATTTTTCATAACACTCCAGGTCTAAAGTGCAATATAAAATAAATATTCATTAACTGAGTAATTGCTGGTGAAGTATGTTGTGAGCAATTTGAACAGTATCCTTATCATATATTTGAACTCAAATGAGTAAGATTTGAATGTAGGGTAATTGTATCTTTAATAAGCCTTTAGATGAATTTTTCAGTACATTTTTTGTGTCATTTAAAATAACATATCTAAAACAAGAAATAATTAGTAATTTTCAATTAATCTGATATACTGTTTTATGGAAATCAGTAAAAAATGATAATTACATTTTCCATTTTAGTGAGTACTGGTATCATCAGTCAAAATTCTTTGCCTTAGCCTATGTTATTAGTTAGTATATCTTGATATTAATCTTTTATTATGTGAATGTATTAGTTAGTATATCTTGATATTAATCTTTTATTATGTGAATGATATTATATTAAGCATTAATGTAGAAAGGTTTTCTTAAGAAAACTTTCTTAGAAACTTTTTTTAATTAAGCCTGTAAGTTGAATCATGAAAATGAAAAGTGGGAGAATATTAACGTTAGTTATAAGTATTTGGTATTTGACTCATAAGCTGCACTTATCCATCTCCTTTTTTGTTTTTTGGTTTTTTTAATTGTTTTAAATGCTTTTATTTATTTTTGAGACCAAGAAAGAGCATGAATGGGGAGGGGCAGACAGAGAGAGAGAGGGAGACACAGAATCTGAAGCAGGGTCCAGGCTCTGAGCTGTCAGCACAGAGCCCGAGGCGGGGCTCAAACCCACGGACTGCGAGATCATGACCTGAGCTGCAGTTGGACGCTTAACCAACTGAGCCACCCAGGCACCCCTATCCATCTCCTTTTAAGTTTATGTTTCTGCCAGTAAGAAGCTATAGTGGACAATATTGGTTGCCCAAGCTACAATGGACCGCCTCCTCTTTTTCACAAAATTGTTGTTATTTTATGTTTTTTTTTCCAGATATCTGTCTTCCCGTCAGTGCTAGAGTTATCCTAATTAGTAAACCATCTGACGCCTTGCATTCTCCTCGTAATCAGAGTGTTAAGTCCCAAATTAAGGAAAAGGGAAGGATTGTTAGTTCATTGTTGGAATTGAATTTTTCTTTCTGCTGCATACAAACAAGAAAGCATGGAGCCTCCACTACCACTGGTAGGCACTTGTGACATTAGTTAACTAGCTTGAGCTTGAAGTTGAGTTCACTGATAGTGTCAGAAATGGTTGACTGACAAGAAGATTCACAAGGATGGGGCTAGAGTAAAGCAAGTGAAGCTCCTGATGTACAAAATTTAAGGAGATACTTCATACTTGCATGACCTTAGTTCAGGGCTTGACTCTTGGGACCCTAAATGACAATGTTTGCAAATCTACATTTTATTGCAGAAAAAAAGACAATACAGAAACATTATTAAAGATCTTCATCACAACCAAAGGCTTTCTCAAGACCAGGAGTCAAGAGATACCAAGTTCAAACTCAAATTCTCCTCTCTCTCCAAAGGCCTTACTGATATGCTTTCTCTTTTGGATCGAGAACCATCTGCATGTACATGGACCCCCCCCCCCCCACGAAGAAGGATGCCCAAAGTACTTCCAGCTGGGGTTTCTTATACTCTGCTGATCACCTAAGCATACATAGCCTTGCTCTATAACTGACTCAGTGGGAGAACCTTCCAGGAGTCTCAGGAAATGTCTTGTCTTAAGACCAGGTGCACATCATCAATCTCACTGTTATCTATAAACAATGCTAACAAGCTCGTACAAAAATCTGAAATCATGATTACAAAGCTACTTAATCAGTATGTTTCATGCTTTGACTAGAATTCACTCCCTTGCAGGTACAATTCTTATTTCAGTATATATTTAACTATTTAAACAGGTTGATAGGAGCTTCTATTTTGGCAGCTCCAAGCATCCTAGCTTATACAGGAGAACATTCCTTTATCTGCAGTTATTTGGGGAAAAAATGGGTGAATGAAAAAATGGGCAAAGTATCAACCAAGAGAAAGGTTCTAGTTAGGCAACCATTGATTCAAGTATTGCCCAAACCATCTTTGGTACTCTTATCTAGGAGAAAAATATTTTTTTTACATACTGATTGATTGATTGAGAGAGAGAGAGAGAGATAAAGAGAGAGAGAAATCCAAGCAGGTTCTGCACTGTCAGTGTGAACCATAAAATCATGACCTAAGCTGAAATCAAGAGTGGGACTCTTAACTGACCGAGCCACCCAGGTGCCCCAAGAAAAATCTTTTTTTTAGGAGAAAGTAGATATACTTCTGAAACAATCCTACCACATGTAAAATGCATTAGTATCATACATTGTTTGGTTTTCCATGAGTAGGTTTTGTGGAAGAACATCCTTTAATTCCAAAGATCTTAAATTTGTTTTATCTCTACTTATTCCTTTTTTATACTTCTATTTTGATAATAGTTTGCATTTGGTTTCAAATTTACTAATTTCATAATTGCCTAGTCAAGTTTAATTTTTCCTATAGAAACTGATTATTAAACAATAGTTTAGGCTGTTCTTTGTGTTCAGCAGAGGTCTACACAGGGGCATCTATACATTTAAGTAAGAATGTGGTTGAGGAACTACATATTCACACATTTATGACCTCTAAAATCAAATTGTCCTTTGATTTTAGCCTTTAGTCAATTGGACCAATTGAAATAATATTTTTAAATATGAAGCAATAATTTTGCTATTGCTGTAACTTACACATTTTTTACTTCTTATGATGTAAAATATTTCAAACTTTATGGTAAGCAAGAACAAACTAAGAAAGATTTAAAAAAGACCCACCTACTCAAACCTTAGAAACAAGTATTTTATAAGAGGTAATACGGTAAGTTATGCAATGTCTGCCTGTTAGAACCAAGCAGCTGGTGGATTGGGCCTGTGTATACTGGGAAGCAGGGAGGTTTGCAATAACTCCACTGTCAGGGAATTTTAATTCCCCTTTGTGACCATGATTTTGGTTGAAAAAAAATTTCTGTCAAAATTCTCTTAATGGATCCAAAGTATAAAATAATATATGGAGATAGGAAAAATGTTGGCACTAAATACAGACTGGATTTAAAAAAAATAAGATCTGTAAATTACACTGCCTCATGAATTTTGAACTTTCAGAACTTGTCTGAAAATTTTGGCCCCAAATAAATGTCATGAATTAAGTTTTACTTGGAGCTGTTTTTTATCAAGTTGATCCGATGCCACTGTTATAAACTGACCAAATGTTTCTCTTAAAAACACCAAATGTACGTGAAATGAATAGAGATATTTGAAAAAAGAATAGTCCATAGAATGAATGAATATTAATAGAAGTCATATGTAGGGCAATACATTATTAAAGGTTTCAAATTATAGTTATAATAGAAATCCACTTTCAATATGGGTGTATATTATCCTACACATTCTGCGCTTATTTAAATATTAAAACTGGAGTTTGATTATATTTAACTATGATATTCATAAAGACATCTATGAAACTCTTAAATCTTTATTCTAAAAAAATGGTGAAACATAATAAGACATTCTTTTTAAGTAGGGAAATGAAAAACTGAAGAACTTCAAATCATGCTGAAAATAAAAATGTGCAAAAAATTACTTGGAAAGCATCATGGCATTAAAAAATGTGGTACTAAATTATATATCAAAAACATGGATTTTAGCCTAGCTTTTACAGTGACCATGAGATGTTGGGCAAATTATATTATTTCCCTAGAATTCATGTTTCATATAGTTCCCAAAAATGGATTGGACCATATATCCATTATCTCTTCCAGCTTTCTTTTTATTAAGTCTTACCTTTTATCATTTAGTTTGGCTGAGATTATATATTTCATAAGTATTTCTATCATTAAATTATCCTCAAGATTACAATCATTTTATAAGTGCCAATTTTTCAGTTATTTCATATCAAATATTGTAGAATTACCCTGACCATCCAAGCCTGGCATCACAATAGAGGCTACTCCTACTATTCCTGCTAATGTGACCCCAACACTGATACTGTTGTATCTGCAATTATTCAGTACTACCCTAATGTTCTTGACTCTTGAGATTAATTTCTTTTTGTTTTGTTAAATTAGTTAACATATAGTGTAATAATGATTTCAGGAGTAGAATTTAGTGATTCACCACTTACATATAACACCCAGTGCTCATCCCAACAAGTGCCCTCCTTAATGCCCCTCATTTAGCCCATCTTCCCACCCAACACTGCATCAGCAACTCTCAGTTTGTTCTCTGTATTTAAGAGTCTCTTATGGTTTGTCTCCCACTTTTTTTTTATGTTATTTTTGCTTCCCTTCCCTTATGTTCATCTGTTTTGTTTCTTAAATTCCACATGCCAATGAAATCATATGATATTTGTCTTTCTCTAACTGACTTATTTTGCTTGGCATAGCACCCTCCAGTTCCATCCATAGTGTTGCAAATGGCAAGATTTCATTCTTTTTGATTGCCGAGTAATATATATGGCATCATAAATATATAGATGGCATTTTTGTATCCTTTGGATAAATATTTAGTAGTGCAATTGCTGGGTCGTAGGGTAGTTTTATTTTTAATTTTTTGAAGAACCTCCATACTGTTTTCCAGAATGGCTGCACCAGTTTGCATTCCCACCAGCAGTGCAAAAGGGTTTCACTTTCTCCACATCCCCACCAACATCTTTTGTTGCCAGAGTTGTTAATTTTAGCCACTCTGAAAGGTATGAGGTGGTATCTCATTGTAGTTTTTACTTGTATTTCCCTGATGATGACTGATGTAGAACATTTTATCAGGCATCTATTAGTCATCTGGATGTCTTCTTTGGAAAAGTGTCTATTCATGGCTTTTGCTCAAGTCATTCATTTTGTCATTCATTTCTTCACTGGATTATTTTTTTTGGGGGGGTGTTAAATTTGATACATTTTTTATAGATTTTGTATACTAAACCTTTATCTGATATGTCATTTGCAAATATCTTCTCCCATTCCTTCAGTTGCCTTTTAGCTTTCCTGATGGTTTCCTCACTGTGCAGAAGATTTTTATCTTGATGTGGTCCCAATAGTTTAGTTTTCCTTTTATTTCCCTTGCCTCCAGAGACATGTCAAGTAAGAAGTTGATGCAACCAAGGTCCAAGAGGTTTTTGCCTGCTTTCTCCTCTAGGATTTTGATGGCTTCCTGTCTTATATTTAGGTTTTTCATCCATTTTGAGTTTATTTTTTGTGTATGGTATAAGAGAGTGGTCCAGGTTCATTCTTATGCATGTTGCTGTCCAGTTCTCAGAGCTTTTGCTGAAGAGACTATCTTTTTTCCATTAGATATTCTTTCCTACTTTGTCAAAGATTAGTTGGCCATATGTTTGTGGGTCCATTTCTGGGTTCTCTATTTTGTTCTATTGATTTGTTACTGTTTTTGTGCCAGTACCAAGCTGTCTTAATGATTACAGCTTTGTAATACATCTTGAAGTCTGGAATTGTGATGCCTCCAGCTTTGGTTTTCTTTTTCAGGGTTGCTTTGGCTATTCAGGGCCTCTTGTGGTTCCAATACAAATTTTAGGATTGTTTGTTCTAGCTCTGTGAAGAATGCTGGCGTTATTTTGATAGGGATTGCATTGAATATTTGGATTGCTTTGGGTAGGGTAGACATTTTAACAGTATTTGTTCTTCCAATCCATAAGCATGGAATGTTTTTCCTTGTGTGTGTGTGTGTGTGTGTGTGTGTGTTCAATTTCTTTCATAAGCTTTCTATAGTTTTCAGTGTACAGACTTTTCACCTCTTTGTTTAGCTTTATTCCTATGTATTTTATGGTTTTTGGTGCAATTGTAAATGGAATCAATTCCTTGGTTTCTCTTCCTGCTGCTTTATTATTGGTGTAAAGACATGCAACTGATTTCTGTACAGTGATTTTATATACTGCGACTTTGCTGAATTCATGTATCAGTTCTAGCAGTTTTTTGGTGTAGTTTTTTGGATTTTCCACATAGAGTATCTGCTGTCTGTGAAGAGTGGAAGTTTGACTTACTCCTTACCAGTTCGGATGTCTTTTATTTCTTTGTGTTGTCTATTTGCTGAGGCTAGCACTTCCAATACTATGTTGAATAACAGTGGCAAGAGTGGACATCCTTGTTGTGTTCCTGACCTTAGGGGCAAAGCTCTGTTTTTCCCCATTGAGCATATTAGCTGTGGGTCTTTTATATATGGCCTTTAAGATATTGAGATATGATACTTCTATCCCTACTATCTTGAGGGTTTTTTTTTTTTATCAAGAAAGGATGATGTATTTTGTCAAATGCTTTTCCTGCATCTATTGAGAATATCATCTGGTTCTTACCCTTTCTTTTATTAATGTGATGTATCACATTGATTGACTTATGAATTTGAAGCATTCCTGAATCCCAGGAATAAATCCCATTTGATCGTGGTGAATAATTCTTTTAATGTATTATATGATAACATTTGCTAGTATCTTTTTGAGAATTTTTGCATCCATATTCATCAGAGAATTTGGTCTGTAGTTCTCCTTTTTAGTGGAGTCTTTGTCTGGTTTTGGAATCAAGGTAATGTTGGCCTCATGAGTTTTGAAGTTTTCCTTCCATTCCTATTTTTTGGAACAGCTTCAAAAGAATAAGTGCTAACTCTTTAAATATTTGGTTCCTTGGAACCAATTCACCTGGAAACCCATTGGCCCTGGACTCCTGTTTTTTGGGCATATTTTTGATTACTAATTCAATTTCTTTACAGGTTATGGGTCTGTTCAAATTTTCTATTTCTTCCTGTTTCATTTTGATAGCTTACATGTTTCTAGGAATTTGTTCATTTCTTCCAGATGGTGCAATTTGTTGACATATAATTGCTCATAATATTCTCTTGTTATTGTTTGTATTTCTGCAGTGTTGGTTGTGATCTCCCCTCTCTCATCCATGATTCCATTTATTTGGGTCCTTTCCTTTTCCTTTTTGATCAATCTGACTGGGAGTTTATCAATTTTGTTAATTCTTTCAAAGAACCATTTCCTGGTTTCATTAATCTGTTCTACTGTTTTTTTTTTTTATTTCAATAGCAATAATTTCTGCTCTAATTTTTATTATTTCCCTTCTTCTGCAGTTTTGGGCTGTATTTGCTGTTCTTTCTCCAGATCTCTTAGGTATAAGGTTAGGCTGTGTATTTGAGACCTTTCTTCCTTCTTCAGGAAGGCGTGGATTGCTATATACTTCCCTCTTATGACTGCCTTTGCTGCATCCCAGAGGTTTTGGGCTGTGGTGTTTCCATTTTCATTGGCTTGCATGTACTTTTTAATCTCCTCTTTAATTTCTTGGTTAACCCATTCATTCTTTAGTAGGATGTTCTTTAATCTCTAAGTATTCATGGTCTTTCCAAATGTTTTCTTGTGGTTAATTCTGAGTTTCATAGCGTTGTGTCCTGAAAATATGTAAGGTATGATCTCATTCTTTTTGTACTTGTTGAAGGCTGATTAGTGACCCAGTGTGTAAGCTATTCTGGAGAATGTTCCATGTACTTTCAAGAAGAATATGTATTTTGCTGCTCTAGAATAAAATGTTCTGAATATATCTATTAAATCCATCTGGTCCAGTGTGTCATTCAAAGCCATTGTTTCCAATCCAATCAAAAGACATAGGATATCAAAATGGATAAGAAAATAAGACCCATCTCTATGCTGCTTACAAGAGACTCATTTTAGACCTAAAGGCACCTGCAGACTGAAAGTAAGGGGATGGAGAACCATCTATCTTGCTAATGGTCATCCAAAGAAAGCTTGAGTAGCCATACTTATATCAGATGAACTATATTTTAAAATAAAGACTGTAACAAGAGATGAAGAAGGGATAATTATATCATAATTAAGGTGTCTTTCCACCAAGAAGATCTCACAATTGTAAATATTTATGCCTCTAACATGAGAGAACCCAAATATAGAAATCAATTAATTACAAACATAAAGAAACACATTGATAATAATACCATAATAGTAGGGGACTTCAGCACCCCACTTACAGCAATGGACAGGTTATGTAAGCAGAAAATCAACAATCTTTTTCAATGTACATGGAACATTCTGCAGAATAGATTACACATTGGGTCACTAATCAGTCCACTGACATTTAGAGTGAGTACTGAAAGATATGAATTTAGTGCATTTGCATTATCTGTAGAGTTGGTGTTTTTGGTGACATTCTCTGGTCCTTTCTAGTCTTTATTGCTTTTAGTCTTTTTTGTCTTGTGTTTTCTCTACTCAAAGAGCCCCCCCTTAAAATTTCTTGCAGGGCTGGTTTAATGGTTATGAACTTTTAGTATTGGTTTGTCTGGGAAACTCTTTACTTCCCCTATCTTGAATGACTGCCTTGCTGGATAAAGAATTCTTGGCTGCATATTTTTCTGATTCAGCACGTTGAATATATCCTGCCACTTCTTTCTGGCCTACCAAGTTTCTGTGGATAGTCTTCTGGGAACCTGATGTGTCTTCCCTCATAAGTTAAGGACTTTTTTTTCCCTTGCTGCTTTCATGATCCTTTCCTTGTCTATGTATTTTGTGAATTTGACTATGATATACCTTGGTGATGGTCGGTTTTTGTTTAATCTAACGGGAGTTCTCTGTGCTTCTTGTATTTTGATATCCGTGTCCTTCCCAGATTAGGAAAGTTTTCTGCTATAATTTGTTCACAAGCAGGGGAACTGCTCTCCCTGTGTAGTATAAGGACCACTCAGACCTTGCTGGCTGCTTCTGGTTATTGGCTCTGCTTCCTCACCAGAGCACTGCTAGACACTGACCTCTGAAACTTCAGACTCTGTGCTCCACTGTTTATAGACTCCTGGTAGTATTGAAACCTTCTCCTTTCTTCCCATCAACGGTTTCGGGGAAGCAATTTCTTTTTCAGTCCCCTGCGAGTGTTTTTGCTCTTTCTCTTTCTCTCCAGCTACTTTCAGGGGAGTGCTTTTCTTGTACTCCAGATGAGCCACACTCTCCCCCTTTCTCTTTCTCTGTCCTCTCTCTGCAAAATGGTTCCCTATCCTCTGCAGCTTTTCTGTCCCCATTTTACCTCTCTGCACTGCTGAGTTCTGTGGCTCAAGTTATGCAGATTGTTGTGTTAATCCTCAGGTCAATTTCCTTGGTGTTCAAAATGGTTTCGTGCTGATCTAACTGCATTTCTGGGATGAAACAAGTTCAGGGTTTCTATGCTGCTCTGCCATCTTAACTATAAGACTTCATGACATTAACTTCAAATTTAATTTCCAATTAACATCTATGGTAGAAGATGCATTGTGGCAATGCCCCTCTTGCTAAACCCCATAAAATACAGTGGGAGAAAAATTCCCCATAAGTACACCATAGAGGTCTTGGAAAGGGGATCAAATACTGAGTGTCCAATACCAGATTAATGTCTTCTTAAGAGTTTACTCCATTCTGTTGAATGTCAAATCTCTGTAATCTTAATATTAATGTATAGATGCCTGTTGTTGTTTTGTGAGGGTTAAATTTGAAAGTAGTTTGAATTCACACTTAGCATTCCAGAGTTACATATGTCTACTACATGACTCCACCATAGGGCAGGAACTCCAAATGCAAATGAAGGCAAGCACAAAAAAGGAAACTATAAATGCTATGGGAGCAAAAGAAGTGATGACCTCTGCTTCACACTGGAGTTAGAATTTTAATGAATTTTAGCAGTTCAACAGATAGACAAACATCAGGTAGGTCATTTACAGGCAGTGAGGACAGCCTGTGCTGGGGCTGGGGAATTTGACATTACTTGGCGAGCTTCAAAAAAGGGAATTTAGAGTGTGTGGAAGCTGTAAAAGGGAAAATGTAAGGTAAAGAGCTTGGGAGTTAGAAAGGGATCAGGCTGTGATTGGGCTTTTTATACCATCCCAAGGAATCTGCACATCATCTTTTAAGGCATGGAATGTCACTGAGACATTTTAGATGACAGGAAAGATGATTTGCTTTGCAATTCCCAAAAAGTATGCAAGTATATGCCAATTAAATTCTTCACAATGCCTGGAACATTCCTTAAACCCTTCCTATTAGGCACAAAAATCAAGTTGTAGATAGCTTAGTGACAAAACATGATATGAAAATTAAGAGGTGGAAAATCTAATTATTTAGAAAGATTTGGTTGATTTAGTTATTCAGTTGATTCTTATTAGTAACAGTAGCTGTGCTCTAAAAAGTTGCTGTGCTCATGGAATTAGTGAACACTGAACCATTGCTTCCAGGGGAAGTACAGAGTTAGGTTCCTGAAGTCTCTGGTCACATCAACCAACCAATTCATTACCCTGTTTTATATGTGTTTGTTGGAAGACACCTTATTTAATATGTATTGTTGGTTCATTAATACTGAACTCACAGCCAAAAGCACTATAACTCATGCTTGAAAGCTTATCTAACACACACATTGTCTCTATAAGGCACATCAGAGCTTTCTTGTGTTTAGGAACACTAGATAGCACTTCAGTACTATGCTTGAAGGATATTTAAGTAGCAAAACCACTAACAAAAGCACAAAAATTAAAAAAATATACATGGCATGACTTAGATTGCATTCATTTATTATATGGGAGCTGGAAAAAGAATGCAGAGCTTTGCCTTGTTTGACCTTAGCTAGTAATGTGTATACTGCTGCTCTGCACATGGACTGGAATGGCTGCAAAGGCACTGCAAAAATCGATTTTGGTATTATAAATAAATTTCAGCAAGAAGGAAAATTTTCAAATATGTAATCTGTGAATAATGAGAACAGACCGTATTATTTACAGTTGCTAATTTTAAGTAAACTCTATTTAAGAAAGACTTCTTTGAATTCAAGAGGCAGACTATTAAAGGACATTCCTTGAACACTTGCTAGGCAAAAATTACTGTAAGTCTGCCAAAACCTAATGTAGAAAATATTGTGTTTGCATAGTACTGATTCATAGGAAAAGATATGTCTAATATAAACAATCTTGAAACAATGAAGGATTAATTTTCACTCTTAAACACTGAATCCAATCAGTTTTCATGATAAAACTTTACATAATCAGCATTCAAATTCAATGATATATGACAGAATTTTACCCAAGTCTTCTAAAATTTTTGTCATATGTGGTATGTAAAATAGACATAAAATATTATCACTAAACATTCTCTTTATATTTCCAAAGTTGAGAAAAAGAAAGACACAAAGAAACAAAGAAAGAAAAGCTGAACTAAAATTTTTAGTA
Organism: Cryptoprocta ferox; assembly: GCA_028646485.1. NCBI lineage: Eukaryota > Metazoa > Chordata > Mammalia > Carnivora > Eupleridae > Cryptoprocta > Cryptoprocta ferox. The sequence goes on along the minus strand of CM053578.1, from coordinate 62,680,860 downwards.
AAGAATTAAATATATGTCACTAATTGATAACTTGATTAGTTAAATTGATTCTCAGAAGAAGGTTAAATAGAAAGTGAACAATGGGTTCCGTTAATGATGCTTTGGTCTCCTTTATCCTGCAAGGGCTTCTAATTAATGTTCATCTTTGCAACAATGGCTTAACGAAAATATGTTTGCTAAGAGTCATAGCTTACTTTTGTCAGCCAAGCAGTCACAACAGTAGGAACACTAATAATACATGTTATATATGCATCAGTATCAAGTAAGCAGTGTTCCTATCTAGAGCACTTTCCCCTCAAATGCTGTAAAAGCATTTTATTCTGCCTAGCTTTCAAAAATATTGACGCTTATTGAAGTAATTGTTCAGGTTTGTAAAATTCAACTTAAATTTTAGAAACAAAGTAATTCATTTATATGACAGACCAGACTGTAATAATTTCTTCTTGACAATGATTTCTTTACATGTTCATTTATAACTTATTCTTTTGATATAATCATGATGTAAGTCCTCTCACAATATTAGAAAATAAAAAATTGGGAAGTATGAACGATGTGTGTTTATGTTTTAAGATTTTTGCTTTGATTGGGTTTTATTTTAGATTTAAACTTATGTCTAGATGGGAAACAGTAGTTATAACCCTCTTATTACTATAAAAGAGTGAGCATTCTAGTTCTTCAATAGATATAAATATCTTCTTGTAAGTAAATCTATAAAGGGATTTCTCTGTGGTGCCTGACTGGCTCAGTTGGTAGAGCATGTGACTCTTTATCTTGAGGTCATGAGTTCAAGCTCCACCCTGGGCATAGAGCTTTCTTAAAAAAAGTTTAAAAAATCTATAAAAGGATTTCTCAATTGTGTTTTCTTATACAGGTCACTGAGTGTTCTCCATAAAGTGTTTATTTATTTAAGAAATCATAAAAGTACATTCCATATATTTATTGTACTGAACTTTTAAAAAATCCCAGGGTAATAGAGCAGAGAACACATATTTACAGTTTGTTATAAGTATTATCATGAAATCATGATTTCATTGATTCACTTCTCAAACACAAAATTCTATTCCCCTAGCTCCTTTGTATTTTCACTTTATTCTCAACAGAAAATCTAATTCATAGACTCCCTTACTTTTTTTTCTTACCTATTGGCACTCAGATCGTTTTCGTTTTCTGGGGCTGCATTCTGATCTGGGGGTTTTATGTTTGTGAACTATTTGCTGGATCCTTTTAAAAAATAGTATAACAATATAAATCATGAATACAAAATTGCCAGGGTTGTTTGCAGGGCATTGGAAGTGACCTGTAAAGGGAGAGGACCTGAAGCTTAAGCTTCATTAGCTTTAAATCACCCTCTGTTTATGCCCTTTCCTCTCTAGGTTAGAACTGCAACATCATTCAACCACATTCTAAGGGATCCAACTCTCCATCTCTTTAGGACCCACCTCCAGGTAATGAAGCAATGATGTAGCAAATAATATGACCTTGTACATGGCCACCACCAAAGATTTATGGCTAGTAATGTGGTCTGAGTTCTCAATGCTAGGAGAATTTTACAACATCCCCTTAGGACTTTCTTAGTCTTCAATGAAGGCTATTTCAAGCATTCTCAATAATCCTCAAATCTCTGATCTCTTGCATTACCCATCAGGCAGCAGAAAATCTTGTCTCTTACTTTATTGGGGAAAAAAACCACAACAATTTCTTTGTACCTTCCCTACTTACAGGGTTGCATAGGCACGCACCCATTTTTCTTTCTTGTTACAATAGGGACTTGAAACCATAATCTGTTCTTTGGATCACTTTCCCTTCTGTCTTCAGGAGCTTCAGTTTCTAAATCATCCCTTCCCTTCTCTGCATTCTTAACTTCTCTTCTGGGTGTTTCCAATTTTCTCCAGATACGGTCCTGTCTGTATTTTTCCTTTAAGACCAAGTTCTTGACTTCTTGAAAGACTTATGGATCTTAACTATACTTACTTTGTCCAACTCTTTTCATATGCTATCACTGCTTTATTATTGCTTTGACTAATATGCTAAAATAGAATTATTTGAGTACTTTTGTCACTAAATGCAATGAACACTTTGTTTTATATCCTAGTTAAATTTTTGGGACTCTTTAGTATTTCCATTGAATATCCCTTTGCCTTTTGTCTCTCATACCTTTCCTCTTATACTTTGTCTACTCTACTAAATTATCTTCTGTTGAACCTATACCCATTTCAAAAGAAGAAATAGGTGTATGTGTATTTATGCATATTTATAATATATGTTATTGAAATGTTTATGTAGCTATGAGAAAAAATAAAAGACCTAACAGGGTAAACATTCTTTTCATAGTTATAAGTTATGGACATAACTAAAGTTAATTTTAAAAATCATTATGAAACTAATGAATATAGGTTCTGAATGTTATGTGTGTGATGAAAAGAAAATGTTTATTCATTTCAAACCAAGCTACTAAAATGCTTATTTTTAACAATATGATCAAAAACTAGACAAAACATGACAATATTCTTCTAATATTTTCTCCTTATCCTATTCTTTTAATGACTCTGTGACACTGGAGTAACAATTATTTTTATTTCTTAAATATTCTAATATTGATCTAATATGCAATTGAATTATAATTGCATCCTCAAATTATATATTTCATCTTGTGAGATTCTTTTAGATAGTCATAGTTTAAGCTTTATCCAGGTCATGAAGTACAGTGGTCAAAAGCAGACATGGGCACCTGGGTGGCTCAGTCGGTTGAGCGTCCAACTTCAGCTCAGGTAATGATTTCAGTTCGTGCGTTCAAGCCCTGTATCGGGCTCTGTGCTGACAGCTAGCTCAGAGCCTGGAGCCTGTCTTCAGATTCTGTGTCTCCCTCTCTCTCTGCCCCTGCTCACACTGTCTCTCTCTCTCTCTCTCTCAAAAATAAATAAAAACATTAAAAAAAAGCAGACAGAGATTTTATAGATAGAGATCCTTGGATTTAATTTTTAACTCTAGCACTCAGCCCTAGCTTTGAAATCTTGTGCTAGTTAGTTACTCTTTTCAAATGTTAAAAAGAGGATAAATAGTTCCTACTTACATATGTGGGTGAGGAATAAATGAGATAACTGGGTAAAATGCTCAGTTCAGTCACTGACATACAATTGGTGTCACAAAGGGGCTCAGGTTAAACTTGTTTTCAATAAAGAATAGTATATGTCAATTATACCTCAATAATAAATAAACAAATAATTAATTAAATAAATAAATAAGTAAAGTTGTTGATGTTGATGCTATTTTCCTAAAGTTATAATTAACTTCAATTTAACAATCATAAAAATGTGTAAATCTGATACCAGGAGGGAATATTTTCTTGAATCATTCATCTATTCTTTTGCACTCATGTCACCTATACCATTGATTGTGTCTGAGTTTACAATTCAAAATTTTAAACTCAGTGATTATTTACTGCATGGCTGTTTTGTATCAAGAATTGTACTCATCTGTGGGACTAGAATGGTAAAACGTATCACCCATCAAAGTTGCACCTCCCATTAAAGTCCTCACAGTACTGTAGTAATTTACAATAAAAATGCAATCTTAAAATTCACTCATTTATGCAGTAAGAAATTGAGGCATTGACTAAAATGAATAACTGATTTATTAAGGGACTGTGATGTACTTATATTATTTATATTTCTTATATTATTTAGTTTCTTTTACAACCATGACTTAAATATTAATAGCAACTTCCATATTTCAACTTTCATGAAACAGAACAAATTTTACTGTGGTCAAACAAATCAAGGTCTAAAAATGGTTTTGTTATATCCTTCAAATATTGATTATGCTGAAGGTAAACCTGTGCCTATGGAATGTTAAGCGAACAATGAGTGGCCACCAGGGTTCCACAGTGTTTTGGGAATCCATCATCTTGCATGCTCATTGAGAGAGGACATAAATCATTTACAATCCAACTGTAATTTCCAGCAAACCCTTAACTATCAAAAAGTTATTTCTATGGTTTACATATGACATAGAAATCTAGACTCAAAAAGCTTTACATTTTTATTTGCCTGCTCCCAAATCTTCTCATAAAGAAATGAAATCCTAACAGATGTTTAATTTTAAAATTAAACAAAATAAGCCAGTGTCTAATGATTTTGTTAAAACTTATAAAAGGCAAGAAAAATATGCAGGGCTCTTTTGTTGGCCTTTACTATAAAGAGATGGGAGGAAACTGGAGAGACAAAATGGTTGGCTTAATTGGAGCATGTATTATTTATAGAAGTAGACATTATTTATATTAGTTTCCCCTCCCAAAGCCAAGAGAAGCTGATAACAAAAGAATTATTCAAAAAGGTTGGATGTGTTGGTAAGAAGGGAGAGACTGCTCTTTATCATTGACAGGAATGTCAGTTTACATACAAGCTAGCTAACTTGATCCAGTTCTATCAGAAGACCAAAGAGCCTTGGAGAAGAGACTGTGGTAGAACCATAGGGTCCACTGGTACAACAACCACCTAAAATAGGAGACCTTCTCTTGTGCCTCGGCTCCCCTTTTCTGGGAACCGAAATAACAGATAATATTGAAGCATATAAACCTAGCCAGATGTCTTTACATTTATTTGGGGGGGGGGGGAACCCTACATATCCAAGTAATAAGGGTTGGGTTCCAAGTTGGGAGTCACCAAATGAGTCTCACCAAAGTTCAGTCTGGCTAGGTAAAGATCACAGTTCTTTTCTTTGCCTATCCCTATGGGCCTCTGCCTACACTGAGCCTACAGACAATAAACTTGATCAACGGCAGTGGTAACCAAAAGAAAAGGGACTGCAACCTGCCACAGGCCATGTTTGATACAAAAACCTATTTTCCCTTTCCCTTCCTTTCTCCAACACCAGAGGATAAGTATAGAGAAGTAGGAAATAAGAGAGCATACCCCAGCTCTCTTGCCTATCCTTCAAAGACCAGTCACCAGTCTAGCTTTCTCTGAGTAGTAGCAGACACTTCAATTAAATGAGATTTCACTTTTAAAAGGAGAGAACTAATATTTAACTGGAAAGAGACTGTTTTTCTACAGAAAGTGACCATAACATTTCAAAATTAGACACAACTGTCAAAAGAACCAGATATCTGGATAAACAGAACATATTTGGTAGCAATTACTATAAAAACAAAATGTGCATATTTCTCTCAAAATGGATTGAGATTCCTAACTGGAGTTGTTTCAGAAATAATAACATGTTAAAGCTCTTTTTCTCTCTCATACTCTTCTTTTTCCCTCTCTAGTGGTTATGGTGGCGTGATACACAGTCGGTATATATATGTGTGCACAGGGGTAAGGAGAAAGAAAAAGATAACCTTCTGGTAGTAGGAGCTACTTTATTCAAAAGGTATAGTGAGCAAAAGAGCTCTTTATGTTTGTATATAGCACAGAGTCTTTTGAAGTGGGAAAGCAGATATGTGAAAAGTGCATATCTGTGGCACTGTGGCTGCCCTTTTCCTAGGGACTTTAAGCAAGTTGCCTTATGGATTTAATGTGGGTAGGAAACCAACAGGATGCCTAATCCCTGGTCTGATCACAACTAGCACAATGCAGTTTGTAAGATGTTATTTTGGATACTAATGTCCTAGATCTAAATTATACCTGTATGTATTCCTTTGCCTTTCTGTAATTAGAACAAGGTCATTTTGGAAAATCACCAGTAATACCTGCAATTACCTAAGAGCTATATATATATATATACTTTTTTCCCCCATTCACATCAGACTTAAATTTCTTCTCCGATGTAATTTAAGTTAGTCTCTTCTGTGCCTAGAAAGATTTCTTCAGTTTGTGCCTGAATTGACCTTCTCTGAACCAAATAACCATATCAACTTCAAAGCATGTTGAACTGCTGACACAATTACTATGTCACAGCATTGAGCATTTACTTGGAATTGAAAACAGAATGCGATGCAGTTTGCTTTCAGTAATTTAGCTGTTTGCAGAGTCTAAAGTGAGGCGAATTGCCTATGCAGTTTAAATCTTTCTCACTGGAGATAATGGACTATTTATCATAACCATATCAATTAGCAAGAAATAGACAACAGTATCATAGAAATCATAATGATCAATTTTTAATTTCACAGCTTTTAATTATTCGGAGTCACTAACATCAAGTAAGAAGAAAACCTAAGTTCGTTGTAATAGTGTGGTTCAATCACAAGTGACACTAGGACTAAGTTAAAAGAATGAATCACCTGTGCTGCAAAAGAACCAATTTCCATTTGCTAACATGTTGTTAGGAAAGTCCACTGGCCAGCCTGAGTGCTGTCATACTTAGAGCCAGTTGTCAGGCTAAATTAACAGAACCATTTTTCTTTCCCTTGGATGCACTGTTTATAGCTCCTCAAGAAGAACAGCATTGAGATGTATTGTGTTTTAATGAGAAGAGGTTAAGGGTTTAAAGGTTGGGGAGCCAGCAATTTTGAATGCATAGGATTTTTTTCCCCCCTTTTAACATTACAACATAAAAATGACATGTATTATAAAGTAATATATGTGTCATAATAAAAATAATAGCACATTTAAAGAATAATGTATATATAAACATGCACACACACATATACACACACGCTCTTTTCCTATCATTTTGACATTGACTCAAAACTATTCTTAGAAATAACTGATGTGATCAGCTTATGGTACTGCATTCCTGTCATACTTTTTTGTCAATCTTTCATTTTAACATCTCTATAGCCTTTAATTCTATTAAGACCACACAGTAATTTACTTAACCAGTCCCTTATAGATACTGAGGTTGTTCCTAGTTTCCCACCATCACCTCTTTGCCCCCTAAAATGCCACAAAAGGACATACTGATATAAAAGTAAGTACAAGTTTGAATGTCGGTTTTGCCAGTCCCTAGATATGTGACTTTGGGTGAGTTATTTAGTCTTTTGAAACCTCAGTTTTCTTGTTTGTAAGCATGAAGAACATCCTGCTAATCAGTACTGTGGTGGGAACTAAATGAGATGATGCTAATGTGACACCTCAGCTTGACATTAGTGTGAATCCTGATATAAACTTTCTAAAAATGATGAAAACAAACACACATTTTATGGAGAACAAAAGGTAATATAATACCATAGATTTTAGAGAAAAATTATGAACACAAATCATAATATGAATTGATCATTTTGGACCAGTTATTTTACAAATGAGAGTTCTTGATCTTAGCATTAATATATCTAAGCTAGGAATGGTGGATGGCTAATATTCATGTATTTCTGACAGAATGCTCTGATTATAATAATGTCTTTTCAAAATGTATGAGGAGACAAGTTTGAGGAAAATACAGCAAAAGCAATTTCCAAAATTAAGCTTAATAGTGGGACAAAACAAAAAAAAATACACTCTGCAGTGTCAGCTCTTAGCTGACATAGATACAAGACACCTCAAAGAAGATGCATATAATCATCAGAATATTATTTATAAAGCTTATTTCGCTCATTTTGAAAATAGAGATACTTTTGTAATTGGATCTTCTATAATATATACACTATATATAAATCTTATTTTATTATAGATATATAAAATTCCTTTTTTGTTTGGAATAATTATAAAAAAATAAAATGCTTGAGATCTTCTCAGACTCATAGCAATATATTCTTACTGAAAAATATTACGGTTATATGGAATGCTTGGGTGTCTGAGTCCGTTAAGCGTCTGACTTTGGAGCAGAGAGAGAGGGAGACACAGAATTCAAAGCAGGCTCCAGACTCCAAGCTGTCAGCACAGAGCCTGACATGGGGCTCAAACCCATGAACCGCGAGATCATAAGCTGAGCTGAAGTCGGATGCTTAACTGAACCACCCAGGTGCCCCCCCCTTTTTTTCTTATTATTGAGGAAAAAACCTCTTGTTCTTTCAGGCTAAGATCATCCTCATTACTATCTCCACTCCTCATTACTAAAGTCTACTGACCACTCAATTAAGTTTGTGGCTGTGTAATAGTATCACATTTTGGATTAAATATCCATGTTTCCAAAGCCTAATAATGAAGTACTTTTTATGTACATAGTGGCTATGTGTTTACATTATCTTGTGAAGTGTTAGTTCATGTCACCTACCCATTTTTAGTGAAGTGTTTGACTTTTTGTCATTGACTGTGGGCCTTCTTTATGTATCATGAATACCTGCTTTTTCTTAAATATATGCATTACATATATTTTCTCCCATCTATGGTTTGCCTATTCACTTTCTTAATGGTGTTTTTTGAGAAGCAGATTATTTTAATCTTGGTAAAATCTAATGCATTTGTTTCCTTTATGGTTATTACTTTCTGGAATCCAAATTGTGAAAACAGTTTATTATGCTGTTTTCTTCTAATAGCTTTATGTTTTAAATAATGATATTTTAATCTGTGATCCTTCCTAACTTATTTTTTGTGCATTGTGTAAGATATGGGTCAAGATTCACTTTTTTTCTATACTGATGATGTCTACATAGTTTGTTGAATAGAATTTCATTTTTCCATTGGAGTATTTTGGCACTTTGTTGACAACTGAATAACCACATGGTTCTATTTTTGGCTTCTCTGTTCCATCTATCTTTTAATCATTATACCATACCACATTGTTTTAATTACCGTAGTTTTATATTAAGTCTCAGAGTCAAGTAGTGTAAGCCTTTCAACTTTTTTCTACCTCTTTAAGGTTAATTTGGATACTCTAAGTCCTTTGTATTTAAACATAAATTCTAAAATCAGCTTCTCAAATTCTACCAACCCTCCCCCCAAAAACCAAACACAGTACCTCCTTCTCTCTCTGCCCCTCTTCCACTCATGCTCTGTCTCTCTTAAAAATAAACATAAAAAATAAAAATACAAACAAAAATAAAAATAAAATTTATTGTATCTGATATGAAAATAGTCACTGCATCCACTGGAGGAATAGTGTGATGTTCTGCAGAATATCAAAATGGTCGTGTATTCTGTGCACTATATTGTGACAGAGCACCAGATTTAACTTGTCTTGAAGACATTTAATGTATACTTCTGTCCTTCCTATAGAAATTGAACTGCTTTTGATGAATGTTCTCTTCACATTAATAGCTGAATACTGATTTCCAGGATTGGGTTGATCTCTTTTATTATACAGAACTGGCCTGGCAACTAAGCTCAAAGCTACCAGAAAACTAAATAATAGAAACCTACCATTATCCATCATAATCCATTTGTATGTTGCAAAGGTCAACAGGAATCAAATGGGGGTATGATTGGCATACTTATCTACCCTTGCATTCACTATAACTTTGAAGGTGGCACAAATTTCTCCCATTCTGTCTGGTATACGATATTGTTTCATTTTAATGATGCTGGTCTCCAGGGCAGGTGAAGTAGTTTGAAATACTTCTGCTTAGCCTTTTCTACCTTAACAGCTTTTACTCCACAAGTGAGAGAATGTGACAATGTGGAGAAAATTTCTGCACCAGCTGCTATGATGTATGAAATGAGACCAGGGAAATAAATAGTAACAACAACAACAACAACAACAACAACAACAACAACCAGGGAAATAATAGGGTAAATCTGAAGACTTCTTGTATTTTACTGCAAGATGATCTTGGGTCAGGAGACCATTTATCAACTGACTTCTATCACTCCCACTCAAACAGGGTTCCAAGGTAGCATACTGGATTCCCTGGTACTAGTGTCATCTTGGATTCTTTATCCAATAAGCCATCAAAAAGTATGGATATTCTCCTTGCTTCAGTAAATGGAAAATGGCCATGGATCTCTTTGGGGAAAAACTAGGGGGATGCTTAGTTTATATTCTAATAGTGGAATTGCTGTGTCCTTCCTCAAGGGGACCCAGCATTCTCTTCAATCAATGGATATTGGATCTGGACAGTGACTTATGTCTGGAACTTGGATCAAAAACTGTAACTTTCCATTTTGGTGGGTGACATCAGCCTTCTGCTTGCCAACACACTTTTTTTCTTGTTATGCAAGTTACATAACACCCTACCAGCTGTGCTTGGAACAGCACGATCTCTCAATCATCCCACAGATCCCTGAGGGTCAAGGCATCCTCACTGCTACTCTGATCTTGCTGCCCATTATAGTAATTACATCTAACTTGCCTTTGATGGTTAAGTACTGCCACCTGGCCTCTGACATTCCAGAGTTCTATGAAAGAGATGCCCAGTTCTATCTGCTCACACCAACCTGCACAGGAATTCACTACTGAGCTTCATAAAGATGCCTGTGCATTTCCTCTACCCCACCCCCAACACCACCAAAACATTCTATATTGACTTAAAAGGGAACATTCTATAGATGATCCTGAAGAAAAGTAGTGATAGTCATAGTGAAGTGATGGGTTTTCTGGTTTTCATAATAAATCCATCAATCTTAATTTTTTCACCTCTTTGGGCCTTCTGACTTCTTCCTCAATAGACTATCAAAGCAGCTCCTGAATCTTCACCTTATTTACTGTAGGCTATCATCATACAAACGTCAAGAGGATTATCCCAGCATGATATTATAATTGGTTCTAGGTGTCCCTGCCAGTTTACTGAACCTTGCATCAAGAATGAGGGTTCTTTTATTAAAAAGTTCCCTTTCCAGTCTTTAAATTCTTCCTCTTACAGTCAGATCTATTTCCTCTAGCTCTTACCTGTACGTGTTGGCTAGGTCCTATAGTTCCTTTGGGGTATTTGCTATTTACATCTGGACTTGGACACACATCTTTCTGCTCAGATTGTTTAATGCTATATAGACATTATATATTGTGGAAAGAGATATTGGGGAGGATAGGAAGCAATTTGTGAGGAATCTGCTTAAGGTGAGGTATCCACGGGGCTTCCAAACAAGGAAGACTATTCTCTGATTTTAGAGTAAGAAAATGCTTCTGAGAGCCCAAAAAGTCTGGGGTTCCCTGAAATATACAGCTCTGAGTTTCTCAGGATTATCCACCTGAAGTCTCCACCCCAGATTTCAAGGTCTTACTCTTTTCCTATTAAGACATTGACTTGAAAATTGGCAACCTATTGAAGAAATAAATGCCATATCCTTTGCAGGTCCCCCTCCCTTAGACTTAGAACCAAGCCTGATTTTCAGCAAAGTCTGACCTATGGCATAAGAGTCTCCCTAAATATCACTATCACTATAGAAATCTTATATTTCACAAGATTCCTTGTGTTGATAGTGATTGATCTGCCCTACCATTTTCTTTTTTCAAAATTCTAAAGCAATTAAGAAGTTTTCCTTATTATTGTCTCCATATTATTTATATTTCAAAGGTAGTATATATACTACTGCTTCACACTGCATGGACACTTCATCTCATTTTCAGTGAGAATCTTAGTAATTGTCATGCTACTGCTCATCAGTGGTTAAAACCATGGGTCTACATCAGAAATGGGATCCTTATGGCTTAATGACCTATCAATGGTCTACCTCCAAAATCTCATCCTGGGGATTCAGTTTTTAACCCACTCCATCTAACTAGTTTAACACAGATTCCTCTGAAGATAGAGCCTGAGACAAAAGAAGACTGTAAGATACAGGGAGTGGAACAGGGGAAAAGGAAAAAGAAATGCAGAAGTATCAGAGGAGACAAGTGCTCAATCACAATAGGAAATTTTGAGGAGCCTAATGAAATGTATCTTCTATCTATTTGCCTGGGGGTTCTGATTTGCAATTGTTCAGTGATGGTTCTGTGGACATCAACTCCTCTGTACTTGTGGCACTGGTGAAGTCTTATGCAGGGAAGTGAGCAGTCCACTATATGGGGTCAGGTCAAGATATTATTTGAGTAAAGCTTTGAGTAAACCTAAATTAAGCTGGCTAAAGTCTGTTCATAGATAGTTAGACAACAAAGACCAGGATAAAAAGTGGACCTAAGAGAACACGCAGCTGTGCCGAGACACATTTAAAAAAGAAGCATACTTTTTCACATATTTTTAAACTTCTATAGAATCAATGTTTTCCATTCATGCTTAAGAAGTGCTATTATAAAATACTACATATATAAATGTATGTATTTTGTTAAGCTGAGCTAATGCAAGTACATGATGTTTGACTTGCCCAGAAACGCATGATTATTTTTGTGAGGAAATTAGTGTAACTTCAACATTTTAAACAATTCCACACATTCTTTGTTGCTCTTTCACAGGTTGTAACCATGGATATAAATTCCCTCTTTGTCAAATTTGAGACATTGTTTGTGGGTTAATTTTCCTTTCCTTTCCTTTCCTTCCCTTTTTTTATTTTTCTGTTTTTGTTTGCATTTGTGTTAATAATTTTCTCAGTCAGATTAGTTGGAATATTCATATAAAACTCAGAATCAGGTAGAACAGAACATTAAGAGATTAACTGATTAATATTCAGCAAATAGTTGTCTGAAGGAATAGGGTCCTATGCTTCATTTCACCCTCTTCTTTTCAGAACAGACACTGCTAATAAGTCATGGTGTTTTCTTTCCCATTGACTCCAGTCATGGTCTTATATTTTTTCTCAACATAATACTTTGGGAAGTTTTAGTTGGAATATGGAATTAAATACAAATGCTATCTTTGAAATCATTTTTGGTAGAAAACTCTTTCTTTTTTTCTTCCTTGTCTTCTCCATGATTTCTAAGGATGGAAATAGCACACACTTCTCTCCAAAATATTGTAATATGTAAGAGCTATAGCTTCTAATCAATATATATTCTACATTTTATTACCCATAATAAATTTATTTAGCAATGTATTCTAAACCTCTCCAAACATTTCTAAAACAGAAATATTGAGTCATTCTTGAATTGAGCAATAGTAATTCAGAAACATTTTATTTACCTGTGAAATAATGTAAAAGTATGGACTAAATATTAAATAGAGTCAGTTATTTAGGCTCAAATAAAATTTCAGTGAAGTACAGTACCACAGTGCTTCTGACAAATCTCGCTGAAATGCTAAATGGCAGTTTTAGGTATCTTTTATAAGAAAATAAATCACTTTAGAAATGGAGATTTACCTTCAAGTTAGAAATAACTTTTGATATGAGCCCTTGAGTTTTACTACAGATGTCACGAGAAGTTTTTGAAGCCTATAATACACTCAGTAATGTTTTTAATGTGGGCAAACAACCCTGAAGTAGGTTGTATTTGAAGAAATAAGAGAACTCTGTGGGATCCAGGCCAGTAGATTAACAGGACCATACATCAGGAATTTGTAAATCATTGTATTGGATTATGTATCCTTTTCTGAACTTTGGCAAAGCTTCTTTATACATAAACTGTGAATATATTTGGAATTTTTTTCAAACTATTCTCAATTACGTAAGTTCAAGATGGGTAAGAGGCATGTTATGATTAATACTCTTATACTTAATTTCCTCATTTTTTCCTAAATAAAATTATCAATAAAATACGTGGAATGGTATTACTCTGAAAAACTTTCTTGTATAAATCATAAATTTTACTTTGTGTCCATTGCCTGCCCACAATGTTTAAGGTGCTATTTCTAAAGTCATTTAGGAAGAACAGAAATCCTTACTTTTATATTTAATCATAAAAATAAGGTCCAAAATAAAGAATTACATTCCATAAAACCCCAATAGACACCAATTTGGCTCTTAAAAATGAACAAAGCAATGAACCAAAATCTGTATTTTAATTTTTTTAATGTTTACTTATTTTTGAGAGGGAGAGAGACAGACTGTGAGTGGGCAAAGGGTAGAGAATGAGGGAGACACAGTATCCTAAGAAGACTCCAGGATCTAAGCTGTCAGCACAGAACTAAAGCAGGGCTCAAATTCACAAAATGCAAGATCATGACCTGAGCCGAAGTTGGATGCTTAACCAACTGAGCTACCCAGGTGTCCCCAAAATCTATGTTTTAAAACAAAATTGAAAGGGCGCCTGGGTGGCTCAGTTGGTTGAGCATCTGACTCTTGATTTCAGCTCTAGTTGTAATCCAAGGGTCATGGGATTGCCCTACAAGGGGCTCCATGCTGAGAGTGGAGACTGCTTGGGATTGTCTCTCTTCCCCTGTCTCTCTGCCCCTCCCCTCTCTCAAAAATAAATAAATAAATTTTAAAAATTGTTTCTCTTCATTTCCAGCAATCAAGTTATCCATATATAATTCTAATGCTCTTTATCTCTTAAAACAATGGCAATATATAAAAAAGCACCTCTGGCAAATAAGTATTTTGACCCATACTTCTTAAAAAGCCTTATTTTTTAGTAAAAAGTAGATACCTAAGTAAAATCAAAACAGGATAATAAATAGATCTTATGAATTATATTTAAACTTCACAGATTTGTTTTGATTTAGATACATAGCATCATAACCTATTAGGGGTAGTTTTTATAAATTTAAAATTTTTTCCAAGTTGACATAATGACTAGGTTTTGATATTTCATAAATGCTTTCTTTTCCTTTTAACCAGAAAATTAAATTTTTTACCCTGTTCACAAGCCCTTAAAGCTGATTTAAAAACTTTATCATTGGGTGAGTGGATTAGTTCAGAGAAAGTAACTTTCTTAAATGTCACCTCCTGGAATGCCTTAGATCAGTGAATTTCAGGGCTTGTTTTACTTGGACTGAGTTTGGTATGTACCCCCATACCAAGATGCAATTAGGATGAGTGTGGTGACCCTTTATTGTGTCATTGCTATGAAATCTAGTTGGTTTATGTGTTTCCATCTCCTAATGAGAATTCAGTAAAAATTGGGGGAAGAATAGCTCTTGAACAACCTAGGGAGGGGGTTGAGTATCCCTAATGCCTTAGGTAACAAAAGGGTACTAAGCCTACCTAAATAATGATCATATTCCTTATGAAGGAGTGAGTCTTTACAAGAACTGCTTCTCCAGATGCAAAACAGTGAACAAAAAGAGGCACACTTGAGGCACATAATCCTCCTTCCACATATTCTTTGACATTATTTGAACTATAGGTATGCGGGCTAGCAAACAGAAAAGCGCTGTGGTCTAATGCCTCACTATCAGAGTAGATATGGAAGGGAGTTTCAAGACTTTACTGTAAATACCTAAAGGTATTTTTAAAGTGTTTAAAGACATTAGATGTGCCATGAGAAAGCTATTTAAATAAATTAAGGTGGTCAACAAGATTCAAGGTTATCTGGAAAAAAATGTTAGAATGTTCCCCAAATATCCATTTGAGCTTCAAAAACTCCAATACATATCTTAGTGCAGAATAGTACAAATAACACTGTAAGAACAAAATTGCCAAATTAGGGAACATAAATGTCCTTCAGCTAGTGCCCATGAAAGTATTAGGGAGAGCCAAAACAAATAGCTTAAATTTTTTAATAGAATTTGATTGGTACTTGAAGGTGTTAGCTAAACCTTTTTGCTATTAATATGTAAAAGAAATGTTATATTGACAGATAATTTTATGGTTTGCACTAAGAACAGCAAAAACAGTCTGTAACAATCTTAGATTAAAGTATAAAGTTACTGAGGCATCTGTATGGCTCAGTCAGTTGAGCATCTGACTCTTGATTTTGGTTCAGGTCATGATCCCAGGGTCATGGGATAGAGCTCTGCATCCGGCTCCGCACTGAGTGTGGAGCCTGCTTAGGATTCTCTCTCTCCCTCTGCCCCTCTCTGCTTGCCTCTCTCCCCTGCATGTACTCTCTCTCTCTCTCTCTCTCTCTCTCTAAAAAAGAATAATAAAGTATAAAGTTATCATAATAGCTATTGACATCAACCAACAAATAGAAAAAGGAGGACTAATCTTTTTTCTCTTTTTCTCTTTTCTTCTATTTTAGTTTTTGAAGAACATAAAAGGTGGAGCCAAAACTACAGAAGTCATTAAAGTAGTACAGCTCCTCACTATACTGATGAGAATATTGGGCTCCCTTGCTTTGTCTTGTACTGTATTGTATAGACATTCTAATGATCTCAAATTTCTATGTAATTGCCTGAATTGTGTTCATACAAGGATGGCTTATTTTTTTTAAGTCTTAAAAAGTATTAAGAATTTTATTTATAAAATAAGGTTTGTATAATATACTGATGAGTTTTTATATTTTGGTCCTTGAGTTTAGTCCGCTTCTCATTAATATCTATAGTTGATTAACCAATAAACTTTTATCTTCACTTTAACATTTTAAGGAATTCCAGGATTGTCCTCTCAAATATGACAATTTACACATGGTAAATTAAATGACACAATGAAGACAGACATGTTACTTCTAAATGAGAAGTAACAATAGTTTTGATCAAAATATTGCTCCTGGTGTAAGAGCTATTGCTTTTAACATTCATATTTTTTAAATCAATTTAATTGTCATCATGACTTCAGAGAAACAGCATAATTTAAACATGTGTCACCCATTTCCCTCAAAATATAAAGCAAAAATTATGTTCTCCTTTCTCACTGATCAATAAAGCTCAGTTATTGTTCCTCATTAAAAGTTCATATAATTTTAAAAAAAGAGCTCTTAGAGGCATTTTAGAATGTTATTGAAGTGCTAATTATTTCTGAAATAATTTTGAATATCTTAGTACCTAAGGACATTATAAATATCATCTTGTCTATTTTGTTTTTCTTTTAACTTTTTAATGTTTTATTTTATTTTTGAGAGAGAGAGAGAGAGAGAGAGAGACAGAGCATGAGCAACGGAGGGGCAGAGAGAGAGGAAGACACAGAATCTGAAGCAGGCTCCAGGCTCTGAGCTGTCAGCACAGAGCCTGACATGGGGCTCAAACTCAAAAACCATGAGATCATGACCTGAGCCAAAGTCGGAAGCTTAACCAACTGAGCCACCCAGGTGCCCCTGATCTTGCCTATTTTGATCTATGGAAATCATGTTTATATAAAAAAGAATCTGATTATAATTAATTGTAATTGATTTGGAAAGACTAAATATTCCATTCTAATCTTGTCCCAGAAAGAAATGGAGGCCCAGGCTCCTTGTTATTTAATGACAAGGTTGGTACCACAGGATGGACAGCACAACTGGAGACTCTGTAGAAGGGAGGCTGCCTGGAAAAATATTATGAGAACATCTCATGACACAGTTGAAATTCACGAAATGTCTTTGCCACTCATAAAAAAGTTGCTGACATGACAAAGATTACTATTTTTTGTGAACATTTGACTGACTAGTGGTTTGGATTGTTTTTTAGTTAATTTCAAATATTTTAAGTTAAATTTTAAATTGTAGAAAGTATAAAAGATATAATTACATCACTTAGTTGAACTATTTCAAGATTATCCCACTATAAAATAGTCTAAGAATATTTGGTTCCTAAAGGTTTAAATTACCCATTTGAGTTTTAAATAATGCTGAGAATATTCCCAGAACAGACTGTTATTAAAGGTTTAGTATTAGTAATAGAATGATTTTGGAATAAGTGAATTTAAATAAAAATAAAACAGGTTGAATTTATTATATAGGTCTTTCTTTTTTTTCTTTTTTTTTTTTTTTTTTTTTTTTGCTTTATTCCTGCTTGGCTGAAACTTGGAGCAAAGTCAAATAAAACTTTCTAAATGAAGGAAAATTAACTTCATAAGTAAGGATACGGCTATCAGACAGTTTGCCAGTTTTTCAAATATATGGTGAGAATGTTTAATTCAAAGTGTCCATAGTTAACATTAGGAGTACAAAAGTGAATAGAACATGATCCCTAGAATCATAATATTAGAAGTCAAATAGGGAAAATAGGTATATAAAGAGAGCTGTATAATAAAAGATAACTTGTTAGAAATATTAGATAATAGGAATAAAATAAAAACATAAGTGTCAAGAAAGAGGGAAGGCAGGTGTAGAAAAAAAAGTACAAAAGGTGACTACAAGTATATTTGATGGAGATGAAAGATACTATCAGACACATAGTATCAGTATCTTAGAGTTTAAAGCCAGCTTTGTTTGTTTAACCCACACTACTACTTACCACCATGATCCTATCCACGATAGCTTTTTAGAGTCCTCTAAAGAAAGTTTGTAAAAACTAATATGGGTAGTACAGTTATCTCAAGTCATTGTCTCAAACGCTTAGTTTCTTCTTTAACTGTTCTTTTTACCACCACTTCCAATACACAGCCAATCCTATTTATATATTACAACCATTTCTTTCAGTAAATATTTGAGATAAACTATTATTGTTCGATTGTAAATTTCAGTAATTCTCCTAATCCATCCTATGCATTGTTGGATTAACTCTTTGAAGTGGGGAGTCCAGCTTAGGTTTAAACTTTTCTTCCTTCAAATTTTTATCTAATTCGAATTGGTTAACATATAGTGTAATATTGTTTTTAGGAGTAGAACTTAGTGATCCATCACTTACATATAACAGTCAGTGCTTAACACGACAAGTGCCCTTCTTAATACCTGTCACCCATTAACTGTCTCCCACCCACACACTCCATCAATTCTCAGCTTGTTCTCTATAGCTAAAAGTCTCTTGTGGTTTGTTTCCCTCACTTCCCCCCCTTCCCATATGTTCATCTGTTTTGTTTCTTAAATTCCACATATGAATGAAATCATATGGTATTTGTCTTTCTCTGACTCCCTTACTTCACTTACCATAATACACTCTAGTTTCTTCCATGTCGTTATAAATGGCAAAATTTCATTCTTCTTGATGGCTGAGTAATATTCCATTGTATATATATACAAAAAATCTTTAGCCATTCATCAGTCCATGGGCATCTGGTCTCTCTCCATAGTTTGGCTGTTGTTGATAATGCTGCTATCAACATCAGGGTACACATACCCCTTCAAATCTGTATTTTTGTATCCTTTGGATAAATACCTAGTAGTGCAACTGCTGGGTCATAGGGCAGTTCTATTTTTAACTTTTTAAGGAAACTTCATACTGTTTTCCAGACTGGCTGCACCAGTTTGCATTCCCACCAACAGTGCAAGAGGATTCTCTTTCTCCGGATCCTCATCAACACCTGTTGTTTCTTATGTTGTTAATTCTAGCCATTCTGACAGGTGTGAAGTAGTATCTCCTTGTGGTTTTGATTTATATTTCCCTAATGGTGAGTGATGTTGAGCATGTATTCAAGCGTCTGTTAGCCATATGGATGTATTCTTTGGAAAAATGTTGATTTATCTTTTCTGCTCATTTCTTAACTGGGTTATTTGTTTTTTGGGGTGTTGAGTTTGATAAGTTCTTATATATCTTGGATACTACACCTTTATCAGATATGTCATTTGCAAATATCTTCTCCCATTCTGCACATTGCCTCTTAGTTTTGTTGATTATTTCCTTCACTGTACAGAAGCTTTTTATCTTGATGAAGTCCTAATAGTTCATGTTTGCTTTTGTTTCCCTTGCCTCTGGTGATGTGTCTAGTAAGAAGTTGCCAAGGCTAATGTCAAAGAGATTGTTGCCTATATTTTCCTCTAGGATTTTGATGGTTTCCTGTCTCACATTTTGGTCTTTCATCCATTTTGAATTTATTTTTTTGAATGGTGTAAGAAAGTGGTACAGTTTCATTTTTTTGCATGTTGCTGTCCAGTTTTCCCAACAGCATTTGTTGAAGAGACTGTCTTCTTTTCCATTGCATATTCTTTCCTGTTGTGTCAAAAATAAGTTGACCATATAGCTGTGGGTCCATTTCTGGGGTTTCTATTATGTTCTATTGATATATGAGTGTCTGTTTTTGTGCCAGTACTATACTTTCTTGATGACTACAGCTTTGTTATATAGCTTGAAGTCTGGAATTGTGATGCCTCCAGCTTTTTTCTTTTTCAGGACTGTTTTATCTATTCAGGATCTCTTGTGGCTCCATATAAATTTTAAGATTGCTTGTTTTAGCTCTGTGAAAATGTTGGTGGTATTTTGATAGAGACTGGATTAAATGTATAGATTGCTTTGGGTAGATAGTATAGATCTTTTAACAATGTTTGTCCTTTCAATCCATAAGAATAGAATGGTCTTCCATTTCTTTGTGTACTTTTTAATTTCTTTCGTAAGTGTTCTGTAGTTTTCAGAGTTCAGATATTTTTCCTCTTTGGTTAGGTTTATTCCTAGGTATCTTATTGCTTTTGGTCCAATTGTAAGTGGGATCAATTCCTTGATTTCTTTTTATGCTGCTTCATTATTAGTGTATAGAAATCCAACAGATTTCTGTATTTTGATTTTATATACCACATTAATAAAAGAAAGGATAAGAACCACATGATCCTTTCAATAGATGCAGAAAAAGCATTTGACAAAATATAGTACCCATTCTTGATAAAAAAAAAAAAAACCCTCAACAAAGTAGGGTTGGATGGGACATACCTCAATATCATGAAGTCCATATATGGAAGACCCACAGCTAATAATATCCTCAATGGGGAAAAACTGAGAGCTTTTCCTCTATGATCAGGAATAAGACAGGGATGTCTACTCTCACCATTACCATTTAAGATAGTACTGGAAGTCTTAGCCTCAACAATATGACAACAAAAAGAAATAAAAGGTATCCAAATTGGCAAGGAAGAAGTCATACTTTCACTATTTGCAAACAATTTACTCTGTGTAGAAAACCAAAAAACTACACCAAAAATTGCTAGAATTAATATATGAATTCAGCAAAGTTACAGGATATAAAATCAATGAACAGAAACCTGTTGCATTTAAGTTTAAACTTTGTTCACTGGTCAAGTTTAGATATATACGGTTTTATCTGGACAAAGTCAGGGATAAATCACACAGATGAGTAAGGAGCTACAGTCTTGGCATAATGTGATATTCTTTACTTGGATTAGTTACTTTGAGAGCCTTATTCTTTTCAAGACTTCTTTCAATCTTGAAAAGGTTTAATGGTTCAGGTAAAGTGTGAAAATACTTGTATTAAATGTTGTATCAGATACTTGGTGCATAATACTCACTGATACTTGTAGTTTATTTCATATGTAACTTACTAAACTTCTACAGTTAGTAAGCAAGACTAAGAAATCTGGGGGCACCTGAGTGACTCCATTCATTATGTGTCCAACTCTGGATTTCCAATCAGGTCATGATGTCATGGCTGGTGAGATCGACCCTCCCTGCCATTTTCCATGCTGACAGTAGGGAGCCTGCTTGGGATTCTCTCTCTCTCTCTCTCTCTCTCTCTCTCTCTGTGCCCCTCCCTCCCACTTGCTCTCCCTCTCTCAAAATAAATAATAAGAAAAACTAAAAAAAAAAAAGACTAAGAAATCTGATTTTTGGGGTGCCTGGGTGGCTCAGTCGGTGATCTCATGGTTTGTGGGTTCGAGCCCTGTGACGGCCTCTGTGCTGACAGCGTGGAGCCTGAAGCCTTCTTCGGATTCTGTGTCTCCCTCTCTCTCTCTGCCCCTCCCCTGCTTGTACTATGTCTCTCTCTGTCTCCCTCTCTCAAAAATGAATAAACATTAAAAAAAATCTTATTTTTATTAAAAGATTAAATATTGCTTACAAAACTAACTAAATCCATCTTAATTCAAATAAAAATTATCTACTTATATGATGGACTCATTTAAACACACACAAAAAACAAAACAGAAAAATAGAGTAAATATGTATTAAGAAACTTATACTAGAATTTTTAATACGATCAGTACAATTGGCTTATTTTATTTATTTACTGGAGACTTGTTTTATACAATAACTATAGTAATTCTTATTTTGGCCAACCAGTACTCTTATCAGACTGAAAGTAAAATAGAATATTATCACAGCAGAAGCTAAAAATTTTGGATTTTTGATCAATCACTTTTTGGTAAAGGCATTTTAATTGCATATATGTAATGTATCAAACATGAGCTGTTGATCATCAGACTAATCACACTTTTGTTGTTGTATCTATGGACTTTTCTGTTCACAGTTTTTAAATGTTTATTTTTGAGAGTAAGAGAGACAGAGTGGGAGCAGGGGAGGGGCAGAGAGAAAGGCAGGCACAGAATCTGAAGCAGGCTCCAGGCTCTGAGCTGTCAGCATGGAGCACAACGCGGGGCTCAAACCTTCGAAGCACAATATGATGACCTCAGCCAAAGTTGGACACTTAACAAACTGAGCCATCCAGGTGCCCTGAAAAACTTTTTATATAGTAGCTGAATGAATGAAGAGAAGAATTTCAGAAGTCAGGGGGCCAAAACTATATAGTGGGTTTGTATGAAAGGTAGTATGATCTGATTTCTGTGTTTAGACATTCATTCTAGCTGCTGGGTACAGAAAAAAAAAGAAAAAAATGAATTATTTCACTTAGAAAAGAGCAGCAGTGAAATAAAAGTAATGGTGGGCTGAAACCACAGGAGCCCTACAAAGACGGAATGGGAGGAAGGTTTTTCAAGTTTTCAGAAAAGAAGAGAATGATGTAAGGATAAGAAAGGTTAAGGATAAATTTGTAAGAAAAACCTAGAATAGAAATTTACAGTAATTATGACCAGTCATATCCCCTTTTGGCATTCTTTGAGAATTCTCTATAAAGATTTAACTGCTTTTCAAATATATTTGCTTTCTGACTGGTATTCCTTAAAGTGACTTCAGGTTGATTCAAGCCAAATGGAATTTGCATTTGGTATTTGGAGGTAACTGGCATGAGACTGAAATATTTCATTCCTAAATAAGTATTTTGGAAGATAATTTTAAATCAATACAAATAAGTCTCTCTTCACTCTCATGATATAAGTAAAATTCTTAACATTTAACTACCATGTCATTTTCTATGGATCCATTGTTTGTAGTAAGACTAGATAGTGAATATTTAGAAATTTATGCTAACAAAGTACATAGACTATAAAAATATTTCAATAATAAATTTATTTCAAGTTTCACTACAAAGTTTACAGTGACAATGTCAGCTGGAAATTAAAACCATAAGATGAAGTAAGCATTAAGCCAGATGACTAAAGAATGTGTCCAAACATGGGATACTTCCATAATTTGGCTATTGTAAATAATGCTGCAATAAACATAGGGGTGTATATCTTTTCAAATTAGCGTTTTTTAATTTATTGGGTAAATACTAAGTAGTAGAATTACTGGATCACATGGTAGTTCTATTTTTTAATTTTTTGAGGAACTTCTATACTGTTTTCTATAGTGGCTGCACTAGTTTGCATTCCTACCAATAGTGCACAAGAGTTCCTTTTTCTCCACGTCCACACAACACTTGTTCCTTGACTTTTTTATTTTAGCCATTCACATAGCTGTGAGGTAATACCTCACTGTGTGTGTGTGTGTGTGTGTGTGTGTGTTTTAATTTTAATGTTCATTTATTTTTGAGAGAGAGACACAGAGACAGACCGTGAGTGGAGGTGAGGCAGAGAGAGAGGGAGACACAGAATCCAAAGCAGGCCCCAGGCTCTGAGCTGTCAGCACAAAGCCCAATGCAGGGCTTGAACTCACAAACAGTAAGAACATCATGACCTGAGCCAAAGTTTGACACTTAAGTGATTGAGTCACCCAGGTACCCCAACCTCATTGTTGTTTTGATTTACATTTCCTTGATGATTAGTGATATTGGGACTCTTTTCATGTGTCTGTTGGCAATGTCGATGTCTTTGGAGAAATGTCTGTTCATGTCTTTGCCCATTTTTAATTGAATTATTTATTTCTTTGTTGTTGAGCTGCCTAAGTTCTTTATAGATTTTGGATACTAACCTTTTATCAGATATGGCATTTGCAAATAACTTCTGCAATTGTAGGTTGTATTTTATTTATGTTAATTGATTCCTTTGCTGTTCAGAAGCATTTTATATTGATGCAGTCCTAATAGTTTATTTTTCCTTTTGCTTCCCTAGCCTCAGGTGACATATCTAGAAAAATGTTGTTACTGCTGATGTCAGAGAAATTACTGCCTGTGCTCCCCTCTAAGATTTTTACGGTTTTAGGTCTCACATTTAGGTCCTTAATCCATCTGTAGTTTATTTTCATGTATGGCATAAGAAAGTGGTTCAGCTTCAGTCTTTTGCATGTAGTTGTCCAGTTTTCCCAATAGCATTTGTTGAAGAGACTTTTTCCCATTACATTGCTGGGAGCTGCATCAGCCTTGCTGGATGACACAGTCACAGTGAGGAAATGGCAGACGTTTGCACAGCTCCTGCCATGAGAGGTGAAACTGGTATCTCCTTCTACTACTACTGTGCATGTTGAAAATAAGCCTGTTGTCAGTAATTAGGACTTACAGCATTCCAAATCAGACCGATATTCCCCACACAGCTACCCCATAAGAAAAAACATTTTCCAGTCCCTGCATAAGAGATTTTAGATCAAAACACTATAAATGTTTGACAAAACGCTCTTCTAATGAATCTTACAGACCCAAAACATAGACTTGAAGGGGTTAAAAACACAAAAATTGCATTTAAGTCTGGCCTGGAGAAAAAAAAAAAAAAAGCCTAATTGGAGATAAAAAATAGAAAACAAGCATAGAACACAGTCCCTTCCCAAGGTCTACATTCTACAAATATCCTCCCTTGTACTGACTTCAGTTTTGAGGATGGATAAGAATGTGGGAAGCCCAGGTCCAAGGCCAACACACATTGTGCTTGCATCAAAGAAAGGGTTTTTTAAGCAACTTGTTAATAAGCATTCTTTTTCTTGTAGTTTATAAGCCTAATAAAATAACTCCTAGCCCATCTATATACAACTTAACCTATGTTTTAATCTTAGCTTTACTAACTTAAATAATATGTATGTTAATCCTGTTTTTTACTAAAAACATCCTGTTATATTTTTGGTTATAAGATTTACTCAACCTCACTATAAGTATGTTACATGACTTGGTTGTAACTTGGTAATTAAAAAACAAAGTCATCATTATTGGCAAAAACCAACCCATACAAAATAAGATACGTTTGTTACTTTCTTAATCTTGGGGACTAACGCAAGAATGAATGAGATAGTTCTACAAAAATACTTCTGTAAAACTTGTTTCTGTATACTTTTGATGATTAAAGCATCTTATCATAAAAAATTAGTCATAAAAAATTTCTATTTTCTAATGTCATCACTTTCAATGATTAAAACATCTTATCACAAAGAATTAGTCACTGTAAAAAATTTCTATTTTCTGATGTCATGTTATCGCTTGACCTATAAACAAAGACACCAAAGCAGACAAAGCAGAGATGCCTGCTTGGTGATCAGAAAGAAACTTGAGGCTCTCTCACTCCTTTTCGCCAACACCATCCATCCTTAGGGACCCCTGGACCTGCTGGATCTGGACTCCGGCATTACATATTCTTGCCTCCTTTGTCAAAGATTAATTGACCAAATGTAATCATGGTTTTATATCTGGGCTCTCTGTTCTATTGATCCATGCATCTATTTTTTTGTGCCAGTACCATACTGTTTTGATTACTACAGCTTTGTAATATATTTTGAAATCTGGAGTTGTGATTCTCCAGTTTTATTTCTCATTTGTTGCCTAATAGTCTCATCATATCTCCTAGAACTTATAACTTTTAATACTAGCTATCTTAATAGGCATCCTGAAGACTGTACTGTTTTTATTATTATTTGTTTTGAAATTTTTTATTACTAAGAATGATTTACACCTTAAGTTTTTATAGATATTTATCAAGTCAAGGTAATTGATTTCTTATCACAGCTTGTATATAAGTAAATGTAAATATATACACAGAGTCCTTCCTTGTGTCTTCCTAGTTTCTGGTGGCTGCTGAGACCCTTGGTGTTCCTTACCCTGCAGCTACAGCCCTTTTATCTCTGTCCCCATTGTCATGTGGTATTCTCCAATTGTGTATCTGTCTCCACATTGCCATCATCTATTGTGTCTCTCTCCTGTTTTTATTAAGACACCAGATGTACCGGATTTAAGGACCATGCTACTTCAGTATGAACTCATTTATACTAATTACATCTGTAAAGACCCTATTTCCAAAGGTGATATTCATAGGTACTAAGGATTAGGAATTTAACATATTTTAAGGAGACAGAATTCAATCCCTAACACCTGTTATTTTTTAATCTTTTAATTTTTCATTTAAGTATTGTTGGCATACAATATTATATTAGTTTCAGCTATACAATATAGTGATTTGACATTTATATACATTATAAAATGATCACCATGAAAAGTCTAAGTATCACTTGTCACCATAAATAATTATTACAGTATTATTGGCTATATTCCCTATGCTGTCCTTTATATCTCCATGACTTATTTACTGGAAATTTGTACTCCTTAATCCCCTTCACCTAATTCACCCCTCTCCCACTCTCTTCCCCTCTGGCAATTTTCTTATTTTTTTTGCATATTTTTAAAAGTTTTTCATTTAATGTACGTATGATTTTGCAGTCAACCAACCACACTGTCTGAAAAAAAATGTTTTAACTCCATCTTGTATTTTCTCCTTTTAATGCCTTAAATTGCCTAACACTGTAAAAACTTTATTTTAATGGTGATATCCATTGTTTCTATTTTTAACCTAACTTTTAAATAATCCTTTATGTTAAAATACCATGAAATTAAAGATAAATTTGCAAAATCAAAGAAAAATAGCAGTTTGTTAAATGCATATACATATTTATTTCTATGTAGGCTCACTACATTTGGATAGAATGAATTTAGAAAAAAGTAAAAAATAGTCAATAGCTCTATTTCTTTGAAAAAGTGACAGTATAGCTAATTTTCATTTCTTTTATACTAAAAATTAATATTTCTGAAAGGAAAAAGGAAGTAAAAATGGTAATGCTGTTACCAAAGTTATATTATTTACTCCCTCTTCAATCATTAATTACAAATATGAAATTTCCAATCCACTGCCTCATACAGGGTGTTCAAAATTTAGATTCTATTCCTTTTCCAAGTACTACCTTACTTCCTATTTAATCTAAGCAGACATTCTCCTTTCATGGCTGCGGCTTGTCTTGCATCTGAGTAGCTTGAGATTCTTAAAAGGACTTTAAAAGGAAGTATCTCTGATCATTAATCTGTGACCTCGAATCACTTAACTTCTTTTTTTTTTTTATTTATTTTATTTTTTTATTTTTTATTTATTTATTTTTTTTTTTCACTTTTTTTTTTTTTTCACTTAACTTCTTAGAACCCTGATTTCCTATTTTAAAATGAAGACAGGGGTGCCTGGTGGCTCAGTCAGTTAAGTGTCCAACTTCACTCAGGTCATGATCTCACAGTTTGTGAGTCTGAGCCCCGCATCAGGCTCTGTACGGACAGCTCAGAGCCTGGAGCCTGCTTCGGATTCTGTGTCTCCTTCTATCTGCCCTTCCCCCGCCCATGCTCTGTCTCTCTCTGTCTCAAAAATAAATAAAAACTAAAAAAAAATTTAAATGATGACAACAAAAGTTATCTCATAGTAATTTTTACGATCAAATTAGATAAAATATATGATGCTTTATGGAAAGCACTATGTCAGTATACTAATCAGTAAATAAAATGCAATTTAAAAATTACTTTAACTCTTTTAATATGAAGACGTAATAATTCTGCTTTTTTTTTCCTGTTAGCATGCTGTCAGATTTTTCATGTCCTTCTTTTGTTCAGCAAATCAGTAATGCCATTTTTATTTCTACTTAGACCATTAGAATGATTAATTTGCAGACTGGTGATGAGTTTTAAAAAGAAGAAGAAGAAGAAATTTGCACCTAATTAATTTACTAGTCAAAATTAATTTTTGTTCTTTCTCATTTTTTTCCTCTTATGGTACCATTACTTTTATATTACCCCCAATTTCCACAACAGAGTGTCAATGAAATAAATTCCTCTGGGGCAGAATATGATAATGATGCAAACATGCTGTTCATCAAACAGAATTTCTCAAGAGGCACTGGAAAAATTGATCACTGCATGACAAAGTTTGTGACACCCTGGAGTATACATATTGTGAAAGGAGATACATTTGGAACTTTACATAAGGGGTATTTGAATCACATCACTTGGGAAACTGATACTCATCATTAATTAACTGGATGAAACCCAGAAGGCTATGAAGTAGCCTTCTTCCCAGATTCAAGGGGAAGAGAGAGAGAGAGAGAGAGAGAGAGAAAGCAACCTAAGAGGAGTCAAGAGGTAGGTATATATGAAAAAGAAACAGTGTTTCACCATGTTAGGTGTAAGTACCAAAAAAAGTGTTAGACCACATTAGTATGCTTTGATTTGTTTTGTTTTGTTTTAACCACCAAAAATGCATTAGAACATGTTAACATTATTAAAGGAAATACTGCTTATGCACAGATCACCATGTGTATCTACCCAAGTATATTCTCTTTTCTCTCTCTTCCTTCTCTCTCTGT
Source organism: Cryptoprocta ferox (assembly GCA_028646485.1). Classification (NCBI taxonomy): domain Eukaryota; kingdom Metazoa; phylum Chordata; class Mammalia; order Carnivora; family Eupleridae; genus Cryptoprocta; species Cryptoprocta ferox. Next base: position 62,652,707 of record CM053578.1, on the reverse strand, counting down.
CCTCTTTCTCCTCTCTCCTTAATCCTCTCTCCTTAATCCTCTCTCCTCTCTTCTATCTCTTCTCTTTCTCCCTCTCACACATATTATTGCTATTTGGACCCAAAAACACTATTCTCAGTTGTAATTCTCATTACCAACAAATGCTCTCTGCTTGTAATTAATTTTGTTGAGAGTAAAATCTCTAGGACACTATAATATTGGTGTAAGAAAAGTGAGGTGTGACCAGGGCAAAATGTAAATGTAAAATGGTATACATTTTCCCTCCACCAATCAGAAGGCAAGCTATTATTTATTTTTATTTTTATTTTTTATGTGCATAATTTATTGCAGCATGTATTAGGGTTCTCCAGAGAAAAAGAAGCAACAGGATGGGTATCTGTATATTTCTATACGATGGATTTCTATATATAGGTTGGGATATATAAATGTATACATTAGGATATATAGAATGGGATGTGTCAGCCTCCATAATAGCATGAAAGAGATTTATTATAAGGAATTGGCTCATGCAATTATGGAGGGTACTAAGTCCCAAAATCTGCAGTAGGCCAACTGGAAACCAGGAGAGGGATGAGCTGATGGTTTAGTTCTAGTCCAAAAACCAGCAGACTTAAGACCCAAGAAGAGCTGATTATTCAGTTCAAGTCCAAAGACAAGAAACAATGATGTCCCAGCTCAAGGCAAGTCAGGTGGAAGAAAGTTTCTATTTGTTGTTGTTTTTGTTAAACCTTTTAAAAATTTAAATACAAATTAGTTAACATGTAGTGTAATAATGATTTCAGGAATGGAATTTAGTGATTCATCACTTATATAAAACACCCAGTGTTCATCCCAACAAGTGCCCTCCTTAATAAGCCCATTGCCCACCTACCCCATTCCCTACCCAAAACCCCTCCCTTGTATTTAAGAGTCTCTTATGATTTGTCTCCCTCTCTGTTTTTATCTTACTTTTGCTTCCCTTCCCATATGTTCATCTGTTTTGTTTATTAAATTCCACATATGAATGAAATCATACGATGTTTGTCTTTCTCTGACTTACTTAGCTTAGGATAATACACTCTAGTTCCAGCCACATTGCTGCAAATGGCAAAATTTCATTCTTTCTGATTGCCAAGTATGTATGTATAGACCACACTGTATATTTCATTGTATGTATATACCACATCTTTACCCATTCATCAGTTGATGGACATTTAGAGAAGTTTTCTCTTACTTTCAAGGGCAGCCACTCTTTTCTTCCTATTTAGGCCTTCAGCTAATTGGGTGAGATCCACTCACATTATGAAGAGCAATCTGCTTCACTTAGAAGCCATTTTCAATGTCTACCTATTATCTTACCAGCGGTATATCTTTTAAAGACTTGTTACGAGTGTACGTGCATCCCTCCCTCAAAATCTCTTTCTGAGCAGAAAATAAAAGAGAATAAAAGATGTTTTAGAAGTCTTCTAAGAATTTGGGTTTATATGTGTTTGATGTATCTGTAATTAATATGCAATGGACCTAAAGCCATCATATAGCAAAACTTCAGAAAAGTCTTCCTAGCTGGAGAATGATAGCTCAGATGGATGGCATTTGAAAATAGAAGGTGATAGCAATGACAAATGAGTAATGTGGAAAATTTTCTGGGTAACAGATACAGGTATTGTTTTTCTCCATCAAAGCCAGAAAGGTCTGTAAATTCCCTTTTTCCCCCACAGTGAAGCAATAAGCAACATTTGTAGTAACCATTTCAGACACGTGCATTGGTTTTGGCAAAGAGTAAACCAAATGGTATGTCTAATAATTCTGTCACTGCATACAGTACACAGAGCTCCCTATGCACAGGTAGAAAACACACACATAATTAAAAATTCATCAGCTAAATCTTTGTTTCTGACTTATTAAGGTTGATTTGTGAATTACTGAAGACAATAATCCTGAGAATTCTGTGCTTTATGGTATCAAGGCTAATACAAAGAGACAAGGGCACATGGATGAGCATGTGTATAATAAAGAGGAATAAGAGAACCATGAGGAGAAAAGAAAATGAAAATTAGTGCAAGGACAGAGCATTATGAAAGCCAGTTTGCATTATACCACATTTACACTGGTCTTTTTTTTTTTTTGTTATACTTATTTTTTTAATTTTATTTAATTTATTTTTTAAATTTACATCCAAGTTAGTTAGCATATAGTGCAACAGTGATTTCAGGAGTAGATTCCTTAATGTCTCTTAACCAGTTAGCCCATGTCCCCTCCCACAACCCCTCCAGCAACCCTCTGTTTGTTCTCCATATTTAAGAGTCTCTTCTGTTTTTGTCCCCCTCCTTGTTTTTATATTATTTTTGCTTCCCTTCCCTTATGTTCATCTATTTTGTATCTTAAAGTCCTCATGAGTGAAGTTGTATAATATTTATCTTTCTCTAATTTCACTTAGCATAATACTCTCTAGTTCCATCCACGTAGTTGCAAATGGCAAGATTTTTTTTTGATTGCTGAGTAATACTCCACTGTATATATACACATCTTCTTTACCCATTCATCCATTGATGGACATTTAGGCTCTTTCCATACTTTGGCTATTGTTGACAGTGCTGCTATAAATATTGGGGTGCATATGCCCCTTCGAAACAGCATACCTGTATCCCTTGGATAAATACCTAGTAGTGTAATTGCTGGGTCAGAGGGTAGTTTTATTTTTAATTTTTTGAGGAACCTCCATACTGTTTTCCAGAGTGGCTGCACCAGTTTGCATTCCCATCAGCAGTAAATGAGATCCTCTTTCTCCACATCCTCGCCAACATCTGTTGTTGCCTGAGTTGTTAATCTTAGCCATTCTGATGGGTGCAAGGTGGTATCTCATTGTGGTTTTAATTTGTATTTCCCTGATGATGAGTGATGTTGAGCATCGTTTCATGAGTCTGTTGGCCAAATGGATGTCTGCTTTGGAGAAGTGCCTGTTCATGTCTTTAGCTCATTTCTTCACTGGATTATTTGTTTTTTGGGTGTTGATTTTGATAAATTCTTTATAGGTTCTGGATACTAACCCTTTATCTGATATGTCAGGCTTTTCAGTACCTTATTTTTTTAAATTTTTATTTCTTTCTTTACAAGTAAGAGTATACAGATCATTCTACAGAAGGAGTTTACAATTATCTCTACCTTTCAATATTTTTACAAAAAATTCTGAGTTAGAAATCCCACCTTAAGTTTTGCTAAGGTGAAGTCATTTTATTGAGTTTTAAACGTTAATGCCTATAGGAGGATATAGCTTACTTTATAATCACCGTGTTGGTTCCCAGTATTTTCAGTGTTAAAGGCAACTCTCCTTAGACAACCAGGAACATTCAGGGACTGTTTCTATTCAGTTGAGTTAGACTTTAACTCCATTTAATGCAATATAAAATATTCCTAAAATTTGTAGGCTCTCTTAACTCAGTTACCCTGAGGCTTAGGTTAAATATATTAATGCCTCTTTTTCTTAATCCTTAGATTACTCTTTTGGTATGGGTCCTTTTCAAAATGAGAGTTCTCACTGAATGCTTCATTGTGCAGTGGGATTTTTAATTATTGCAAATAATTATCATAAATAACAAATTATGTACTTTGTTATTTATGATAGCTATATACTACAGTGTTTCAAAAACTGCAATTTATGGATTGCAAGAAATTCACAGGTGTTTTCTCCAGAGTCTACATGTCTTGAATGTTAAAAAAAAAAAACATAGGTTGTAATATATATGCTAAAGATTTGAAAATTTGATCATACTTCCATTTTACAATCTATTACATAGCCTCATGTGTCAATTTTAATAAAATCTTAAATTAATATGCTACACAAGAATGTATTCAATAGTTAAAAATAACAGATTATCTTTTAAAAAGAAAAAAACATATAGATTATTGAATGTACTGTTCTCTTTTGTAGCCCTATCTCCTGATGAGGGTTTTGACATGCCACAATAGTTTCATAAAGAAGGTATGAAATGAGATGACTAGTCAATGAAAATGAAAGTGCATAAGATCTGTTAAATCATGTTAGAATATTTGGTACAGTTCCTTGGAATTGCAAACAGATTAAAAAAACAAGGCAAAACTTGGAATGTATCCTAAATGCAGTATTTTTTTAAATATATAAGTATAGATAGATACCCAATTATTTGATGTGTCATTCATTTTACCAGGTGTACAACTCTTCATGACTGAACAAGTATTTTTCCTGGTTGGCTAAAAGGTAAGTTATTAACAGTAATTATGATGATTCACAAAAATTTCACTTGTGCATTTTTATAAAGCAGACAGATGGTATTGGATAATTGTATGTAGGAGTACAGAAGTCACATATTTTGGCACAAGACACTGTGAAGCAAACATTTCTCTAATGACATCCCTTGTAAAGCGAAATTCACAGTAAGACATGAGCAATTGCTCATGGAGCCATCTGAAGAGGCTTAAGTTTGTATGTAAGCCAATTTGACAATTAATTATATTCAAAAATTTTTAAAAATTTAAAAAAATGAAAAAGAAGAGGCTTAGAGACTGAAATACTAAAAGGCCATGAAAAAGGCCATTTATAATTCAGTGTATAGCAAGAGAAATTGAAATTGTACTGAGACAAAAATTTCTCAGTTGGGTGGTTCTTTAAAAAAAATCATGATTATTTAGAGCAGAGGTGTTAAGCACTTCTAGCAGAGGCCAGAAGCTGAGTATGGTCACACATGTGGAGAAGGGTGTTTAATTTCTAAAACATTTCAAAATCTGAAAGTCTTTCATGGTACAGTGAAAAAATAAGTGGTCACAATTTTTTTTAATTTTTCACATTTATTCATTTTTGAGAGAGAGAGAGAGAGAGACAGAACACAAGCAGGGGAGGAGCAGAGAGAGAGGGAGACACAGAATCTGAAGCAGCCTCCAGGCTCTGAGCTGTCAGCACAGAGTCCGATGCGGGGCTCGAACCCAAGGACTGTAAGATCATGACCTGAAGTGAAATAGGATGCTTAGCTGACTGAGCCACCTAGGCGCTCCCAAAATGGTCAAAAAAATAAGTTCTTTCCATCAAGATTTATAATCTACTTGTTTTAGGCAATGGGGCAGTAGCAAACACGAGGCTGCTTTTGGAGCCCACATGAAGAAGCGGTAACTCGCTTAATATTTAGTGAAGAAGCATAACAGTTTTTGTGGCAGTGAACACTATACATGTGTGGAGGCTGTCTAAGGACAATCAGCTTCCATGTACCTTCAGGAGGAGTGCGTGTGTGAACACAGGACCTGACAGCAGAAGAACTACTGGAGGAGCTCAGACCAAACTGACAACCTACAGAACCACTATCTATTAAAGTAATTGTTTAGCCCAGTAAGTTTTGGGATAGTCTGATATACAGTAATAATATGGCATGCCTTCTCTAAGTTGACACTAGTCTCACCATTTTTATTACATAACATAGATTCACACATCTGTGTTATCTACCTGTCTCCTGAATGTATTTCATTTCTAGGCCTGTGCTCTAACTCACTGAAAATATAGTCTTTAAAGAAAGAAGCACTGAGTATCTATTATGTGTTCATAAATACAATGAGACACTGAGAGTACAAATATGATTATGTCTAACCCTCTTCAAGGAATCACTAGGTAGTGGAAGATAATTAATTATGGATGCAATTAGCACCGGACAGGCATCAGATGCCTAAGGGTACAAAGTCAGTCACCTCAGATTACAAATTTCAGGTCCCCATCTGTGATTTCAGCAGGCTATTTGGTCTTTTCCTATGGTTCTCTAATATTCATATCCACAAGAATTCCAAGGTGCACATACGTGTATTTACAAAACCTTCTTGGAGTCTGGCTTTTGCTGGATGATAAAGAAGTCCTTTGGTGCTGGAATCTATTCCCACTGGCATGAGCACTAGTGACAGTACCTTGTAGCACAGCTATCTCTTTAGTAAAGCTTGAGGTTAGCATGCCCTAAAGTCAGTGCCTGAACTATTGCTACTGTGCCCGGTGCAGCAATCATTCCTAAATAAGAGGTGTGGCTGCTTCTGTGCTGTCCTGGATTGTGAAGTGGAGGAAAACTTCAAAGGAAATTTACTCAGGTGCCCAGTTGTGGTATAAAGCAGCATTCTCTTTCCTTACTATGGCTGACAAGGACCAAAGCTTTAGAAGTTCTAAGGTACAATGAAACCGCCTGCCTTTTCTGATGGCAATGCAGAGCTGGTGGCCTGTGGCACTGGCTGCTGCTGATCTGAGGGTCATATCACGCAGGCAGGTGCAAGCTACAAAAGACATCTTGGCAGATGTCACAATTAGCTGTGTTGAAACACTTATTCTCCAGACCCTGTGCTTCTTTAAATCCTCTTGTGATTAATTAGCCATTGCTACAATTATTCCAGTATAACTCCCTATTAATTTTTCCACACCATGATGGCTTCTTGTACATAAATGGAAACCTTTCTTTCCTCTAGCATTTAACAGTAAAATGGTCCAGTGTCTCCAAATGTTACAGTTCATTTAATTCAAACCCTCTTTCTCTCTCTCTCCTTTTCTCTATTTCCTTCTCTCTCTTTTTCTCTCTCTTTCTCACACACTCCTCCATATATGTACAGAATTCACAAGAAAATGTTTATTTTAATTTTTTAACACATTAATGCTGTATTTTCTACTAAAAGAATCACAGGGTAGACGTAAACCTTTATCGTCTTCTAAGATCCAGAATCAAGATGTCTTGATCTTCATTCAGGGCACTGACACATACTCCTTCTACCTGTTGACTATACTCATAAACTCCATTATCCACTCCTTTGGTCCTTCCACTGTGGCAGACCAGGGCCAGACCTGCTGTGCTCAGTCTTACCTAAGCCCTTGCACCAGAGACAACCAATAACATGTATCGATTAATGCACACGGCATAGTTGCAATCATATTGCATAAGCTGTGAAACATAGAGCAAAAGACTATACTCAGAACATACAAGTAGATTCAGAAGATAATGGTTTCTGAAATGCAGTCTGAGAAATATAGAGGCAATTAAACTTTTGGAACATAAAGGCCTGCTGCAATCTATAAAGATCTCATCCCAAACAAATCAAATACCATAACTACCATGGCCTGTGAGAAGAAACTAGGGAGACCTCTCCTGACTTTTGCTGAGTTACTAGCATCAATTTTGGTAGAAGAAGCCAAAAGTAGAAAATATGAGGAAAATTATTTTGAGGCCAAATGTAAAGAATTGATTAGTGGGAGTGTGTGCCCTGGAAGCTGTAGATATTTTCTAAGGGAATCATAATTAGCAGCGATCTTTGGTGAAGAGGCTGTAAAGGGAAGAGAGGAGGGAACTCTAGATTGCTGAGGAAGGATAATGATTGATTTTCAAACACAATGTTAATAGTTGCATAATATTTCATCTTAAGTTTGCTCTATTTTTAACTAGTCTGCTATTATTTGACATTTAGACTTATTTAGGTTTAAATTATTAGACATAAAACTTTAGGAAAACTCTTATGGCATAAGTTACTTATTGCACATCTGATAATTTCCTTGAAATAAATTCTTGGAAGTAGAATTGCTGGACAAAGAAAATTTTTGATATATTGCTATTTTGTTTAGAACAATTTACATAAGTTTGCCTCTTTTATAGGACAATCACCAGCTTTGAATCAATGTCTCCTTCCTTCCTTCTATCTTCCTTCCTTCCTTCCTTCTATCCTTCCTTCCTTCCTTCCTTCCTTCCTTCCTTCCTTCCTTTTTGTTTTGGTAATTGCTGTATCTCTGTCTTCTGACAATAAGAATTTCATTCTCTGTTTCATGGTTAGTTTTTTTTTTCTTTTTCATTTTTTTAAAATTTTCTTATTTGACTTCAAGTTGCTTGAGGGCAGAAACCATGACATACGTTATGGATGGTATTTGTTTTTCTTCCTCAGCACTGAGCATATAATGGGCTCAGCAAATACTTCTTGAGTGATATATTAATACCAATTACTTTTACTGCTGCATGTTGGCAGCTAACTAATTCAGATACCAGCTAATAAAGTATTGATGTTTGCATTTGCTATTTCATATATTCAATCCAATATTTGATATTTCTAGGGAATTTAAGAAATTGCAAATAAATATGTTTCTAAAGTGGTTAGGCCTGCCATTTCTGAAAGGAATTGTAAGATACTATTCCCTTTATTTGTGACCATTTGAGACTTCCTACATCTTTAGTATCCATTTCCCAAATCATGTCCCTGTGGTCATCCAGCATGCTCACAGTGTTAAAAATACTGCTATAGTTAATAGGGAATCCAAACACTTCCAGCTTGGTAACATTATAAAGACATGTATTTGGCCATGTTGAGAAGTACCTGTTGCCTTAACAGGTTCTCATTTCAGCTATGACTTGACAAATACTCCGAAAACAAATTTTGGTTCACTTCAAAGAACATGGCACTCATTTAAAATTTAATTAAGTTTTGTTTTGTTTTTGTTTTTTGTTTTGCTTTGTGTTTTTAGAAGTGTGTTGTGCTAACAGGCTAGTTTTAAATTTAAATTAAGAGTTATATTAATTGTCTAGTGCACCTTTGGCCATATCACAGCATACTACAAGTATTTAAAAATAACTGATGAAATTTTGAGTTAATTCTCATCTCATTTTTCTTTGAATTAAGGTGATGTTATTTTTCAGTTTAAATGATTTTATATTTACAAAGACTATAAATTATAGAAGCTTAATTTAGTTCTGAAGTATACACACACATATATATCATGGATTTATAATAAAAAATTGGGAAGCACGTCTTATTAAAAGTATTCAGGGCACCTGGATGGCTCAGTAGGTTAAGCATTGGACTTCAGCTTAGTTCATGGTCTCAGGGTTTGCTGCGGGTTCAAGCCCCGTACTGGGCTCTGGGCTGACAGCTCAGAGCCTGGATCCTGCTTCAGATTCTGTGTCTCCCTCTCTCTCTGCCCCTCCCCCACTTATGCTCTGTCTCTCTCCCTCTCTCAAAAATAAACAAACATTAAAAAATTTTTAAAAAATAAAAAATAAAAACCTTATTTTTTTTTAAGTTTAGAAGTATTCAACTTATTGTGCTGCTGGTACACACACAGCCCTCTGTTGTTGGTTTATTTTTATTTTGTAACCAGATATCTAGATATCAATAAGAGACTTTAAATATAGAATATATTCATTACTCCTATAAATTATATTTAAAATAATTATGAACAATTAATGCTCTGAGCTATGTTAAATGCTGAGAATGTGATAAAAAATAAGCATGATAAAAAATAAAAGACAATCAGTATGCTTTTTATGTTATATCTAGAACTAGACAAAAAGCAGGGACCTAATACATACATATTAATGATTATTATGAAAACATGATCTCTAAAAGTACTGAGTTCTTTTACCAAAAAAAACATGACTGTGGTAGAATATAATTATGTGTAAATAGTGATCAGAATACTTGTGTAGTGAAATTAAAGAAGGTGTGGTCAGTTATATATTTTATGTTTTTAGATACTTTTTAAATACTTTATGCATTGAAATTTATTTCAGCTGAACAATGTAGTTTCCCCCTTTTCTACAGTCTATTGTAATTGGTAATTTTCCTATTGTGCCCCACTTCAGATGTTTGATCAGCACAGCATAACTCAAAATTTTATGTCTTCAATTGGTTGAAGGGGTGAGGGTGGGGTAGAAGCTGAATAGCTCTTATAATGAATAATAAAAGCCTTTTGTGAATTTTCTTTAAATTGCTTTTGTAAAGCAGGGTGGCATGCTCATCTGTCTAAAATGGTTAAGTATTATTTAACTGAATCCAAGAAAATACAGCAATACTATCTCACTAGCCTATAATCATTACCCTATAATGTGTCTTTTAGACAGTAGGGTTAAAAATACAAACAAAAATACTAAAAGATTATTGTTACATTAAATTTTAGTTTGGTAGCTGTTTTATAAGGAAACTCCTGTATTATGATCCTTAAACTTTGTTCTAGTTTTATTTAATTAACATTTTCAAATAACAAATTATTTAGAATTTGGCCTTCCAGTTTCCTTAAATGAAATATATAAAATTAACGTTCAATAAGAAAAATCCTTTAAAAAATAAACTGTCATTCTACTACATTTCTTTAGCCTAAGAATGAGCTATAAATTGCTGGCAGGTGTCTTTGCTGTTTTTCCAGCTTTGTAGTTCTTTTGAAAGTCATCTTTTCTTCTCCCTCTGATGGAAGGAAGTGGTGAAGGTATGACATTTCATTGTAATGCTTCATGCCCGACCTCAGCAGCAATTATTCAAAGATGTGAAGGTTTAGTTATTTCATACTCGCAAGCTTTGAAATGAGTATGCTCAAGTAGCATTGCTAAAAAATGAAACTGCCCAAAAGTCAGTGGGTGAATGTGAATCGGTAATTGCACATATGTATGAGTCATGTATTTATTATTTTAATGTAGATAATAGCAGAAGGCTGTCCTGCAAACAGGCCCAGATTTTGAGTAACAAAAGAGCCTCAATGAAATATTTACTGAATTTGTTTCTTCAGAAATAAATAGGGAAAAATAGTTAGAACTGAGAACAACAGACATAGTTCACATGTCTACAGGGTAGGTCATGAGGTAGGAGAAACAGTGAGAATCACCAAGAAAGTTTTGCAAAAACTACAAATGCCTATGCCTCCCCTCCTTATGGTTATCTAATAGATGATCACTATGTATCTTACCAGGTCCACTGACATCCCCTGAAAGAGTGATGGAGATTAGGAAACAGGATTTCTGCGGTTTCTAGCTTTTTTTTTTTTTTTTTTGTCAACCTTTACCTGGTTGTGAGAGTTCTGTGTTGCATGTCTTTGCTTATTTAGCAAAGTATAGCACTGTATAAATTTGCAAAGAATGACATACATCCACTCTCTTAAGAAGGAACTTTCATTGTATTGTACTTGGAAATGTCTGAAAGCTATTTGTTCTTTGAAGGCAAACTCTGGGATTTACATCTCAGTGTTATAAATCTCTATGTAAGTGGATCACTAGAAATTATGAATTTGGGAAGCCATCTGGTTTCAAATGTGCATGAGCTCATGAAAGAGTAGTTCTATTCTTCATTCTGTGATGGTGCTTAATTTTCATTGTACACTTTCTCATACAAGGTGGCCTCTTCTAAATATACCATTAAAAAAATAAGGTGAAAAAAAGGTTAACCTTTCATTGCAACTTCTCTCAAGTTGAAGTGCTTTCCTCTGATCTATAAAGAAAAGGCAAGAGTCTTCAAAGCATCTACAGTTGTTAAGGATCAAAGACAATGCTTCTAAATGAAAAGGTATAGGGATAAAATGAGAGTTATTGGTAGACTTCTGCCTCAGTGTTTCAGTTTCCTAGAATCACTATTCTTTTCACGGTAATTTCTAATGATTGGTGCCCTTCAAATCTGAAATAGCCATTCTTTTAAAGTACAGTCTAGAGATGACAGACATAAGTATTAAGTTAGGACTCCTGCACTGGGGGAATTTGAATCATGTTGGTGGATGGAACACATATCTGCCATCCACCAGATTAGGAATTATGGAATCTTTAAGACAGAAAGCAGACAGAGATGGACTTGTGGAACAGACTAGAAAAAAAGAAAAGTCTCAGCTCAAAACAAACAAAAGAGAATGGCCAGCAAAGGAAAGAGTAGTTTCAGGCTGAATGAAAGTCAACAAAGTGAAGAGCAGGGTAGTCATCAGAGTAATATAAGTGTGGTCTTTAGAGTAATTACATCAGAGGACCTGTCGCACCATCTATCTATACTAAATGAATGGCATCAGAAGAATTTTGTCCTTGACCGATCCTCAAACACTGCTTTCTAAAGAATGTGACTGATGTGCCCAGAGACAGTGCTTAGGCTGGATATTGGAAAAGAATGAGAAGCAGATTAGAGATTATGGAAGCTCCATATCTTGACAAAAAAGAGTAAAGCAGAAAATGAAGGGGTGGGGGGAAGAAAATACCAGGTTTTGTAACTGCATCTGGGATAAACCTGTACTTACAGTTCTGTAGAGAGGAGACTGCATCAAAGAGAAACCCAAAGTGGGTGCAGGAATTGCTCCAGACAGGGAAGGAGATGGCAACCCGTATAGCATAAGCTCATCATACCCATATGGCCACATGTCAACCTTTCCCTGAAAAGCCTGAGGCAAGTCTCCTATAATTAACATTTATTTTCACAAGTGGAAGAAGAATTTTTGGCCTGAGAAAATATACTCTTCATATAAGACCTCTACAAGACACATACACAACTATGAATTACCAGGTACTTGTGTTAAATCCAGGCCATGGAATGAAGGCACTGACGTTAATAAACAGAATGAAATCATGAAGAAATATGGTTAATAGGGGGAAATGATATAATTTAATATAATAATTATAGTTATTAAACATACAGAATAAGAAAAGATAGTGTATTTTGGAAAATATGGGAATTAAAAAAATAAACACTCAATGTTACTGATATGTTTGAAAACATATATATGTATATCTATGCTGCAAACAGAATGGACACAGCTGAAAGTAGAAATCTATAAGACTGAGAAAGAAAAATTTCCCAGAAGTCAGAGAAAATAATGAATAAAAGCAAGAGAATATAAAGAGTGACTAATATACATATATGTACATACAATGTGTATATATTATATATAATATAATACAAATATATATTATACCAGAAATGCTAATGACATGTAGTACGGGTACTGGGTTCCAACCAAAAAAAAAAAAAAAAAAGAGAGAGAGAGAGGTAAGTCAAATAAATAATCAAACAATCAAATAAAAACTCCAAAGTCTGAAATGAAGAGCTGAGACCTGAAGTAGATGAATAAAAATAGACTAAAAAACGGGTATGTCTTAGTCATATTTAAGGACTGCATAGTTAAGGTGGAATTGTTAATATTTTCAGAGAGCAAAATGTTACATGTATCGGAAAGCATCAACTGGACATCAAACTTCAGCTTTGGGGTGCCTGGGTGGCTCAGTTGGTTGAGTCTCAATCCTTGATTTGGGCTCAGGTCATGATCCCTGGGTTGTGGAATTGAGCCCCATGTCAGGCTCCACACTAAATATGAAGCCTGCTTGAGATTCTCTCTCTCTTCCTCTGCTTCCCCCCTGCTTGCTCTCTCTCTCTCAAAAAACAAAAAGCAAAAACAAACAAAACACACACACACACAAAACAAGACCCTTCAAAAAATAAAAAAAAAACAAACTTCAGCTTCAGCAAATATTTAAAATCAATCAAGCAAAGGCTCCAAAGTTATGACAGAAAAGTGATGTTAAATCTAGACCTCTGTAGCTAATTAAATGTGCATTCACATATGAAAGCAAAATAAACAATGTTATATATTCAAGAGCTCAAAATCTGTTGGAGACAGATCTTTTCTGAAAAGAAGAATGGTTACTGAACAAAAAAAAAAGGAAAAAGTGAGAGAGAGACAAAAAAGAAATAAGACTTAACTATAGAGAAAAAACTAGTGATTACCAGAGGGGAGGTGGGGGGGGGAGGGGTGAAATAGGTGATGGGAGTAAGGAGTGCACTTATCATGATGAGCACTGAGTAATGTATAGATTTGTTGAATCACTATGCTGACATCTGAAACTAATAAAACACTGTGTATTAACTATACCGGAATTAAAATAAAAAATTTAATAAAATTTTAAAAAATGGCTTACTGCAACAAAACTAAGATAATATAAACCAAATCTAAGAGAAGAGGGTGAGAGAAAGGAATCACTGGTCTAAGATAATAGCAATTAAAATTAGGAATAATTCTAAATTAGCTTTATACATAAGGTCATAGTAATTAGACTATTTTTATTTTGAAAGGTAGAGGACAGGGAAAGAGAAAATTGCTGCTAATTGACTGAGTTTAAACAATGGATCAATTCAGTGAAAGTAAGGCAAAGAATAAAACAGAAATACAAGAAAACAATAAAGGAAATCAGACTGGTGGTAGAAATTCAGTAGTCATTACATGGACTGTGCATAAATTAATACCCCATTTAAAATGACTTCCAGACCGTCATCTAGTCCAAACATGTATGGAAGGATTGCAAGGTACACAACAATTATAGAAAAGTTTGCAAATACAGGGAGAGACACATACACTTGGCAGATGTCATTGAAATGAAAGCAAATGAGGCAATATTACTATCAGAAAGAGGACAAATTTTAAATTAAAGGACAAAAAGGACTATCAACAACTGATAAAAATTAATCATCTGAAACACCATATTAGAGAGTATTCATTAGGTACCCAACAGGACCACTGTGAAGCAGAGAGAGAACTCATATGACACCCAAAGAGAAGTTGGCAAGTCTACCACCATCTGTGGAGACACTGATATCCCTGCCTTAAAAATAAACACATCAAATTATTGGAAAAAAGGATCCAAAGATTTGGAGGGGGGATAATTTTTCTATCTGGGTACATGCATACATAGACACATATGTTGTGTGTGTTACATGTGTGTGAATGTGTACATACATATACATATAATCATATATGTAAATTCTTACCCAGAAACAAAAAGTTAAGTTCTTGTTCAAATAGCCATGAAATATTTTAAATATTGATTCCATTTGAAGGGTAAAGAAAGCCTCAAATTTTCCAAGCTATAAATCTTTAAAGCCACATTATTTATCCCCAAGACTAAAATTAATTTAGTAATTAACAAGAAAAAATAGTTAAAATAATTTCTTTACATTCTGCTATATCACAGAAAAGTTCTAGTAATCAGTAGTTCTCAGCTGGACGTAGGTCCTTTCTTGGGTTTTGCTGAGAAGCAGATCGTGTAACCTCTAAATCTCTTATAACCTAGGATTAAAGTTTCACTATATTATGAAATGTTCTTCTTTTTTTCCTCACAAAGGCTTTGATAAAAACAAATGGGAGACAGCTCCCTTCTCCAGGCTGGACTTTACTATGACTCTTTTTATACCAGTGAGACTGAATTTCACTATATCAAGGGATAGAACATTCGAGTCCAATTTATAGTCATTTCTAATTACAATCATTTCCACCTTGCTTACTTACTGAGAGGCATAAACATATCTATCTCTAACAGAAATATTCAAGTGCAAGCAAGAATAATTTCTGATCCAAAGGGAGCTTCTTTGAGGGCTTTGTCACATGTTAACATCCTCCTTTCCTGTTGCAATAAACACACACACACACACACACACACACACACACACACACACACACACATTTCTAGCAAGATATTCTGATTCAAAGTCATGTTTTTCATTCATAAGGATATAAGAATTGCAAACACTAATTTGAAAATGACAGTGGCTTAAATGCAATATGTAGACCTTTAACTACAAGCTTATATTTTCTTTGCAAACGTAGGAAAGAAAGAAAACAGCAGTTTCATAAAAAGCAGGTGGTGGAGGGTAGGGAGAAGTACAAAAAACCCAGAAAGACAAAATCTTGATTAAAAAAAGGGTGAAAAAAGAAAACACTGAGATATAGTGAGAAAACCAAACTTTCAGGGCACCTGGGTGGCTCAGTTGGTTGACTGTCCAACTTCAGCTCAGGTCATGATCTCACAGTTCGTGAGTTCGAGCCCCACATCAGGCTCACTGCTATCAGCACAACCCACTTTGGATCTTCTGTCCTTTTTCTCTCTGCCCTTCCTCTACTTGTATTCTCTCTCCCAAAAATAAATAAACACTAAAAAAAAAAAAAGAAGAAGAAAACCAAACTTTCCTTGATTTCTGGCTCTCTAGAGGGGATCAAATCTCATAATTAACTAGTCAAAATGCAAAAACATCATTTGGACCTCCTCCAAATGCAAGATAATATACCTGATGACTTGGAGGGTGTGAGAAAAAAATCCAATAAAGCATGGAAAATTGTAGGCAAACAGAACAATATAAGCCATATATTGAAAAAAATAAATGAAAAATTAGAAATTCTGTATCTTTATAAAGTTATCAGCTACAATGAAATAAAAAGTAAGAAGCAACATACTTAAACTTTCTTTTTCAGTCTCAGTGCAGTACATTAAATTGTTGTTGCCTCAGAATATTTATAATGGTTTGTGATACATAATACTCATCTACTGTATCAGGTGTAGAGGAAAGTACAAATATGGGTTGGGTGGCATTTTTCTATGTTTTTTTCCCTCATGGATTTGTGTCTCTTCTAAGTTTCTTTAATATCTATGATCTAAGAAAAGAGAGCCTCCTCACACCTGTCTAAATGCTATCTATGTCACGTTAGAAATACCCAGCATTATATTTGGGTGGACTTTAGGTTTATGAAATATATTTTTAATATTTACATGAAGTCAAAACATATGCCCAGTTTAGGAGAATATAATCAGTCATAACTTTGCCTGCTATTAATCACTTGTGATGTAAATAATTGCTGAGTGAACACATTAGTTTATTTTTCCCTTTTCCTTTTTCTTTTTGTTTTAAAAGTAAAGTTTTTATGCAATAGATTATTTACTTTGTGTTTTAAAAACTTTAAAAACAATCTCCTACATATATAGTAAAAGTATAAAAAACATACATAGCAATGACAACCACTTAATTCAGATTGTTAACTCTAGAGAAAGAAGGAAAAACAATGAAGGATTGAGAGGAATCCCAGAAGTATTCCAAATAAAATTTTATTGCTTAAAATAACATACTAAGTTAATACAATAAAATGTTTAAATTAGCAAAACTAAGTTATAGGTAGCTAAGTATTAATTCTATATTCTCTACCTGTATGTTTTAAATATGTCATTAAAAAAATAAAGAAAACAAGATATCCCTTGCTTGGTAACAAAATCTGTCAAGAGTCTTAATTTTACTTAGCAAAGAATGCAAATGATATTTATATAGAAATTTTATATTTATACTGAGATATAGTAAAGCTCTAAATAAGTGGAAAAAGTAAATTTCTGAATAATGTAACTTTTTAAGTTATCAAGTTTCTCTCCAATATATCTATAAAGTCAGTGCATCCCCCCAAATCTAATCATAATACTATGGCAATTTAATATCTAACAAAGCTGTTAAGGACAAATCATTGGGGAAATTATAAGGGGAAAGAGTATATCTAATGGCGAAATAGAACTTGAAGTTTTTCATGAAATCACTTCTAAAAAATGCATTTTTAAAAATTGTTTATTTTTTTGAGAGAGTGTGAACAGGGGAAGGGCAGAGAGAAAAGGAGACACAGAATCTGAAGCAGACTCCCGGCTGTGAGCTGTCAGTACAGAGACCGACACAGGGCTCGAACTCAGGAACCGCGAGATCATGACCTGAGCTGAAGTTGGACGCTTAACCGACTGAGCCACCCAGGCGCCCTAAAAAATGTGTTCTAAATGACAGCTTAAGTAACTACATATCAGAATGTCAAAATATCTTATAATATAGTTTTGGCAAAGCTGTGGGGGTAACAACCCCCTCACTCTTCTGGGAGGGGTAAATTGCTACATCATTCCATAATCTAATCTAGTTGCACTATGAAACAAAGTGTTGATGTGCTTTATGACTCATCAGAAACACTTTTGGGTATATACTGCTTTCTCACATAGGTCAATAAGGAAACACGGGGGAAAACGTGCTTAATTGAGTGGTTTCTGTCTCTCTCCACCTTAATGAAAATGTAGTTTGTAGAAGACTCATACAGTGGAATTACTATTCAGCCCTCAGAAACAGTCCATGAACTACTGTTATACAGAATAACACTGATGTATCTCAAAAATACAGTGTTGAGGGAAAATTGTAAGAAACTGCATAAAATACTGGTTCATGGAAATAATTTTCAGGGAACTACATACAATATATGAACATAAAATTTAACATACCACAAAATGTTAAAGGCCATAAACAAAAGACTCACAACTAATATCATCCTCAATGGGGGAAAAAAAAGTGGTCATCCTTGTCTTGTTCCTGACCATAGGCAAAAAGCTCTCAGTTTTTCCCCATTGAGGATGATATTAGTTGTGAGTCTTTTGTTTATGGCCTTTAAGATTTTGTGGTATGTTAAACATTATGTTCATATATGTGTATGTAGTTCCCTGAAAATTAGAGCCTTTTGCCTATGGTCAGGAATAAGACAAGGATGACCACTCTCACCATTACTATTTAACATAGCACTTGTAGTCTTAAACTCAGCAATCAGATGATAAATAGAAATAAAAGGCATCTAAATTAGCAAGGAAAAAGCAAAACTTTCACAATTTTCAGATGACATGATACTCTATATAGGAAACCTAAAAGACTCCACCAAAAAATTGCTAGAACTAATACATGAATTTAGCAAAGTTCCAGAATATGAAATCAAGATGCAGAAATCTGTAACATTTCTATACACCTACAATAACAATTCTATACAATTACAAAACAGCAGGTAGAGAATCAAGGAATCGATCCCCTTAGTAATTGTACCAAAAACAGTAAGATATCTTAGGCTAAACCTACCAATGGAGTAAAAGGTTTGTATTCCAAAAACTATAGAACATATGAAAGAAACTGAAGAGAGCACAAAGAAAAACATTCCTAGCTAATGGATTGGAAGAACAAACATTGTTAAAATGTCTATACTACCCAAAGCAATCTACATATTTAATGTAATCTCTGTAAGAATACCACCAGTATTTTTCATAGAGCTATAACAAACAATCCTATGGAGCCAAAGGATTGGTATGGAACCAGAAAAGACCCTGAATAGCCAAAGAAATTCTGAAAAAGAAGAACAAAATTTGAGGCCTCACAATTCCAGATTTCAAGCTATATTACAAAACTGTAGTCATCAAGACAGTACGGTATTGGCACAAAAACAGACACATAGATCAATGGAAAAGAATAGAAAACCCAGATATGGACTCACAACTGTATGGTCAACTCACCTTTTACAAAGCAGGAAAGAATATCCAACAGAAAAAAAGATAATGGTGTTGGGAACAAATGGTGTTGGGAAAACTGGACAGCAACATGCAAAAGAATGAAACTGGACCACTTTCTTATACCATTCACAAAAATAAATTCAAATTGGACAAAACACCTAAATGTGAGATAGGAAACCATCAAATCCTAGAGGAGGACACAGTCAGCAACCTCTTTAAAAAAAAAAATTAAAACATTTTTATTTATTTTTGAGAGACAGAGAGAGACAGAGTGAGAGCAGGGGAGGGGAAGACAGAGAGGGAGACACAAAATCTGAAGCAGGCTCCAGGCTCAGAGCTGTCAGCATAGAGCCTAATGCAAGGCTTAAATTCACAAACTGTGTGATCATGACCTGAGCTGAAGCCAGAGGCATAACCAGCTGAGCCACCCAGGCAGCACAATGGCAGTGACCTCTTGACCTTGCCCATAGCAACTTCTTACAAGACACATTGCCTGAGGCAAGGAAAACAAAAGCAAACATGAACTATTGGGACCTAATCAAGATAACACAGAGAAGGAAACAATCAACAAAACTAAAAGGCAATCTACAGAATGGGAGAAGATGTTTGCAAGTGACATATCTGATAAAGCATTTGTATCCAAATTCTATAAAAAACTTATCAAACTCAACACCCAGATAAACAAATAATCCATTTAGAAATAGGCAGAAGACATGAACAGACATTTTCCCAAAGATGTCCAATGGCTAACAGACACACGAAAAGATTCTTAACATCACTCATCATCAGGGAAATGCAAATCAAAACTACATTGAGGTATCACCTCACACATGTCAAAATGGCTACAAAGAAAACACAAGAACAACCTAGGAAGAAGCTATGAATATATCCATGCTGCAGAAGAAGAAACTGGCATGGATTATAAGTAACCTGAAAGATCAAATGTTTGTGAGTGGTCATTAACGTAGCTAGTTTATGTTGAACCCAAAGTTGAAATCTTGACTATTTGGCTCCAAAGTTCACATGGTATGCTTATTTGCTATTACCAAATATTTTAGTGTGTACTTATGGGAGGATGTAGATAGACAGGGGAACACACAATGATGGCAAAACATAACAGAAAGCCAATAAGTCCTGAATCAACTGATGAGAGTACTGTGATGAAATCAACTCAACTCTGCGAACCTAAAGAAGAGAAAGAGGAAGAGAAATGGTAGAAAGAGAAAAAAATATTAAAAAAATTTTTTAAATTTATTATTTTTATTATGTTTTTTACAGCAAAGTTTTCAGGTTTAGGAAGGAAGCACACAAAATTGTGCAGTAGAGATGAGGAGAATCAGTATAGACAGAAAAACAAGCCACTGAAAACTAATTGGGGATCAATGGGAGAACAGATTTCTTCATCATGTCTAACATATGTTTAAAGAATTACTATTACTATTTTACTCTTTATAATGTGGTCCTATGTACTCAATTCTCAAAACAACAATCTCACCAATATCTACTGACATCAACAGACATCTAATGACATCAAAGAATTTAAGGTTAGTGAATTTGGTCACCTAAACAGCAAATGGAAACTAAGTAATGGCAATAAATATAATCTCAATTTCCTACTTTCAAGAATGATTTAAATACTGCATTCATAAAAAAATGAGTAAAAATATGTAAGAATAAATGTTTAATTAAAATATTTTAGCCTAGTAAGAGCATTTATCAGGTATGATGCTTAAGATAGTGAAGTTGGGACACCTGGACACCTGGGTAGCTCAGTTGGTTGAGTGTCCGACTCTTGATTTTGGCTCAGGTCATGATTTCAGGGTTGTGAGATTGAGCCCCTTGTCCGGCCCTATGCTGTTTAAGATTCTCTCTCTCTCTCTCCATCTACCTCTCTCCCTTGCTCACTCTCTTTCTCTAAAAATTAAAAAAAAAAGTGGTGATTTTATTTTGCTTTGGCAGGTTTTGTGTGCTTTCTATGGATTCAAAAAGCAAATGCAGGAACCTGGGTGGCTCAGTTGGTTGAGCGTCCCACTTTGGCTCAAGTCATGATCTCACTGTTCGTGGGTTCAAGCCCCTCATCGGGGTCTATGCATACAGCTCTGAGCCTGGAGCCTGCTTTAGATTCTGTATCTCCCTCATTCTGCCCCTCCCCTGCTCACTCTGCATCTCTCTTTCTCAAAAACAAATAAACTTAAAAATAAAATAAAATGCAAATGTGAAAATTGTGCACTTTAAAAGACTTTGATTTTTCCTCTCTGGTCTTGTGGCTCTATGCCATATTTTTACATTGAAATCACTAAGTTATAGGCTTTTTCTAAAAAAAAAAAAATCCAAAATATTACTTACTTAAGGGCTAGTCAGTTGCAATCTAGCTGTATCAAATGCTTAAGGGAAATAATTTTCTATCTGAAAGATTAGGTAGAGATTAATGTTTGTCATTTCATAGCTCATTATCCTGAAATGGTCCCTTCTAAAACCAAGAAATGTCCAGAGATTCATATGAATACTTTTAAAATAAGGTGGTATTCCCAGAAATCATTAGTTCTGCTGTGCTGTTTTTCTTTGAAAGGCTCCTGGCTTTCAGAATAAATGTCTTGCCTTACGAAAATAAAAGCCAGTTTGCATTGCTGGAAATAATTATCTTCTCATATTTAACCAATGCATCTCTTTTTTCAGGAACAATAGTTCCAATTAATTTTATAATATTAACCATAAAGACTGATGCTGTAGATGAACCATTCTGCATGGGTCAAATTTTTTGAAAAAAAAATAGTTTATTTCTAAGCACAAAAAAAGCTTTATTTTCTGGTTTTGTTGGAAACATGTACAAATTATATTATTAACTTCTAAATAATTACACTGTGCTTTATAATACATTTTTGCATTTTCATGGTTTCCTTTCCTTCCGCTCTTCATCTGGATGCTAGCAATCTGAACTAGTATACCTACTTCTAGCAACTAGTCCACACTTTCTAAATACTTTTCTTCTTTTGAATTGTAGGTAAAAAAAAAGTTATAGGTTTTTAGCTAAAATAGTGATAAATAGGGGATGCCAGGAAGTTTTGCTATTAATATATCAGTGTTTATTTATCTATGAAGTTGAGGAACTACATCAAAACAGCTCAGAGGTCGCTTTGCTTGACTTATTGACTGTTCTGGATGGACAACATTTTTGTATAAGTAGATTCTGGTTATTAGTTATCTGATTCTTCTTTTTTCTATTAGTTAAATGTTTATTTATTTAGGAGAGAGAGAGAGAGAGAGAGAGAGAGAGTGTGTGTGTGTGTGTGTGTGTGTGTCAGAGCACAAGCAGAGGAGGGACAGAGAGAGAGGGAGACACAGAATCCAAAGCAGGCTCCAGGCTCCGAGCTGTCAGCACAGAGCCTGACGTGAGGCTCGAACTCAAGAGCCCTGAGATCCTGACCTGAGCCGAATTCATACACTTAACCGACTGAGCCACCCAGATGTCCCAGTTGTCTGACTCTTCTGTTGAGAATGTTGGTTTTCCTAATACGAGAATGTAAATTTTTCAAGTGTCTAAAAATGTAAAGCAGTATCTGACATGTCATTTTATTGATGTTTTATTCCATATTCTCTCTCTCAAAAAAAAAAAAAAAAACATGCAACAACAACCTAACCATGTACTTAATTTGTGACAATCAGTGGGCTAAAATTGACATCTCTGAAGCTGGATCAGGTATGGTCTCAACCCTAGGAAGTTTATACCAATTAGAGAAATTAATGCAAGCAAAATTCACTGTATAATATGCTAAGTACTATTAGAGAGATGGATATTGGTTAGCAAGAAAGATTTGAGGAGAGATCATCTAACTGTGTAGAAGAGTCAAGGAAGCCTTCAAAGAGAAAGTAGCACTTCAGTTGGGTCTACAGTATTAAAAGCAAGGCATTAGCAGCAGAGGTCACTATATGAGCTATAAAGCTAGCCAGGCAGGAAGAATGTACGTGTCTGAGGAACAATGCTTTGTGAATAATCCATGGTACATATTTTAATTTAGTCAATTGTCACACAGTAATCTTTGCAACTATTTTTGCCCAATTTAAGATCTAATCCGTGATCATGTATTGCATTTCGTTATTATGCCTCTTTATGCTTTTTTAATCGAGAAAAGTTCTACAGCTTTCTATTGTTCTTCTCAACCTTGTCATTTTTTAAAAGAGCACAGGTCAGTCATTTTATAAAACATCCCCAGTTTTCATTTATCTGATGTTATTAGTTCATGATTAGATTCAAATTATACATCCTTTACAGGAATAGTCTGCCCATATGATATGTCTTTCTCAGTGCATCTATCAAAAAACACATGATCTTTTTTCATCCCAATATTTTTATGTTAACTTTGACTAATTCATTACTAATTCATTAGATGGTGTCTGTTATTTTCCTGACTGCAAAGTTTCTATTTTTCCCCTTAAAAATCAATCACTTGTGGAAAGATTCTTTGAGACCATGTAAATATTCCCTCCCTATTCAAAATTTTACTACTAAATTTAACAATATATGACTTTCTAACTCCCTCATTCTTTCTACATTTATTAATTCACATTCTACTATGTAAGGAAGATATTTTGCTTCTTCATTCATTTGCATCAGTATCAAATTGTGTATTCCTATTTTGTCCAATAATTCATAATAAATGACTATCATAACTTAATTTGACATTCAAAATGTCTCACACTTGACCACTGCAAGCCACTTCAGTGTGGCTCATAAATCTTTTCTATAATATCTCCATTTATCTTTAAGCAACTTCCTTTCTTTCTACAGCAAGATGTCCCAAGCTCATCTTTTTTTCTGCCTCAGACCCGGAATAAATCTCGTCTCTAAGATTCTTTAGTTGCTCTTAGTGAGGAACATTATTTAAAAGCATAATCTAGGGGTGCCTGGGTGGCTCAGTTGGTTAAGCATCTGGCTCTTCGTTTCAGTTCAGGTCATGACCTCACAGTTTCTGAGTTTGAGCCCTGTATGGTCTCCATGCTGACAGTGCAGAGCCTGCTTGGAATTCTCTTTCCCCTTCTCTCCTCCCCTTGCTCTTGCTCTCTTTCTCAAAACAAATACACAAACAAACAAATACATAACTTCTTAGAAATCTAGCCTTTTGGTCAGAGGTAGGCAAACTTTTACTGTAAAGGATCAGAGAGTAGATATTTAAGGCTCTGCCAGCCATATGGTTTCTGACACATTTCGTAACTTAGCCACTACAGTGAAAGACAATATGTAAATGAATAGTAATGGCTATATAGCAAAAAAAATTATGGATAATGAAATTTGAATTTCATTTTATTTCTTGTGTCACAAAATATTCTCCTTTTCATATATTTCAACCATTTTAAAACGTAAAAAGCTTACTTGGTTCATAGGCCATTTAAAAACAGGCAGTGGGCCCAACGTGGCCTCTGGGGCTTTAGATTACTTGCTCACTTTTGTTCTAGATTGTGTTCTTTGCTAGTGATTTGTCTTTGCTTCTAGCCTCTTTCTATTTTCCGTTTCATTGATCCATTTTTCTATCTTTATGCCAAAACTGCACTGTCTTGATTACTGAAGCTTGATAATTCTTGACATTTAGTTATGTAACTTGTCCAATTTTTTTTCTTTTCATAATTGTTTTGGCTCTTTCAGCCTTTTGTTTTTGTCTTTACATTTCCTTATATATTTTTGAAACATCATTCTAATTTCCTTTAAAAAAAAAAGTGCGTGCTTGTGTGGCTCAATCTGTTATGTGTCCAACTTCAGCTCAGGTTATGATCTCACCGTTTATAAGTTCAAGCCCTGCATTGGGCTCTGTGCTGACAGCTTGAAGCCTGGAGTCTGCTTCAGATTCTGTTTCCCTCTCTCTCTGCCACTCCCCTGCTCGTGCTCTGTCTCTCTCTTTCTCTCTCAAAAATAAATAAACAACAACAAACAAAAAAGAAAGAGTCCACTGGGATCATGACTCGGATTTCATTATATTTCTATATACTTTTTGGAAATTAATATCTTGGCAATATTGAATCTCTAATTCTTGAATATGGCCTATATCTTATTTAGCTTTGTTTATTGCTAAAGTCAGCAACTTTGTTAAACTTTTTTTGAGTACTTTATGACTTTCTATTGTATTTAAAAAAAATTTTGTATCTATCCTATTTAAATGAATATTTTTATTTTTCATATATTTGCTGCCGGAGTCCAGCTCCAGTAGGTCTAGGGTTCCCTGAAGGATGGACGGTGTCAGCTAAAGGGAGTGAGAGAGCCTCGGTTTCTTTCTGATCACCAGGCAGACATCTCTGCTCTTCAGTCAGGCATCTCTGCACTGACCAGAGAGTCAGCTTTATTTATTGAAAAAATGTATGGGGTACAAAACAGAGGTGGCAATTGCCTTAGACAATGATTTCTGATGACAAATTCTTTGGTATGTAAAAATTTCCCAGAACATAGATTGGTAGAAGACTCATGCATAATCTTTATCAATAGTGATTGATGTAGGTGACTTAGATGCTTATCACATG
>CM053578.1:62603080-62626867 GCA_028646485.1 Cryptoprocta ferox | reverse complement strand
CTTGCTTATGGTTCAAGCCTCCTACTTAAACCTGTAACAATGTCTCTCAAAATTGCCACAGTTCTCTTAGCATATATTAACAGCACTATCTTCAAATGCCATTTCCTTACCCTTTTTATAATTAATAAAAAATTTTTAAGTGTGCTTCACATTATTGTTGACTGCCAATTTGCTTTTTCTATTTAAGTTATTGAGAAGGCATCTGAGCAATGAAGATAAGGACCTTCTTTTTCGTTACAATTTCAACATCACTTGTGGTGACTATAGTGTTCCCTGTAACATGTAGAAGTGCTTTATCACCTCAACGTGCTCCTGAAATATTACTAGGAGAAATATTATCCTTGGTAATATTCATCATGGATAACTTCAAGATTACCTAAATTCTAAGTTTACAGCTGGTAATGGATTAATAGAAACCCATAGTTGATAAGATTAACAAATCTTTAAAAATGCTAGCTCCAGTTAATTTTAGGGATTTTATAGGTCATTTTGGGCTGAATTTCCTAGTTATTTCTTGGTAGGGTATATGTGAATGGATCTAAAGTTGGCAACCTTGAATACGAAAAAAAGAGCACATGTCAAAAATTGAATCACAATGTAGACTTTACTTTTTCCTACTTCTCTACAGATGATTTGATTTAGGCTTCACATTTTCTGTTCTCTACATGAGAGCCAGACACCATGTTGGCATTTTGGCTGTCAAATCAGTCTGAGGCAGAGACTCACTTAATGAATGATCCATTTCTTTAGGAGATAACAGTAAAATCTGATCAGATACAGAAATGTATTATATCAGGCCTGTTTTGTAATTGAAAACTTTTAAAAGACTTTATGTCTTTCAGGACTTTGAAGATCAATAAGCCTCAGCAAAGACTTAATAGTTTTGTGATTTTTTTAAGCCAACATAGTTTATGTAAACATAATTCTCCTACCCTCTAAATATAATAGTCATTTATTGCTAAAGATATATCATCAATTTAATAGCTTCTTAAAGTGAAAATAAACACTGAAATTAATATACACATAAAAAAAAAAGACTGTCTTGATTACCTGATTATAGATATGTTAAACGTGAAGAAAACGTACAATTTAGAACTGGGAAAACATTATATAACAAATCAGGGCAAATTATTTTCAAAAGATTGATCAAATGCTTTATAGACCCCTTTAAATATTGTTATTGTGTTCCTTTTGTATATATGTATTTTTAACATTTCAATTTAAAACACTCCATTGATAGATACATAAAATTCACTTACATTATTTGCCCCCAAGAACATACTTACTCTTTAAAGCAAGGCTGAAATTTGCCAGCTATTTATGTCCTAGGGGATTAAATTCAGATGCATTACCCATTTTGCAAAACCTTTAAATGCGTCTTTCCCAGAGACATATCAACATTTTGCTTATACATGAAATTCCATTATATGGATATTTAAATGTCTTGAGTGTGTATAATTTCTTATAGATACACACTACCTACACTGAGGGTATCTGTAGATACTGAGGAGGCATGGTATGCATGTAACTACCATCTCACCTGACAGTGTTATAGATGTTCTTTTTCTATCACTGACAAAAGAGTAAGGATTGCCAGTGTGACATTACTTTAAGCTGCAGTTCAGTATCCCTTGATAGCATGTCTGCTCTACTTCAATATATTTGCATATTTTTTATATGTTTTCATTTGTTTTACATTTTATTTTATATGTATTTGCTATATATTTCATTTGCTTTATATTTTATTTGTCCAACCTGGTAAGTCTGATTTTGAATAAGCATACAGTCTTTGTCAGTAAGATTTAAATGGCAGACTTAGTGTTCCTGTGGGACTCACTGATAGGAGATAATGTAAAGTAGTCACTGGTTTGAGTATTTGCTTTAGGTAGTGTCACAATCAAATCTGAAATAGTATGTTGAATAACATCTGTTTCTATGGACTAGAGCAAATTGATAGTGTAGCGATTCTGTGATAATTTCACAGAAAAGGTACAATTTCCATGCTTCAGACGTATCTCCTGATAAACACAATCAAGTATACAAGAAATGTTTTTATTTTTCTCATCAAATTACATTTGATTAAGACACATCCTCCTGGGCAGGAAATTCAATCTTGTTATCTTGAATAGGACATCAGAAAGGATCTTTTTCTAGAGAAGCACCTAGAAAATGTGGAATGTTTCCTTTCTTCTTCATTCAAATCATCACAGTGATAAAAACGTTATTTCCCAAGTTTATGTGATCCTTTGAAGACACGTGATTCAGTCCTCTCTGGGATAAGAACTTTTGTCATTGTGGGCAAAATTTCAGTAATTGAAATCCAGCTCCTTAGATCCATAACTTAGCCATTTTCCTCTAAGGACCTGGAAATCTCCGAGGGCTTAGGCTACTGAGAAAAATATAAGATGCCAAGTTCTTTTTGAATTTCAGATAAAGAGCACATTTTTTTTGTTTAATTATGTTGAAAATATTGCCCAGTATATACTTACATTAAAAATATATTTATTATTTACCAGAAATTCAAATACAATTGAATGTCCTGTGTTTTTATTTGCTAAGCCTGGCACCACCCTGAGACACAATTAGTGAGTGGTATAAGCCTCAAGAAATCAAGAGCACTTTTTCCTGGAATTGGGAGAAAACTGCCTCTCTCTATCTGCCTGTTCCTTCAATGTAAACACTCCCTTCGGTAGAACTGACCTAACACTTGCAACCAGGGCCAAGCTTGGCAATCTCACCTGCCTACAGATTCCATAATGTAACATATAGGGCTGAAGTAGGCCCAGAGGGGAAACTATTATTAATCAGTTAACAGGGGCAGCTGAAATTAAGCCCTAGCCAGGTATATTCTGTGATGCTGGCCTACTGTTGCTGGATTTTCTAAAATGCAAATCCAGACTTCTTTTTATGGGCAGTTTCCTTATATTTAAATATTAGCAGCAAGTCAAAATAATTTTAAAAGTAAAATAAATAACCAGCAAGTTAGCTTCACTCAAGTCTTTAACCTTCAGTACAGATTTATACAGTCAAGATTTTCTCTAACCTGTCTCAGATTTCAGTTCTGCAACAGAAACCTCACCTGAGTTGAGAGAGCTCAGAAAGCCCTATTATGAAACAAAACATGAACAAAACAAAACAAAAACAAAATACAGCTCAAGTGCCTCTGTGTAACAGAATGATGAAATAGCATTTAAAAGATTCACTGACTTGAGAAGTTGAAAGTGAATCATGTAGCATTAAAGCTTTATTTCAAAATTGGTTAGTACTTGTTTTATAGACCAAGAGGAAATCAATAGCACTGTGAGGTTCATGTAATGTCCCAGAATATTTAGAAGGGTTTTCAAGCTAATAAAACAAAGATAAAAATGAAAACAGTTTACCTTACTTTTTAAATCATACACATGTAATTTTTTAAATTCAATAAGATGCTATTTTCTGTTTCCAATTTTGTCCTATGGTAGCATTAAACTAAAGTCTCTTATATTCTTTTTTTTTTTTTAGTATATTTGACACACAATGTTACATTAGTTTGAAGGGTACAACACAGTGATTCAAATTCTCTATATATTTTGCTATCCTCACCACAAATGTAGTTACCATCTGTCACCACACACTGCTATTACAATCCCGCTGACTAGATACCCCATGTTGTGTCTTTTATTCTGTGATTTGGAATGATTAAATTCCAAAACTGGAAGACTGCATCTCCCACTCCCCTCCTCTCTAGCAATCTCTCTTTGTTCTATGTTTTCATATGGTTAATTCTTCTTTCGTATGTTTGTTTAATCATTTGTTTTTTAATATTCACATATGAGTAAAACCATATGGTATTCATCTTTCTCAGTCTGTAAAGTCTCATATTCTATTTCTTTTGAAGACTTTTTTTTCATATAAAAGATTTGGTTGTTTATATAGTAATATCATTAGTTTCTGAGTGAAATCCTGCTTGTGTCACACTTTCCTCTGATATATACAGAGTTCATAATTGTGTGACAAATAGTAGTTAAGTGTAGCTTTCTTTTAAATGCAAATAGATAAATCTAATTTCATACATACATTAGAATAATCATCTTTGCAATTGGACATAACAAGTGAATATTTCTAAGCAGTTTCTTTCCTTCATTTCAAGGTAAAAGTTATTTTAAAAGCTAGGTGAATATTTTGAAGAAATGGAGAATGACTGGTTAAATATTTGTGCATATTTAGAAACCTGCTTTGAAAGTCAAAACTTCCAAGACACCTCAACAGCTTTATCTAAAAATACTAAATAAACAAACAGCATGAATACTTCAAAGTCAATTGACTCTTTTTTGAGCATGAGGCAAGTATTTACCTGATGAGAATCAATATTTAGCCAACAAGATAATGGCTTGGTAACCAGTATAACAATAAGGTAAAAAACAATATGTTTAACCCCAAATACAATCTACTTTATTCATATTTTCACCAAACATTCACTGAGATCTTATTCTATACCCATCATTGTGCCACATGCTTTTGATATAATGTTTCATAATACCCTTGATGCCATCATGGGATTCAGATTTTTTTTTGTAGGAGAGAGATAAGTGAATACATTATTACAACCTTCTGTTAATAAATTGGGGGGGGTGGAATGCTGGTTGCTATGGGAGCATATAGGAGGGACATCAAGCACATATGATGTCTCAAATCTTTATAGTGGAATTACTTTTAATGTATATGAAAAGAACATTTTGCAGGGGTGTTGATGATTGAAAATGCCATGAGACATACAGAAAGTTGAAACGGGATATATATAGGTCTGTGTCCTTAGCATGATCCAGAAATATATTTTATCATGCATACTTGGATACTTTTTTTTTAATGTTTATTTACTTGTGAGAGAGAGAGAGAGAGAGTGTGTGAGCAAGGGGGAAGGGCAGAGAGAGAGGAGTACAGAGGATCCAAAGCTGGCTCCACGCTGCAGCAGGGAGCTGGGGCTTGAACTCACAAACCAGGAGCTCAGGCACTTGACAGACTGAGCCACCCAGAGGACCCCATGCTGGTATACTTTTGGTAAGAGAGAAGACACTATTAATATTTACACCAAATGCCCCAGGAAAAATAGGACATATGGTCATCTAACGCATGTTCCATTCCAGCTCAGCTCCAGAAAGAGTAGCTATATCCTTTCCTGCATTCCAGATTTATTGTTTTACAATAAAATTATTAATTTAGAGCTTGACATTTAAATATATGCCATTATTACCTATGAGATGTCACTTTCAGAAGTCTTTGTTATTCAATTTTAGAATACTAAACAGTTGTAAGGTGGCTGGGAAGTTATTTCTAGCTGCAGAGCATGATAGGTTTTCCTTATTATAGCAGACATTGTCTAGAAGTCATTTTTTTAGAGTCCAAATTAAAGCTCTACCTCTCTTTTCAGATGTCTGAAAAAGGTAAGCTTATTCTTTGCATGCTGTCTATTCAATCTTAAAGTCATGGAAAATACATGTAGCCCAACACTGTAACATGTAATAGAAAGAGAAATATGTCAGCCTTGCATGATTAAGGCAAATAAATAAATTAGATAATACCATTATCTGAGTTAGAAAAAGACTCTGCTAAAGGTTCCTACTCATCTCAGCTATTCAATGGACCTGAATAGTGTAACAGAAATTATTTCATGCCTTCTTTTTTCATCTTCATTGGAACCTTGACAAATGTATCCGAAATGCTTATTGTCCAACAAAAGTAACAGTCATTTATTAAACAAAATGTGAATTATTAACAATAATGGAAAAATAATTTTTTTGGCAGAAACCCAACTATTCCATTATGCTTGACACTTGCTTCGTGGTGTGATGTCTGCTGCATTTAATAATAGCTAATGAGATTTTAATGCCTAACTACGAAAACATGCATTTTATTGTAGGTGTTCAAGGACAACAGAATAATTTTACTTTTTCAATTATAATAAATTAGCTTTAAATAAAATTCATACAACAATCCTACTCAAATGATTTCATGGATACTTTTCATAGCATGTGATTTATTTTAATATTCCATTTGCAGGTAAAAATTGTTGTAAATAGCTTTTATTTACTTGATAGAAAAAGTGAGTCATTGTAAGTTATGACAGGCCTAAGGTCATTACAATTCACTTTCTTCTAATACTTTGTTACTGTATCTTCCTCAAAAATTCTTGTAGAATTATCTTTAAGTTTATACTTTGTTGAAGCCACTTATTTTGTAATGAAGATGATAATGATGTTACAACTGTAACTGAAGAGTTTTAGAATGTTGAAAAAATTAATAGTTTTACCGAAAAATAAATTTGTTGAAATTAAACTTTAATGTAATTTAAGTTCTTTATTTTCGATAAAAGTTGCCCAAAAAGTCATTTATCAAATATTCAAGGCTAACATTTATTGATAAGATGCCTACAGGGATCACAAAGCCTGGGAGACATGGCAGAGGCTTTATAGGTCATTTGTTTTCAGTGGTTTAGAAGCCCTTGTTTTAAAACTTCTTTAAAATCTGAGAGCAAAATATTAGTTATTAATTTATTTGAAGATACTTATCAAACTAGTTTGATAAGCATATGTGCAGACCAATTTATGGAGACTATTGAATTCTGTCTGGCATTTACGATTAGTTGATCTTCCATGAAAGTTATAAAAGAGGGGCGCCCGGGTGGCTCAGTCGGTTAAGCGTCCGGCTTTGGCTCAGGTCATGATCTCACGGTTTGTGGGTTCGAGCCCCGCGTCGGGCTCTGTGCTGACAGCTCAGAGCCTGGAGCCTGTCTTCAGATTCTGTGTCTCCCTCTCTCTCTGACCCTCCCCTGCTCACGCTGTCTCTCTCTGTCTCTCAAAAAAAAAAAAAAAAAAAAAACCATAAAAAAAATTAAAAAGAAAAAAGAAAGTTATAAAAGAGGAATGAGAATATTCACTGTGTGATGGTTAATTTTCTGTGCCAACTTGACCAGGCTATGGGTACTCAGATAATATTTCATTAGATATTATTCTGGGTATGTCTGTGAGAGTGCTTCTGAATGAGATTACCATTTGAATTGGTAGACTAAGTAAAGACTACCCTCCCCCATACCGCAGGCTTCATGTAATCCTTTACCACCCTGAATAAAACAAAAGGTAGGGTAAAAGGAGAATTTACCCGACTTTTTTCAAGCTGGGACATTGGTCTTTCCCTGTACTTGACCGAAACTTAAACTAGTGAAAGAAAATTCTCCTGGATCTCAGATCTTTACACTTATAAGTAGAACTACACCAAGAGCCCTCCTGGGTGTTCGGCTTGCAGAAGGCAGATCTTAGGGGACTTCTCAGCATTCTGTAATCATGTAAGCCAATTCCTTATAATAAATCTCTCTCTCTCTCAGACACACTTATATGCATACATATTTATAATTATATATACATATATATGCTTATATGTATACATATATATATGAAAATATATAAGAACATATATATAAAGAATATATATATGAAGAAGATACATATATGAATATTAGTTCTGTTTTTCTGGGGAATTCTGATCAAGAGATAACTGTTCTTTTATTAAAATTTTAATAAATCATATACATTAAAACAAGTGGTATGGGTTCTGTTTCCTAACTAGTCTCTGACCGATAAAGCTCCTTTTATCTATTCTATTATAGTCTATTAAAATTAATTTTTCTAACC
Source organism: Cryptoprocta ferox (assembly GCA_028646485.1). Taxonomy (NCBI): domain Eukaryota; kingdom Metazoa; phylum Chordata; class Mammalia; order Carnivora; family Eupleridae; genus Cryptoprocta; species Cryptoprocta ferox. The sequence continues at coordinate 62,619,203 of CM053578.1, read as the reverse complement.
AACTTCCCATTATTGCTAAAAACATAGAACATTTTTAATTCAGTAAAATACAAATCATTTGGCCAATATCCTGTTAATATTAGAATACTTTACTCCATTTATTCTCTCACCTTTTATATTTTTGTCATATGTTAATTTCTACATATTTCAAACCAAATAACATATCATTTTCATATTTTGTACAGTCATTAGCCTTTATATTTACCCACATATTTAACTTTCCTTTTCTTATAGACATTTAGTGTTTCCCGTTGAGATCATTTTCCATCTTCCTGAAAACTCTTTAGAATTCTTTTTTAAATTTATTTTTGAGGAGTGGGAGGGGCAAAGAGATGGAGATAGAGGATCCGAATCATGACAGAGAAGAGCTCAATGAGGGGCTCCAACTTACAAACCACAAGATCATGACCTGAGCCAAAACCTGTCACTTAATTGAATGAGCCACCTAGGCACCTCTAGAAAATTTTTTAGAAGAGTTTTGCTGGAGAGGAATTTCCTCAGTTTTTTGTTTTTCAGAAGTCATCTTCATTTACCTTCATTTTGGAGTGATATTTTATTATGTGTAGAGTTTTCAGGATGCTTCTCTTTTCTTTGGGCACTTGGAAGTGGACCTTCTATTATATTATACCCTGACATCCAAAATTTTCCTCTCAGATCTTTTATTCCCTGGAGCCTCAGGCTTATTTTCACTACATCAGCAGTCCTCCACTACTATTAAACAAATGGTTTATTCATTTTAATTGGATTTTCTAGTCACTTTTCATTTATACAGTTATGTTCACAAACAAACAAAAAACACCAGAGTGGAATCAGTATAAATGAATAAAGTGAGTAAAGTTTGATTTTTTTTTCTTATTTTCTGGTCTAAACATCTAAATTATATTGAGTGGTATTAAATAGGTAAGGTTTTCAAATGGTAAAAGAAAGCAGTAAGAATATACGTTTTATTAAATATATTGAAAGCTCTGTTTTTTCTTCTATTACATTGTAAAACAATAGTTTTTCTCTTAGTAAGTAAAATGTGCTTGGGAAAGCTGTAGAAGAGTAACTTTTCCCCACCATTATGATGGCATTAATGGGAAATGCTTATGCAGTAAATACCTAACAGAGAAATTAAGAAGACCTAATTTATTACAAACAACTTAACAGCTCTATTATTGCAATTGGTATAAAAATGAATTAAGAACTCTTAATCATGGAAAACAGAAAACTGTCATTTAGGTTAGTGGTAACTACTACTAATGAGGAAGAGTTGCCCAGGCAGACATTTTGGATTACTTTTATTTCCAGTTTCGTTAGGAAATCGATTTCTCTCTCACAAGAGAGATGAATCCTTTAAGGCTACATAGCTAGCAGTTGGGCAGAAGTTGATGTCAGGGAGTTTGCAGTAAAGAATAATACAGCTATTTAATATGCAGAATTCCTGACGCCAACTCTGGCCAACTTGCCAGGAAACCTTCACCTCTATAGAATATCTAATCTCAGTAAATGGCAAGCACACATTTCTAAATCCTCAGGTAAAAAGAAAAATCTTGGAGACTTATTCTAGTCTTCTCTTTTTCTTATGCTCTATATCTAATGCATTAATTAACCTTATATCCTTATACAGTTAAAGACATTGGGATGTTGATAGTTACTCCTACCATGTGTCCTTAATGGATGCTAGTACTGAAGACTGTGAGATATGATGTAGACTACAATAAATACATTGGTTTTGTAGTTGGAACATGAATAGGACTTTCCTTATTTAGTGTAATTTTACTTGATAGTGTTTTAAAATAATTCTATCCTGCTTCGGGGAGGTGAAGCAGTTAATTCACTTTTTTAAAGGTTCCAAAGGTTCAACTATTAAGTGACTTACACACATACCACCTGACTGTTTATGAAAAACATGCAAGTATCATAGCCCATACAAAAATACTATGCTCTTCTGAAAATGTTTTAATTGGTTCCACTCTTAATTCAAAGACTTGGGACTTCCTAGAGCCATAAAAGTGTTGGGTCTGGAATAAACAACTTATTTCTCAAATAAAGATTTAATTTCCCTCTGTCTTTCTACTTCGTTAAAATAAGCTCCAGTCTGGAATGTCTTATAATTATTGCTTAATGAGTTTCATTGTTGTATTTATTGTGCTTATCACTAATGGAAGTAACTTCTCATTTGCACTTATAATGTATTTATTTCATAGGATGTAGACATTTACTTGATTTTGCATGGTCTTTAAGGTTTCTTAGCTTTGGGTAAGATAAGTTTTCCAGTGGACTATATTTTACTTCAGAGATATTTAATAATTTAAAGGAAAATATCTACATTTTTGAAATGTTAAATAAAAACTTGTATCATATTCCTTAGCATGAAAACAGATGTATGATATTCCTAATGTATTTTATAAGTTTAAAAAAAAAGATGATTTTAAAAATGATTTGGCCTTTGAAGGAGGAGAAAAGGGAAATTTATAAATTAGTAAGAAATTCATACTTTCTTATAAAGTATGTGAAGATCATTGATACATCACTATACTCTGTCCCCTTTGGCAGTAAAAGTGTATTTTATTGACTGTGACCAATAAAACTACAATGGGAGTGCCTGGGTGACTCAGTCTGTTAAGCATCCAACTCTTGATTTTGGTTCAGGTCATAATTTAACAGTTCATGGGATCGAGCCCTGAATTGGGCTCTGAACTGAGAGCATGGAGCCTGCTTGGGATTATCTCTTTCTGTCCCTCTGCCCCTCCTTTACTTGCACATAAGCATGTGCACTCTCTCTCTCAAAATAAATAAACATTAAAAAAAGAATACTACAATGAAAAATGATTGTTTTAAAGATGATGACCACAGATTTATTATTTCTAAACTTGGATTATTAATCTTAATCATTATCAAAATTATTTAACGATCCCTAAGAATCCCTAAGAAGAGGAGGGATTCTTTCAAAATACATACAAAAGTACAAGATGAAAGGTATGTGAAAAAGTTAGGTAACATGGATAATTCTATTGATTTTAAAATTCATTGAATGCAAAGAGAAAAAGATTTTCCACCTAATGAAACATTAACATTATTTATTATTTACATTATTTACATTATTATCAACATTATTTATTATTGAGAAACAGAGAGAGACAGAACATGAACAGGGGAGGAGCAGAGAGAAGGGGAGACACAGAATCTGAAGCAGGCTCCAGGCTCTGAGCTGTCAGCACAGAGCCCGATGTGGGGCTCGAACCCACAAACTGTGATATCATGACCTGAGCTGAAGTTGGATGCTTAACCAACTGAGCCACCCAGGTGCCCCAGATGTCTTCTAATTTCTGAGGAAAATAATTTTGAAGCTAAAAATCCAAACTCTGTTAAGCTCTCAGTCACTGTGAAAAAAATATGTAGATCTCCTTACATACAAAAAGAGCTAGGGAATTAGCTTCCCAAATATTCTTCCTGAAAGACTTACTCAATGAAAAACTCAAAGTTTTAGTGAGACAAATAGAGAAACAAAATAAAGCAAAAAAAAATTATCAGTAGCGTTAACCATTCCTAGAAATCTGGAACCAAGGCAGATGTACAGAAAAGTAAATTCTAGGGATGTGAGTAGATTAGAGCTGTAGATGAGGTAGGAGTGGAAAGTAATAAGAATGATTATTCCAGTCTAAGGGGGGAAAAAGTGAAAGGCATTCTTCATGGCCTAGCTCAAGATCCAACCAGGGTGATATATGAAATAAGAACCAGAGGTAGACTTTTAACCAGGAATTCATATTTGCACATGGCCAGTGTTAGGCCTTCCTTGAACCTCAAGCACAATAAAAGGTAGAAAAACAGGAAATTCCAATTCTAATTCTCCAGAAAATAAGATCAACACTAAATTTCAGTTTCTGTTTATAAACCCCAATGCTATTTCTTTAATTTACTTCTTTATGTCATCTTTCTTATCTATAGCAATATACTCTTCTTCCCTTAATATTTCTCTTTATTATACAACTTTGATCTTCCAGAAACACACATCCAAATATTGTATTCCTCAGCATGACATATGTATTTTTTTTCTCTCTAACTCAACCATGTTTCATTCAGAATTAAGTTTAATTAGAATTAAGTTCTAACTAATGAACCAAATGACTTTTGATGTCTTGTTTCAGTCTACCTTATTAGCTTTGTCTCTTGGTATATCCTTCCATTCTCTCATTTTTCCAGTCAAATATATACTGCCTTGATTGTAATTCCCTGAGTGTTCTCTCACCCTCCCCACTGATTTCTTCTACCATCACTTTTCTCATAGGGTGTTGATATAAGCTTTGCTACACTCCAAAAAAATACTGGGTTTGGGTCCTGAGGAGCCAACTGTCTTAGCCAATACGGCTCAGAAATAGTAAAAGATATAATAGTAATTTAAGTACTTTGGCCAGAGGCAAGATGGGATGAAGAGTTCACAAATATGTAAAAAAGAGTATCAGAGTAGGAACCACTTGAAAAACAGGAGGAAGGTCCACTATGATGACTATGAAAATGGGATGGTGTTTCAAATCCAACAATACATAAAAAAAAATTATTTACCACAATCATTAGGATTTAATCCTGGGATGTAATGGTGGTTCAAAATTCATAAATCAATCAACATGCAACATCACATCAACCAGAGAAAGAATAAAAACCATACAATCATTTCAATAGATGCAGAAAAAGCTACAAAGTACAACATTCACTCATGATAAAAGCCCTCTACGAAATAGGTTTACAGGGAACATACCACAACACAATAAAGGCCATATATGAAAAATATGCAGCTAACATCATACTGAATGTGGAAAAACTGAGCTTTTCCCTTAAGGTCAGGAACAACACATGGATGTACACTCTCACCATTTTTATTCAACCCAGTATTGGAAGTAGTAGCCATAGCAATCAGACGAGAAAAAGAAATAAAATGCATCAAAATTGGTGAGAAAGAAGTAAAACTCTCACTGTTTGTAGACGACATGATACTATATATAAAAAACCTTAATAACTCCACCAAAAAACTATTAGAATTGATAAATGATTCAGTAATATCACAGGAAACAAAATCAATATACAGAAATCCACTGCATTTCTGTACACTAATAATGAAGTAGCAGAAAGAAAAACCAGGAAAACAGCCTCATTTACACTTGTACCAAAAATAATAAAATACCTAGGAATAAACTTAACCATGGAAGTTAAAGACCTGTGGTCTGAAAACTATAAAACATTGATGCAATGAATTGAAGACAACACAAACACATGGAAAGCTACCCTAGGCTGATGGATTGGAAGCACAAATATTGTTAAAATGTCCATACTACATAAAGGAATCTAAAAATTATTGCAATCCCTATTAAAATATGAACATTACTTTTCACAGAACTAGAACAAACAATCCTAAAATCTGTATGGAACCACAAAAGACTGAATAGCAAAAGCAACCTTGAAAAAGAAGGACAAAACTGGAGGTATCAGAATCCCAGATTTCAAGATATACTATAAATCCTGGAGGTATCACAATCCCAGATTTCAAGATATGCTACAAACCCATAGTATTTGGTATGGGCACAAAAACAGACATGTAGATTAATGGAACAGAATAGAAAGCCCAGAAATAAACCCACAATTATATGCTCTATTAATGTTAGACAAATGAGGGAAGATTACACAATGGGAAAAAAGTCTCTTCAACAAATAGTGTTGAAAAACTGAACAGCTACATGCAGAAGAATGAAACTGGACCACTTTCTTATGCCGTACACAAAAATAAACTCAAACTGGATTAAAGACCTAAATGTGAGACCTGAAGCCATACAAATCCTAGAAGAGAGCACAGGTAGTAATTTCTCTGATGTGAGCAGTAACAACATTTTTCTAGATATGTCTCCTGAGGCAAAGAAAACAAAAGAGAAAATAGATTCTTGGGACTACATCAAAATACAAAGCTTCTGTGCAGCAAAGGAAACAATCAACAAAACTAAAAGACAACCTACTGAATTAGAGGAGGTATTTGCAAAGGACATGTCAAATAAAGAGCTGGTTTCCAAAATATATAAAAAACTTACACAACACACACACACACACACACACACACACACACACACACAATTAAAAATGGGCAAAGAAAAAAATGGGCAGAGGACCTAAACAGACATTTCTCCAAAGAAAATATACAGAAGGTCGACAGACACATGAAAAAATGCTCATTATCACTACTCATTGGGGAAATGCAAATCAAAACCATGAGATATCATCTTTTACCTGTCAGAATTGTTAAAACAAATAAACAACAACAACAAAATAACACAAGAAACAACAAGTGTTGGTGAGGATGTGGAGAAATGGGAATCCTCATGCACTGTTGGTGAGAATGCAAACTGGTGAAGCCACTGTGGAAAATAGTATGGAGGTTCCTCAAAAAATTAAAACTTTAACTACCATATGACCCAGGAATTTTACTATTGGGTATTTACCCAAAGGATACCAAAACACTCATTCAAAAAGCTATATCACCCATGTTTATTTCAACATTATTTACAATATACAAATTATGGAAGCAGCCCAAGTGTCCACCGATAGATGAATGGGTAAAGAAAAAGTGGTGTACATATACAATGGAATATTATTCAGCCATAAAAAAATAATCAAATCTTGCCATTTGCAACAACATGGAATGATCTAGAGAGTATAATGCAAAATGAAATAAAGTCAGAGAAAGACAAATATCATATGATTTCACCCATGAGAAATTTAAGAAAGAAAACAAATGAACAAATTAAAAAAGAGACATACCAAGAAACCAACTCTTAACTATAGAGAACAAACTGATGGTTACCAGAAGGGAGGTAGGGGATATGGATGAAATGGGTGAAGGGAATTAAGAGTACACTTAGCATGATGAGCACTAAGTAATGTATGGAATTGTTGAATCACTACATTGTACATCTGAAACTAATTAAATGCTGTATGTTGATGATACTGGAATTATTTTATTTTTTAAAATCATGTCATTTGTGAATAAAGACAGCTTTACTTCTTCCTTTCCAATCTAGATGCATTTTATTTATTTTTCTTGCCTGATTGTAACGACTAAAAGCTCCCATGCAATTCTGATTAAAATTGAATGTGGACATCCCAACCCTGCTCCTAATATTAAGGAAAAAGTGGTCTTTTACCAATAAATATTACATTACCTTACATTTTTCACAGATTCCCTTTATCAGGTTGAGGAAATTCTCTTCTATTTCTAGTTTTCTGTGAGAGTTTATCATGCATGGATAATGGCTTTTGTCAAATACTTCTCCTGTTTCTGTTGAAATAATTGTATTTTTTATCCTTTATTCTCTCAATATTATATATTACTTAAAATGATATTTTCAAGTTTTAAACTAACTTTGCATACCTAGAAGAAATCCTACTTGGTCACTGTATAATTCTTTTTATGTATTGCTGGATTTGGTTTGCTAGTGTTTTACTGAGATTTTTTTAGATCTATATTAATAAGGAGGATCTCTAGTTTTATTTTCTCATTACATCTTAGTTTGCCTTTTGAATCAGAGTAATGCTGGCCTCTTAGAATAAGTTGGGAAGTATTCCCTCTTCCTCACTTTTCTGTAAGGATTTGTGAAGTATTGGTATGATTTCCTCTTAAATTATTTGACAGATTTCATCAGAGAAATATCCGGGCATGGGCTTTTCTTTTCTTTGTGGGTCTGTTTTAAATTACTAATTTAATTCCTTCATGTGATTTCTTTATTTATAGACTTGTAAAGTGATCAGAGCCTTGTGCCAGAAAAAAAATCAATTAATTGCTTCCTTCTTTAATATTTTTTTTCAAAGTCAGCTAAACTAAACAGTATACTTAATGGAGTAATTGGTTTACAATCTGGTGCATGTTCCTTAAGTCATTATTGACAGTAACAAATATTTCATGTATGGGTAAATGCCCTTGGATCACATTTTGAGTAGCAATGATCTACAGTACGAAGATAGGATTAAACAAGACACTTTGGAAACAACTTGATAATGTGAGCTACTTAAAACAATAAAGGAAGGATTTATTATATTATGGTGGGATGTATCATTGTCATAGTCCATTTGGGCTGCTATGTCACAGACTAACAGGCTTATGAACAACAGGAAATTATTTCTCACAGTTCTGGAAGCTAGAAAGTCCAAGGTCAACATGTTGACAGATTCAGTGTCTGGTGAAGATCCACTTCCTGGTTCAAAAAGGCCTTCAGTCATTGTTAAAATGGCATTATCACCCAAAGCAATCTACACATTCAATGCAATACCAATCAAAATTGCACCAGCATCCTTCTCCAAGCTAGAACAAACTATCCTAAAATTCGTATGGAACCACAAAAAAACCAGAATAGCCAAAGTAATACTGAAGTAGAAAACCAAAACGGGTGGCATCACAATCCCAGACTTTAGCCTCTACTACAAAGCTGTCATCACCAAGACAGTATGGTACTGGCACAAAAACAGACACACAGACCAATGGAATAGATTAAAGAGCCCAGAACTGGACCCACAAATGAATGGCCAATTAAGCTTTGACAAAGCAGGAAAGAGTATCCCATGGAAAAAAGACAGCCTCTTTAATAGAAGGGGCTGGGAGAACTGGACAGCAACATCCAGAAGAATGAAACTAGACCACTCTCTTACACCATACACAAAAATAAACTCAAAATGGATGAAGGACCTGAACGTGAGACAGGAAACCATCAAAACCCTAGAGGAGAAAGCAGGAAACAACCTCCTTGACCTCAACCACAGTAATTTCCTACGCGACACATCCCCAAAGGCAAGGGAATCAAGAACCAAAATAAACTATTGGGACCTTAGTCCCAGAGCAAAAGCTTCTGCACTGCAAAGGAAACAATCAAAAAAACTAATAGGCAACCGACAGAATGAGAAAAGATAGTGGCAAATGACGTATCAGATAAAAGGCTAGTATCCAAAATCTACAAAGTACTCACCAAACTCCACACCCGAAAAACAAACAATCCAGTGAAGAAATGCGCAGAAGACATGAAGAGACACTTCTCCAAAGAGGACATCCAGATGGCCAACAAACACATGAAACAATGCTTAGCATCACTCATCATCAGGGAAATACAAATGAAAATCACACTGAGATACCACCTCACGCCACTCAGAGTGGCTAAAATGAACAACTCAAGAGTCTATAGATGCTGGCGAGGATGTGGAGAAACGGGTACCCTCCTACACTGTTGGTGGAAATGTAAACTGGCACAGCCTCTCTGGAAAACAGTGTGGAGTTTCCTCAAAAAACTATCAATAAAACTTCCCTATGATCCAGCAATAGCACTGCTGGGGATTTACCCAAGGGATACAGAAGTGTTGATGCATAGGGGCACATGTACCCCAATGTTCGTAGTGGTACTTTCAACAATAGCCAAATCATGGAAAGAGCCTAAATGTCCATCAACGGATGAATGGATTAGGAAGATGTGGTTCACCTGTACAATGGAATACTACATGGCAATGAGAAAAAATGAAATCTGGACATTCATAGCGAAGTGGATGGACCTCGAGGGTGTCATGCTAAGCAAAATAAGTCAGGCGGAGAAGGACAGATACCATATGTTTTCACTCATAGGTCTAACAGGAGAAACCTAACAGAGGATCATGGGGACGGGAAGGAGGAAAAAGAGTTAGGGAGAGGGAGGGAAACAAAACACAAGAGACTCTTGAATACTGAAAACAAACTGAGGGCAGAAGGGGGAGGGGGAAAGGGGAAGGGGGGTGATGGTCATGGTGGAGGGCACTTGTGGGGAAGAGCACTGGGTGTTATATGGAAACCAATCTGACAATAAACTATAAAGTTAATTAAAAAAATAAAAAATAAAACAACAATCATATGAGGGGGAAAAAAAGGCTTCTTTTCACCATACCTTCATATTATGATAGAAAAGGTAAGGGAGTTCTCTGGGGTCTCTTTTATAAGGCCACTAATTTCATTTGTGAAGTCTCCACCTTCATGACCTAATCACTTTTCAAAAGCCCACCTCCACCTAAAATGCCACTTTGGACATTAGGGTATAATATGAGTTTGGGGAGGTCACAAATAGTCTATAGCAGTCATGGAACCTAAGGAAAGGGATATGGCCAGGTCTCAGGCTGGGTCTGGAATAAAGAACTGGAAAATCCTATAAAGCAGAAATACATTTCTTTCCTCTCTCTCATCTTTTGTTGTTTTCCTGATTAACTTTCTCAGCTTCTTTTTCACATGGTACAATGTAACCACCTCAAAATTCCCAGCATATATATGTATCAATTTGTTGCAATGATATTCACTTACTATAAACAGACTTTATCATATAGTGCAAATATATTTGGTATCTCCAATATGTTGGTAGCACCCACTGTGAGGATACATATGCATATACACACATACATACCAAGCTTTCTGTATGTTAATTTATATGTATATGTGTATATATATACACACACACATATACTCATATGTATACATGTATAAAATATACACACATAGATGTATTTACATGTCTATAACATATTTCACCTTATTAGCATGAATAAGATATACATATATACACATATGTATACATATATAAAACATACACACATAGATGTGTTTACATGCCTATAACATATATGTCACCTTATTAGCATGAATAGGATATACATATACACATATGTACACATGTGTAAAATATATACACATAGATGTGTTTACATGTCTATAACATATATGTCACTTTATTAGCATGAATAAGATGCTCCTATCACTGGGAAAATTTCAAAGGTTTAGGAGCGATGTGCCAGGAACTAGAGAAAAAGATCAAACTAGATTTATCCATCTGAAAAAAGAGCAGATTTCCAAATTCACAATCCAGACAGTTTAGTTCCTTATGCAGTGAATGCAGGGTTTAGAGTTCTTTTTTTCTGCTTAAGGGTCTTTGGCTTAATTCCCATTTGAAAAGGCAAGAACAGAATGGATTTTATTTATTTATGATGTCCTAGTAGCAAAGTTCATGTTTGTTTAAAAAAAGAGACTAAGAGGAAAGTATTTTCAAATGCTGAACAATCAGAAATTTAAGCAAAATCTGTCAAAACCAGATGTTGTTTTGACAATCCATCCTAAATAGACTTGTTTTTCATTCCTATCTCCAGTTTCAAAAAAAAAAAAAGTGCACTGAAACAATTGTAGTCTTCAGCAAAGGGTAGACTTTGTTGTAGCTTCTACAGATGGAACAAAAAGAGGGGAGGGAAATGAAATAGTAGGATTCCACTGTCAATGGATTGAATTAGAGTAAATTTATTTATTATTAATATCCAACATTATTCTGAAAACTTAAAAAGGCATACTAGTTGCATACAAATGTCCAACAAACAGATGAAAAGATGGTCAACATCACTCATCATCAGGAAAATGCAAATCAAAACTACAATGAGATATCACTCCACACCTGTCAGAATGGCTAAAATCTACACTAAAAGAAACAACAGGTGTCGAAGAGGATGTGGAGAAAGGGGAACCAGGAATGCAAACTGGTGCAGCCATTGTGGAAAACAGTATGGTATTTCCTCAAAAAATTAAAAATAGAATTACCCTACAATCCAGAAATTGCACTACTAGGTATTTACCTAAAGAATACAAAAATATTAATTCAAAGGGATATATCCACCCTGATATTTATAGCAGCATTATCTATAATAGCCAAATTACGGAAAACAGCCCAAGTGATGTGGCAGGGTCCCCTCCCTAAGGAGAGAGAAAAAAAAGGGAGAGAAAACTTCAAGGTAACCTGGCTATGCACCTAATATGACAACATCCCTCATGACCTTGTAAACTGAGACTACTTAATCAGACTACTTGTTTGTGTGTGTTACTATATATGGGAGAGAAAGAAGTAAAAATATATAAAAAACTACACCTCATGGCATTCGGGGCTCAGTTCTTCGTGTATGAACCCAACTGAGTGGTGCTGGCACGAATTAAGTTGCTTCCTGGAAATTAAAAAGCCTCGGTGTCATGACTCTCTGTGCGAGAATCCTGCTACAAAATGAGTCAAAGACAAATACCATATGATTTTACTCATATGTGGAATTTCAAAAGGAAAACAAACAGAAAAAGAGATGGGGCACCTGGGTGGCTTAGTCGGTTAAGCATCCGACATCGGCTCAGGTCATGATCTCATGGTTCGTGAGTTCAAGCCCCTATTGGGGTCTGTGCTGACAGCTCGGAGCCTGGAGCCTGCTTCGGATTCTGTGTCTCCCTCTCTCTCTGCCCCTCCTCTGCTCGTGCTCTGTCTCTGTCTCTCTCTCAAAAACATTGAAAAAATTTTTAAAAAAACAGGCAAAGAGAAAGAGAGAGAGGCAAACCAAGAAACTGATTCTTAACTATAGAGAACAAACTGTTCTGGAGAGGAGGTGGGTAGGGGGATGGGTTATATAGGTGATGGATATTAAGGAAGGCACTTATGAGCAGTGGGTGTTGTACGTAGATGGTGAATCACTGGATCCTTCACCTGAAGCTGATATTAAACTGTATGTTAGCTAACTGGAATTTAAAACTTCAAAAAGGAAAAAAAAACCTTAAATACCAATAATAAGAACTTAGTAGTAAAGTTTGGATAATTTTTATTTATTAGAGAGGTATTGCTCTAAATGCATTTTCCATGTTATCAGTTTTAGCTATTTCAGTTAGCCTGCTACATTTTAATGAACATTTGCCATTACAAAACAAAGTTGGTGCTACTATGATTTGAGAAATTCAGTTTGGTTTTATCTTTCTTCCAAGCACAACTTTCACCTTTTATTACACTTGCTTTTATTTTATAATATATTTATATTTAGTACAAAATATTATTGGTTGAAAAGTTCTAAGATATGCATTCAAATGTACATACCTGTTTGTATTTCAAAATAATTTATGAAGTAAATTCAATGATATAACTGGTGATTGTTCTAACTCTTGTGACATTTAAGAATTTCCATGTTTTTGCCAATTCAGAATTTAGCATACAGATTCTATGTTTGCTTATACAGATCTCGAATAGACATGAAGATTTGCAACAGAATGATGAATATCTTCAAATATCTAAATACCAAACTGTAGCATTTGCTTATTTCCATGGTTCCATAAGCCCACTCAGTATGGCCAATTTCAAGCTATTCATGAATCACTGAATGCAGAATTGGGAAGAGCTGTACATGCAGGTGAACATCACTGTACAGTATTTCTACCTTATAGATATAATAGGTATAATTAAGTCCAAGAGGATTAAAAAATAGTTAAATGTAGCAAAAACTATTAGGAAATGATGGCTTTTTAACTATTATTACAATTTTGGTATAATTTATTTCATTGTAAATTTATATAATTTATGTTTAAATAATGATTGTGTTTAATAACTGACTCACAAAAGTCCTAGAAATTTAATAATTAGCTCTTGAAAACTGGTAGCAACTGGCTCAAGGACACCACTGACTGTCTCCACTAATATGGAAGTTCCCTACTCCTTTCCTTCTTTTCTTTCTACATGCACACTATGATTACTTTGGAATTTGCCTAAAATATCTCCTCAAATCGTCAGCTGCTCTAATAATTCCCACCTCATTTTGCTATTTCCACTATTCATAATTGATTTTAATAATTATTGAGCAACCAGGATGTGCTAATATTGTATGAAGACAGCACAGTCACACATATCAACTAATTAGAGCTGTTAGATGATTGAAACAGCTGCTTCTCCTGAATAAGCAGCTCATTGGATATTGATACTGTGCCAATAGATGGTTTAAAAAGGCATGTCTTGAAGCCACCATTTGGGTAAATATACAGTTCATTATGTACATATAGGTAAACAGAGCAACTTGATCAAAAACAAAAAAGCAAAACACAGTTTGTCTAAGAGTCAGTCATCACTAGAGGAATCGTATCTGTCCTCATGCTGTAGCTTACTTAATCAATTTGTTTTTTGGAATTCTCCAAGAGATAAAACACTCACAGCAGTTTGGCTAATAACCCCCTGCTTCAGCTAAATAACAGTGTCAGAATCTATGAGTTATAATGTAACATTAAGGAGTATAATGACAGTTATTCCCCAGAGGATGTTTCAAAATCACAATGAAGTAACAAGCAATTTGTTGAGGATCCTACCCTGCCAGTTGCCAAAGCATTAGCATTCCATCTGCCAGGCAGCGGATTAGCATATCCCTAGTGAAGTTGTTATGGAAACTTTCAAGATTAAGTCAGTACTTTGTAAAATCTTTAGGAAATCATGTGTGAAGACTGTATGAACTTCTTCCTTTAGGTACATATTATGTTAGCTTTTTTTCCCCTTGTTGCTTATTTATTTATATTCATTTGTTTTACCATCTATGAGATGATAAATGGCAGCGTCACTACACTCTTAACATATTTTTTCCACTTGAGCAACTGAAAGCAATGGTCATATTATGTTTCTTCCTCTTAGAAATAGCTCGAGAGAACTGGTATTGCTGTAAGTCAAGTTTTTACAAAAGCTTTACATGAACTGAAGCATTTTGAAGAATAGGGGATGCATTGTACATGCCTTTTCTGGGCTTGTGTGTTTGCATTACCTGGTACTTTCATCAATCTCCATTGATTCATAGCTGTGATTTTTGTTTTTTGTTTGTTCGTAATGTTTATTTATTCTGCGAGAGAGGGCACAAGTGAGGGAGGAGCAAAAGGGGGGGGAGAGAGAGAGAGAGAGAGAGAGAGAGAGAGAGAGAGAGAATCCCAAGCAGGTTCCATGCTGTCGGTGCAGAGCCCGACACGGCGCTCAGTCATACAAACCATGAGATCATGAACTGAGCCAAAATCAAGAGTCAGAGGCCTAACTGACTGAGCCATCCAGTTGCCCCCAGAGTTGTGATTTTTGAAAGTTATTTGTAACATATACTAGAAAACATACTTTCTGTGGGGTTTTTCCTGAAAATATACATTTATAAATACTTTCTAGCCTTTCAAACACACTTGAGATTAAGCCAAAAAGCCTGTATCTCACTGATTAGAAAATCAGGTTGATAAAAAATTAAGGCTGCTAACAGTCCACCACTATTTATACCTTAGAAGAAAGTTTCTCTGCCCAGCATACCCTGAGAATATTAACCTGAGATAGGACAAGAGTTCAGAGTGGTGGATTTTATAAATTAATAACCCTAGGCTAGCACTATTAGGGCTTTGTATGCAAACAGTCTGTGAACGTTCTGAGGCAGGTTTATAGTTTTAATAAAGAATTAGAAACATCTGGCAGCTTGTAAGTTCTTCAGTTTTTATATTCTGTTTGTCTTCAACCTGCCCTTTTTCTTTGTTCTATTTTGCCCAAAATCACTTTAAATGATCTTGATCTCAGAAAGTTATTAATCTGTTACTTCAACCAATTTTATAGAAACAAAGGAAATAATCTTTCATATTTCTTTTAAGACAGATGCATAATTTATAAGTAATTGATTCAGCCTAATTTACTTTAGATAGCAAACATGCTTATTTGTACAGTATTTTTTCAAGCAAACAACCACAAAATTTTCTGTTTAGTATAATACTAGCTGCAGTGACACGTGTATGATGGCTTAGCAAACAAGACAGTAGCTTATTTTCTACTCTCACAAATTCCTGATCAGTGGATGGCTCTTCTCTAAGACAGGATGCACATACCTCCCATTTTTCTGCTGTACCATCATCAACATATGGCTTCCAAGCAAGATCATTTTGCCTACCCACATTATGTCAACTAAAGAGGAAAGTGCTAAAAGAATCCCAAGTAGAAGTCTTAGAAGAGGTATACCTCTGCTCATATTCCATTGGCTAGAACTGAGTCATATGACTACATTTAACAAAAAGAAAAGTTAGGAAAAAATCTCAACTTTGTTTATAAATTCAAAAGGCAATGGATCTCGTGACCAGCTAGCAATCTCTGCCATGGTATAATAAAAATTCATATTAGACCACTATGAAAATCAAATGATGCCTTCTGTGAAGTTTAAAATATTAATATCTGCCAGTATTTTGAAACAATGCTTCTTAATTATGCAGCCTACAGTTCTAAGTAAATAAATACTACCTTGCCTTTTGTTCACATGAAAGTAGGAAATAAACTCTTTTGCA
>CM053578.1:62481883-62602580 GCA_028646485.1 Cryptoprocta ferox | reverse complement strand
ACAGCTTGGTCACTTGAGTGCAAGTCAACTACATTAGTCTCCTTCCATCTGGGAAGGGCCAGTGGTTTGTCCTAACATGAAGAGTTAATCTCCCCAATATGGATTTGCCCCTCCTGTCCAAAAATGTCCGCTAGCACTATTATCTATAGATTACAAACTGCATGATTCATAAATTTGGAATTTCACATAAAATATCATTTGACCCCAGGAACTATTTCACAAAAAAATGAATTATACAAATGGCCCATGACCACGGGATCCACTATTCATCTTGTCATCTGTACCAGAGGCAGACAGACCCATAGAATTTCAGTACAGCCAAAGAGCCAGTTCAGAGACAATATTCTGCAGGGGAAGGAGTGTCATCCTTCGTATAGCAGTGATCTGAGAATCATAGCAACCACACAGCTTAATCTGCATTAATATGACTTAGGAATTCCACTATGTTCATCAATTTAACTTTACAAGTCCATAAAACACTTGCCCAGTAAGATAAATATAGAGAATTACTTTATTGTTTATTCATGTAATTTCCTAGTAGATCCATCAACCCTTCAACAGAAAAGCATCAAACAGCAATTTATACTCCAAGACTCTTTAGACTCCTTACCTCAATATCTTCACCTTGCTATGTCCACTGATGTTGAACTATTAAGATTGGCCTTTGAGCAACACTGGTTTATACAGTGTGAGTCCATTTATATGCAGATTCTTAAATAAATTTATTGAAAAACTTTTTTGGAGACTTGCCATAATATGAAAAAACTTGCAGACAAAGCATGTGTCCGAGAAATAATGGAACAAATTAAGAAAAAGTTAGGAATGTCATGAATGCATAAAATATATGTAGATGTTAGCCCATTTTGTCATTTAATACCATAAAATATATACAATTTAAATGTTATAAAACATTTTAAATGTTATAAAAATTTAAAATTTATCGAAACTTACACAGACAGTACATAGTGACATTTGCAGTTGTGAGAAATGTAAGCAAATGTAAAAATGTAGTATTAAGTTATAACTGCATGAAATTAACTGTAGTAGGCAATACTACCATAATAATTTTGTAGTCATCCCCCCTTGCTATCGCAGTGAGCTTAAATATTGTGAGTATCCACTCAAAATGTCCTGTGACACGAATCATCTCTATGTGAGCTAAATCTCTGTTTCTCTAGTAAATTGCATATTGCAGTAAAAAGTGATCCTTCACCATTCTTGCATATTTTTTCATCATTTTAGTGCAACACTGTAAAATCTGAGTAACACCATTCGACCCATATGAAGTGCCACTAGTGATACTGGAAGTACTCCCAAGAAGCAAAGAAAGTCATGACAAGAAAAAGGTAAATTGATCAATATATACTGTAGCTGCTGACCATTTCAAGATAAATGAATCTAGCATAAGGACCATTGTAAAAAAAGAAAAGGAAATTCATGAAGCCATCACTGCAGCTATGCCAGCAGGCAAAAATACCCTTACACGTTTTGTGAAATACAAGCTTTTGAAAATGCAGCTTTTATGTGGGTGCAGGACTGCTATAAGAAAGATATACCTATAGACTTTAATAGTATCCAAGAAAAAGCAAAGTCATTACCTGACAACTTGAAGCAAAAGGAAGGTGAAAGATCTAAAGCTGAAGAATTTGATGCCAGCAAAGGATAGTTTGATAATTTTAGAAAGAGGTTTGGCTTTCAAAATGTCCAGATAACAGGAGAAGCACATTCTGCCAAGAGGCAGCAGACAAGTTCCCAGATGCTATTATGAAAACCATGGAGGAGAAAGAATATATATCTGAACAGGTTTTTAATACAAAGTGCACTATTCCAGAAAAAAAAATGCCACAAAGAGCATTTACTAGTAAGAAAGAGAAGCCAGCACCAGCATTTAAGACAGGAAGGGATAGGCTAACTCTACTGTTTTGTGAAAATGCAGTTGGTTGTATGATCAGGAATGCCTTTATCTATAAAGCTGCTACTCCCCAAGCCTTGAAGGGAGAAGAGAGACATTAGTCTTTTTTGTTGTACAAGAAGGCCTGGACAAGAACTCTTATTGTGCATTGATTCTCTTGTTGCTTTGTCCCTAAAGTCAAGAAGTACGTGCCAATAAGGGGCTGTCTTTTAAAGTTCTTTTGATATTGGACAATGCCGCTGGCCACCCAGAACCCCATGAGTTCAACACTGAAGACATCAGAGTGGTCTGCTTGCCCCCAAACATAATGTCTCTAATTCAGTCTCTAGGTTAGGGGGTCATAGGGACCTTTTAGGCTCATTACATATGATGCTCTACAGAATGGATTGTCAATGGTATGGAAGAAAACCCCAACAGAGAGAACATGATGAAAGTCTGGAAGGATTACACCACTGAAGATATCATCATTACAGTAGAGAGAAGCCACAAAAGACATCAAATTTGAAATAATAAATTCTTATTGGAAAAAACCATGTCCAGATGTGATGCATGACCTCACAGGATTTACGGCAGAGCCAATCAAAGAAATCACGAAAGAGATTGTGGATACGGCATTAAAAGAAGGCAGGCAGTCAAGGGTTTCAAGATATGGATCTTGGATAAATTCAAGAGCTAATTAGCAGCTCGCTCGATGGAGATGAGTGGTTCCAAACCAGTGCCATAAAACAAACTGACATTAGACAATCTGGCAGAAGGGTTCCGATTATTCAAAATTGTGTTTGACTTCTTTTATAACATGTATGCTTCTATGATATGGGCACTGAAACTAAAGCAGATGGTGGAAGAAGAATTAGCAACATATAGAAACATTTTTAAAGAAAAGAAAAAGCAAAAATGTCCAAGAGAAATTACAATGTATTTCTGTTAAAGTTACACCACTTGTGCCTGCATCTCTTGCCTCCCCTTCCATCTCCTCCATCTTTTCTCCTCTGCTACCCCTTAGACAGCAAGACCAACCCTTTCTCTTCCTCTTCCTCCTGAGCCTACTCAATGTGAAAATGATGAGCATGAAGACCTTTATAATGATCAATTTCCACTTAATGAATAGTGAATAGTCATGCAGTTCATAAACTTATCTGTTGTGTATGTACATGTCTTTGTGGGAAAACCTAATAACTGTATAGCAAGAACAGCATAAAACCTTTTTATGTTATCATCACCACTTAAGTTATCATTTAGAACACCTGTGCAAAAAGTGGACAGCCTATCCCTAAATAGGCATAATGTGAATGATATTTAATATAAGGTTAATAATGCATTCATTTTCTTATGATTCTGTAACTTTTCTTTCAAAGAAATATATTACTGTATGCCTCTCTCTCTTATAATTGGAGAAACTGCATATCACCTTATTATCACAGAGTAGCAATGTTTCTAATACTGTATTGTGAATATGACTAATACTATGTGCTATAAAAATTTTATAGCAATTTCTTCATTAGTGTATAGATTGGGCTACCATGAAGCAATCATATTGATTACACTATACCATAAAGCAACTGTATTTATGTTTCTTCATTACCAATGCATGATATGTTATACCCATAAATGTTAATGAACTACTTTTTTACATTATCTTTTCATTTTTGATGTCTAGTGTTAGTAATACATATAACATCTACAGTGTTTTGATACCTGAAAGACAATATTGATATTGACACTGACAATTCATCTACTAAACAGATGACATAAACTTATCATATCTATAAATACAGTACTGTAAATGTATTTTCTTTATGATTTTCTTACATGCTTTCTTATAACTTATTTTATTGCAAAAATATAGTATATAATAAACGAAATAAAAATATATGTTAATCAATTATTTATGTTATTAGTGAGGTTTCTGGTCAACAGTAGCCATGTTTTGGGGGGAATGGATTCTTTGTTGTTATTATTATTACTTTTTAATTTTTATTTATTGTAGAGAGAGAGAAGAGAGCATGTGAGCAGGGGAGAGGAGCAGAGGGAGAGAGAATTTTAAGCAGGCCCCATGCATAGTACAGAGCCACCTGACGCAGGGCTCGATCCCATGACCCTGGGATCATGACATGAGCTGAAATGGTGTCGGATGCTCAACCAACTTAGCCACCCAAGTGCCCATGCATGGATTTTCAACTGTGGAGAGGGCAGGTGCCCTAATGTTCACATTACTCAAGCTCATGTATATCATGATCTTTACTTCATCTAAACCAAGTCTCCACATTGAAAGACCTGCTTTAGAAGAGACCTCAAAATCTCAGTATCAAATCTTTGTATTCGTTTCTCTGAAATGATACTAAGATTCTGTTAAGGTAGTATTCTTCTTTACTACAATAAGCAAAATTCTCAGCTTTGTCTTTTCAATAGGTTATTTTGTTGATATTTTGGGAGCTGGCATTCAACAGATCTTTGTACAGTAGCTCTGAATATGCCTCATAACAAAACTGAAGAATATACTATATATAAAGTTATTACATTTTTGTTAAAGTGTTTTCTTCCTATTCTGTGATTAAGCATGGGTCAGGCATAGAATATATACATAAATGAATCTCAGATCTCCAGTGTTTGGTAGATGCAGGCTCTGACTCTGCCAGCTTCCTTGGCAAACTCTGTTTGCTCCAGGAGGTGCTACTGAGATAAAAAACCTTTGGTTATATTTATGGGGGCATATCTACAGCAATCTGAACATATGTACAAAATAAAAATAAATATAAATAACAGATGCCAGATACAGCTTTTCTAGAAATAGTGTTAGAAAACATGTATTTGTCACCTGCCTAATAGCTTTGCTATTTGTAGATGTTTGATTTTCTTTAGAGATTTACAGGGGAAATTTCTATTTATCAACTTTAATAAGAATAGATGACACAGACTTATGAATTTGGTACATTAGTCATAAAAACTTCCAGAGGCAGGTCATTCTCTTCATGTGACCTAAGGTCACTTCTGCTAGGCGGTTCATTTATGCATTGCTATACCTGGCCTTTGTAACTCTGAGAAAGTCCTAAGAGATATGTGACATTCTATTCTATTAGCAGATTTCTCTCAGTGGTGAGGAATAAAGAACTTATTGGTAAACAGTTCTGATAAATGACATACCTCGACATTATTTTTTTTAACCTACAAAGGGCAATATTTTATTAAAATTGAATAAAACATTTTTTTCATTGCTAATGTAAGGAAAAAGAACACCTCAATGATCATAACTGTCAAAATAATTCATGTAAATCCACTGACCTAGTAGTTTACAAAAAGAAAAGAATACAATGTTTCATATATAATGAGTCAGGTAATCTAAAATCAAAATAACATAGAGCAAAGAATATACAAGGGGGAAAAGATAGTCTCTTCAATAAATGGTGCTGGGAAAACACAGCCACATGGCAAAAGAAAGAGGAAAGAAAGAAAGGGAGGAAGGAAGGAAGGAAGGAAGGAAGAAAAAGAAAGAAACTAGACCACTTGCTAACACCTTACATGAAAAACAAACTCAAAATGGATTAAAGAGCTAAATATATGACCTGAAACCATAAAAATCCTAGAAGAGAACATGGCCAATAATTTCCCTGACATCAGCCATGGCAATATTTTTCTATGTATGTCTCCTCAGGCAAGGGAAACAAAATCAAATTAAACTATTTGGACTACACCAAAATAAGAAGCACAGGAAGCCATCCAACCATATGACAAGGCAACCTACTGAATGGTAGAAGATATTTGCAAATGATATATCCAATGAGATGAATATCCAAAATATATAAAGAACTTATAGAACTCACCTCTAGAAAAACTAACAATCAGATTAAAAAATGGGCAGAGGATCTGAACAGGCATTTTTTCCAAAGAAGATACTGATGTCCAACAGACATATGAAAAGATGCCCAACATCACTAATCATCAAGGAAATACAAATGGAAGCCACACTGAAAATGGCTAAAGCCAAAGCAATAAGAAATAACAAGTTTTGGTGAGGATGTAGAGAAAACAAGAACTCTTCTGGACTGTTGGTGGGAACGCAAATTGGTACAGCTACTGTGGAAAATAGTATGGAAGTTCCTCGAAAAATTAAAACTGGAAATACTACATGATCCAGTATTTTCATTAGTGAATATTTACCCAAAGTAAAACATTAATTCAGAAAAGATATATGTACCCCTATGTTTACTGCAGTACTATTTACAATAGCAAATATTTAGAAGCAATCTACATGTCCAGACAGATAAATGGATTAGGAAAATGTGGTACACACACACGTACACACACACACACACACACACACACACACACACAGGAATATTATGCAGCCATAAAAAGGATGAGTTCATGCCATTTGCAACAACATAGATAGACCTAAAGGGAATAAGTCAGACTTTGAAAGCCAAATACCATGATTTCACTGACATGTGAAATCTAAAATCAAAACAAAACAAATGAATAAACAAGCAAGTGAAAAGCAAAATCAGACATATAAATACAGGGAACAAACTGATGTTTGCTGGAGTTAAGGGGGTTGGGGATGGACAAAATAAGGGAAGGGGAGCAGGAGATACAGGATTCCAGGTATGGAATGAATAAGTCATGGAATAACAGGAACAGCATAGGGAATATAGTGAACGATATTGTAATACTGGTGTATAGTAACAGATGGTAGCTACAATTAATTGTGGTGAGCAAATCATAACCGTTAGAGAAGTTGAATCTCTATGTTGTACACTGAAAACTAATGCAACATTGTATGTCAACTATACTTAACTATGCTTTCCACTTTTTATGGTGGAAAAAAATAAAAGAAGAAATAACAAAGAGCAAATGTGTTGTACTTTTTCCTCCTGATAGTACACCAATTACATTAAATTTAAAAATAAATAAAGAGTGAAAAAAATATCAATAGAGCTGTTACACTTTTTATGATAGGTTGATATATTCATCAGTTAATAGACTACACCAGTTGTTCTCAAAGCATGGTCCCTAGATCAGCAGCTTCAAACCAAATTCAAGAACTTGTTTGAAAGACAAATTCTCCAACTCCAACCCAAATCTACAGAAATTCTGGGAATGGCACCTAGAAAACGAATTTAATAAGCTCTCTAGTATGATTCTGATATACACTAGCCTAAGAAAAAATATAAGTTTATGTTGTGCAAACACTGATCAATCAATAACTATTTGGTAACTTTTATTTGCCCAGAGAGTAAAAAGAAAAAAAAAATAGAAGGTATGTATCTGGAAATGAGAATGATGTATTAAAATATAAACTTAAGTATTGTTACACTTAGTTCCTTAGTTCTCTCATCTTAAACATATGTGGAAATAAAGAATTTCTTGTTTCTTCCATTTTTAAGAATCTGTAATCATCCGACTGAAAAAAATAATCTAAATAAAATGTTACTCTAAGCATAATTAACAGAAGAAAAACATATATCTTAACATGAAATGATGAATCTTTGAGGGGAGAGGTTAAATCAAAGTCTGGTTTGAAAAGGTAAAATTTGAATACTTCTAGAGAAGAGGGGCACATTCAAGGTGGGAAAAATGCTTTAAGCGAACTCATGGTAGAAGCCAGGATTAGAAATCCAGTGTCCTGAGGGAAAGCCTGGACATGGTGGGAATTGGGGTGAGGGAGATCATTAGGTCCACATGGCAGCCTGAGAAGTGGGCATTTGCTTCATAAGTGATGGGGTTTTCATGCATAGGATTGGCATGAGATAGTGGTACTTTTCCAACTTCAGATCTAATAGTTATGACTAATTGATGCAAGAAAAAAATAGTAAGAGTTTGTTGAACTAACCATTTAGGAGATATTAATGTCCAAAATGCAGTTACTTTGATGAGGAATGACAAGTGGGAAAGCAAAAAGAGAAGTGAAAGGGTCTATGTCATTTTCATTATAGGCCTTTAGGGAAGAGAAGACTCAATGGTGGTGCCAATAGTTCTCTGGGCTCCTGTTGAGCTGTTTGATTTGTTTGTTACCATCTGGAAGTCAAATTTATATGATATGAAACATAAATTGTGAAATTTAGCATATAAATCATATGATATCATTGTTTGAATATTTTTTATACTCCAGTGACTTGGAAAATATAATATATACACAGGTATTATCATATTGAATATGTCCTTTTATAACCATAATAATAGTTAAATGTGCTGATGCTGATGTGCTGATGCTGAAGTCAGATTATATAAATTAAACTCAGTTTAGTCACTAGCCAGCTTATATGATTTTGGACAGATTACTTCATCCTTCTTAGCCTCATTTTCTGTTTCTAAACTTTTTAACATAATAATAATGCTTACATCATTGGTTTAGACTCAGGATTAAATAAGGAAATCAATGTAAAATTCAGCAAAGGGCCTGGCACATGGTAAACATTCAGTAAATGGTGATGGGTATTATTGAATAAAAAACAAATCAAGAGATAATTAACAGATTCTTATTAAGTTAATGAAAAACCCCAAAATCTTCTTGTATAAAATATTGCATAAAATATTATTGATAGCTATATTTCACCTAGAAACCTCAAAATATATTTTGAATGTGTAATGTTCTATAGATATATAGACATTTATGGGACTCATTTGGCAAAAATTATCTTCAGTTAATAAATTTTAGAAAACACTCTCTAATGTCTTTTAGTTATAACTTCTATTTTTTGCTTCTTATACTGCTTTGATTTTTTTGAAAATATGTTCTAAGTCATCATATATATTTTAGAGAATTACTTACATCATGTAAAATATTAAGTCTGACCTTTCTGAATGTTCATCCTAACACTGTTTTATTATTTAGAATCAATAAATAACTGTTCACTGATATATTTTAAAATATTTCAAGAACATTTCTGACATTTTAATACTTTATTCTTAAATAATAGCCATCTTGTTCATTAATTTCCATTGTTTCCTCAACAAATAGATTAATTCCTGATTTAATTTCTATCAATACACTTTTTAAAATAAAGAGGGTACAGAGGACAGCTGCTATTGACTTTCTCAATAAAGATGATATCATTCCATTAACTTAATTTTTATTTCTCCCAGGAAGACTGTTTCCTGTGCCTTCCCAGTACATTGTCAGCTGGCAGTCTTTCTGGTTTTCTTTAATACATGTATTTTAACATGCTCACTTTTCTGAGCCTCTGCCAGCTTTCTCAATTCTGCTTAAGTAATTCTGACATATCTGCCTCATTTACTTGGTGCTTCTATGCTTCAAGAAACAATTTTGAAACATACTAAGCCTATCTCCAGTATTCTTAATGCATTACTAAATTCAAAATGATGTCTCTTTGTGAACAAACACATTTCCTACCAGCCTTTATTTCACCTTCCCTGGTCCAGCACCCTCCAAATCCATTCCTTAGCATGTTCTTCAGATTCCTGCCAGTACATATGAGCCAGGACCTTAGGACCTTTAGTACAGAAACTTCTTTCCATAGCAAGACTATACTTTTCCACCTGAGTTCTGGTGAGAATTGACCCTATTTATTGATCTAGAAAGCAGCTAGTAGAAATAGAGACACATCAAAAGAGGCAAAGAATAATTTTTCAAGGCATTAACCTCAATGAGGCCTTTTTACAATCTCCAAGTAGCATGGGGATATTTTTCTCCAGCAAGAAGATGGCATCTTCCCATTATTGCTTAGAGTGTCCAGAAACATCTGGGAGTATATTCAGAGTATATCTCTGGCATCTGTCCCCAAATATCCTTGCCTCAGAGTCTCATTCCTTCCTTATCAATGCTCAAGCTTCAACATGAGAGACATGTTATGGCTGTAAATCAAGCTTCTTTTGTGTTGAGCACCTCTTACAACTAAGACCCTAGTTTTCAACATACTCTTACCTGTAGCTACCGAAGATAAGGGTTTTCTAAAGTGCTGTCAAGGGCACTTTCTGCATTTTACTCTGTACTCTATTTTATCTGCTAATCTATATTACTTTCTTGGGATGCCTATAATATTAACAATCACCAACAACACAATCTGTATAATAAGTATTACACTCATCCTTTCAAGCACTAGGACTATTACATAAACCACTGCTAACATTCCACCCGTGCTCTCTACTAATCCATGCTAACAATTGCATTGTACAGGATGCTGTGGATTACTATTATCCCAGCTACCATCAGCGAGGGGATCCTTGTTAACATCTAGATAGCAAGTGATCCAATTCCAGAATCTCATCCTTCACCACCTGTTTTAGGAATTCCCTAGATGCATATACTCTAAGAAAAATACTTGATTGCAAATTAACTGCAGGAAGGATCATTAGAGGAGTGGGAAGTAAAATAGGGAAGGGAATAAAATAACAAAAGGTGCTTTAACTAGACAGGTTACTATTGAAAGTAACTGGGATTCAATTTTGAGAGAAAACTCTGCTCTATGCTAATTGTCTATTCCAAGATTGAAGAAAGCTAAGACATTTACCTTTCAATTCATTTCTGTCAGTGAATGAGTAAAGATCACTAAAGGCCTAATTTAGGTCATTTTCAGCCTGTAAAGTGTGTGGGTCTAGAGAAAGGTCTCAGGCAGAAAGAAGAACATCACTGACAAATCATGAGTGCCAAAAGCATACGAGTGAGGCTCCAACAGTATCTACTATACTAGTTGCGTCAGGTCTAGGCAATTTGTAGTCTAGCGGTCAGCCATCTGGTTTGATTCTTCCCAAATTAGCAGAAGCTTCTTAAGAATCCCATTAAAAAAATACTCTTTAATGTTGGTTAGAGGGGAAAAAATGTACATGGCAATTCAGATTACCTTTAAAGAAGTAGAGTTCTCAAAGTGGATGGAACCTGCTCCATAGGGCATTTTGGGAACTGTGGAGTCTTTTCAGGTAACACAAAAGATGTAAGGAACAACCCTGTCATTTAGTAATGTGGTGCCAGGATATTAGTTTCAATGCACAAAATTATCTCAGTTTCCACAGGGCTTTCAAATGTCAACATGCTTCCATGCATGTAGATGAAATATGTTCATAGTAATCAGAGAACATAATTCTGTAACTCAATTTTAGATTAAAACAAAAGTGTTTTTAACATTTTTCAATTTCCCAGAAATACAATTGCTCTATACATTGAAAGTAGATTGTTATTTATTATATCAAAAACTACATTTCACTCTTTTGGAAAATTAAATCAATGCTGCTCTGCATGATTAGAATCAATAGAACAGTGAACCTATATCAGTCTGTGTTTTAAAATTTTAAATTCACAATTGCTTTTTGTTTATATTATTTATTTTAAAATGTTAAGAATTTAAAAAAATCTAACACTCTTCAATTGAATATTGCCTTGTTTTTCTCAAATCCAAATATATTTATTATAAGTGCAAGACATTTTACTGATGTAACTTCTGAAACATATATCCTTTTATTATATAAATTGCATTAAGATTAGGGCACACGTAAATATTTTGTTTTCAATTTTCTCTTATATATTTATAAAAATAGTTTTTAGTGCTCCCTCTGCAATCCAGAGTGATATTAGTCTCTTGGGGTTAAAAATTATTGCTCTATAAGGATATCCATCAGTACTTGTGATACTTTTAAAAACTTCCCAGGACCAGGTTCCATGTCCTGCAGATTCTGATTTATACGTTCTGGGCTGTGGCCTGGGGGACTGTAATTAAAATAATTGATAAGGTAGCCTCAACTATAGTATGATGTATAAAATTATTACTAACAATTTAAGCAAATGAAAAATTCAAAGGTATTTTTTTATTTCCTGAATTTAGTTTGTATATAAAATCAGAACTCTCATATTTTCAATGTATTACAAATAGAAACAATAACTTCACTGCAATTAATTTAAAAAATTCACAAATGTTTATAGTATATGATTCCTGAGGAAAGAAGAATACTTTACATGTTATTAAAGTTATATCACCAGGCAAAATAGCTTAATGAACTGAATTGGTCACCTTAAAACTAGTATAGAATGATTTTATTTATCATCACAATACTCTCATCATTTAATGTAGAAGAAGGAAATTTATTTTAAAAATTAAACTATATCTTGATATTTACCTTGGCTAAAAAAAAAAAAAAAAGAAAGTATTAGTTTCTATCATTAGTGTGTTGTACTAAAAGAACAACAGGAAATGGTTCAAAAGTTCAGCCTGAATAAACATTTAAGATGTTTGATTCTTGGTTGACTCTTAGCCAAACCACCCAAACCTTTCAAGTCTGAGAGAGTCGACTGGAATTCTTATAAGAACAGTCTGTCTTAGGATATTCTTGGCAGTTTTTTAACCTCAATTCTGTAAGGTCAGTAAAAAAAAAAAATAAGTACAAGTACAAGCACAGTTTTCTTTTAAATCCATAATTCTGATATGTTTTTTCTTACCAAGTTCAAACGAAAAAGAATTTTAAGTTAAAAGCATAGGGGTGCTCAGCTGGTTCAGTTGGTAGAGCATATGCCACTCTTGATTTCGGGGTTATAATAAGTTCAAACCTCACACTGATCATAGAATGGAGATGACTTAAAAAATAAAAAGTTAAAAATAAAAGCATACACACATGCAAATGGCAAACTACTTTGCCTCTCTGTACTCTAAAATTAGGTTTCATTTCTCCTTTATTGCTTGTGATTTTCCACCCTCCACCAGCATTTCTGGTGCTCTGCTTTTCCTACCCCTCGCACCTGAGAAAGGGAAAAGAGAGGTCAGAACATTTTCAGTTTAATATTTTTTTCTAAATATCTCTAAGTGTGGTGTTCTAATCAGAAGGGTACCTCTGCTTCTAATTCTGTAATAAGTTTCCTGCTCATACTTCCAGCTTTCTTTTTTTGTTTTTTAATTTTTTAATGTTTTATTTATTTTTGAGAGAGAGAGAGAGAGAGAGAGAGAGAGAGAGAGAGAGAGAGAGACAGCAAGCAGGGGAGGGTCAGAGAGAGGGAGACACAGAATTCGAAGACAGGCCCCAGGCTCTGAGCTGTCAGCACAGAGCCCGACGCAGGGCTCGAACCCACGAACCACGAGATCATGCCTTGAGCCGAAGGCATGACACTTAACCAACTGAGCCACCCAGGCGCCCCTCCAATTTTCTAAAATATTAATGAAAATATAATAATGCCACTACTACTACTACTTGTTAGTATTGATAAATTCTTCCTAGTGCCAGAAGCTAAGTGCTTTACCTATTAAAAATAAATAAATTTAACATCAACCTTTAGCGTTAGGTATTTCTATTCCCTCTTTTAGAGGACACACACACACACACACACACACACAAATCTGTTTGGAGAACCTCATCCAAGACCACTTTACACTCTAACTACTTTGAATTATTTGCATGACCCTGAAGTATCACACCTTTTTGGTCTCACCCATGAGCACTGCAAAATACAGTCCCTGTGCCTGAAATGCCTTTCCTCAAACCTTCAGCTTCAATTCAGGTACCATTTTATTGATTCCATACCCCTATCTAGATTTATTTAGGTGCTTGTTCTTTGTTATCCAAGATCACTTTGAAGTTCTCTGTATTTTTTTAAGTTTTCTGTATTGAATTTTCTTCTAATAGTCTGTGAACTCATTTGTGGCAGAGATTTCAACTTTTATCCCTGCATTCCTAGGCACCAGAATAGGGCTGTCCAATAAAACTTTTTATGGTAACAGAAATGTTCCATATCTGTGCTTGCCAACACAATAGCCCCTAGCTACATGTATTTACTGAGCACTTTAAATGTGGCTAGCGTGGCTATAGAACTGAATTTTTAATTATGTTTATTGACTGATTTAACTTTAAATAGCTACATAGGGCTAATGTAAGTAAGCAATGTAACTCTAGAATACAGCTGACACTGCTCTGTGCAGGTACACAAAGAGTGTTACACAAATGAGTGAATGAGTGAAGAAATAAATTAATGAATTGAAATGACTGTAAACTATCTGTGTAAAAAATGGAGACAGGGAAAACTAGAGGTAGGGAGATGTGCCAGAAAGTGTATTCAGGCTTTCTGTCCATATGCACCACTTACCCTCCCTCATAAACATCAGTCTTGTGGTGGAAGTAATGATGAAAACAAACAGGCAGTTAAACTAACAATGCGCTTAGAAGCACCAATCCAAGATTATCTGACTCTAAAACTGATTTCAGGTCAGGAACAAAGTATGCCTCTCTATATTTGCCAACATCAGTGTTCAGGCTCGCCTGTTTGTATAAATAAATTGCATTAGAACTTCAGATCATAATTTCAAAATTTCTTTTCCATAGCCAAAAGACTTTCAATACATTTGATATATGTACAGTCTGATTCATTCATTCCTGTTAGAAAGTAACTTCTCTTGCATAATCTGCTATAAAACATTCTAAACCTCAAGGTTTTAAGAAAGTTAAGTCTTGTTTGGCCTTTTTTTCTAACAAAATTATTATAAATATTATCAGTGTTACTTTTAATCATCAGTATCTGGTTACATGTTCACAAAAGAAGGAATACCTGTTGAAAATAAACCTACAAGATGATTTATAAGACATACTCTACTTCTTAATTATTTTTTGGCTTACCAATAATTACTTCTTTGCTTAGTCACTTAGAATTTCTTAATTGGAAGATTAAAAGCCTTATATTTAGAAAATGTAGGGAAGATAAAAAGCTAAACACAGGAATTCTGGTCACACAAATGAAAAACAAAATTATGACTCTTGTTTGGAGTGTATCATCATCCCATAGGACTCTGTATATCACTCTCTCACGTTCCTTTAGTTCATAGTACCTATTGAGTCTATGTTGCATCTTTATTCATATTTCAAGGTATGTTTGTTACAAATCATAAATCTCAAGTAAATTTCAGTGTATCAGGTGTAAGGCATGAAAAATAAGACTTTTAAATTTTTACTTCAAACCATAACATTGGTATTTTTGTGACACTTAACATAATGCATTTGTTTCCTAGCAAATGAATGATTCTATCTACTTATGATAGAGCATATCAATAACTAAACTGTCAGCAGCTTATGTACAAAGCACATTAGATCATTCATTCTGATGGTTCCTATTCAATGAAACATGGGTGTGATGACACATGATAGATAGGTTCTTCTGCACCGAATGATCCCTCTTCAAGGAGGAACATTTTGCCTGATTTTCTGGAAGTTAATGTGGAGACAGGTGTTAGCCACCAGCCTCTTCAAGGATTGCCTCAGAGGCAGAGATCTACTTGGCTCAACGCTGCATCCTTTTCAGGATGGCTCACATCAGGTGACTGATATCAATAGCAATAAAAAGGCCCAAGCCAGAGCAACTCTCATGGTCCAATTTATCATCAGCTCCATCATGAGGTCTGCCAAGGCTGTCATATACTTCCCATATCTTTTTTTTTTAATGTTTATTTATTGAGAGAGAGAGAGAGAGAGAGAGAGAGAGAGAGAGAAAATGTGTGTGTGGGGGAAGGGCAGAGAGCGAGGTAGCGAGAGAGAATCTCAAGCAGGCTCCATGCTGTCAGTGCATAGTCCAACATGGGGCTCGATTCCACAAACCATGAGATCATGACCTGAGCCAAAATCAAAAGTTGGCCATCTAACCTACTGAGTCACCCAGGTACCTTTCCCTCCATTTCAAATGAAGTTTCTCCCTCTACCTAATCCAAGTTCCTTTGCCTTCCTGTCACAGGTGTTTATCCCAAGGACATCATCCCAAATGATCATACTTGCACTCTAAACACTGTCTCAGAGTCTTCTATACAGGAATGCGTGACCTGCAACAGTGTAAGACATAGCTGTCTGTTAGAAAAAAAATAGTGTCCAGTATGAAATATACCCCTATCAAGAACCCCTATCTTACTTCCAGAGAGAGAGAGAGAGCGAGAGGAGAAGAAAGAAGAAGAAGGAGGAGGAGGAGGAGGAGGAGGAGGAGGAGGAGGAGGAAAGGAAGGAAGGAAGGAAAGAAGGAAGGGAGGAAATGGTCATTTAAGCTAAAGTAGAGTCACTTTTTTTCATCACTAGGCTAATAAAAGCAAACATGTTCTGAGAAAACACTAGTGTGAGAAATTCCTTAAAATACATAAAGATTCTTTTAAAAGCTTTGTTTCTGAGGTTTGATGACAGTTGCCTGCCTCCTTTTCTCTCTTCATTTTGTTGATTTTTTAATGCCCTCTGATCACATTATTTTATTCCCTTCAAACTAAAGGCCTAACTTGTATTATTTTTATTCTCTTCATTCCACCATATTTATGGAGGCTTTAAAACACATGGATGAATCCTTCAATGCTATTGTTGTCAGTTCATGGATGCGTTTATTACCAGTAACCTACAACTCCATGCGTCTCCAGAAACTTGTTCTGTCACACACCTGAAATTCTTAAACTTGAAAGATCTCTACCATAGCTGATAATTTAAATGCAGAGAATGTTCTGTGCCTACAACTACTTATCTTTTCAACCATCTTAGTTTTTTTCCCAGGATGTGTGTCCTTCAACTTCATCAACCCCCCAGTCTCATAGTCCCTTTACTTTCCAGAGCCCACTTCTCTTCTCTCTTCATTTTCTTCCATACTCTGTTCAGCTTCCACTGAAATTCTGCAAATCTTTTATAATACTTTCATATACATTTGTACAGTCCTGGAGATAATGTCCATAGATTCCACTGGATTGTCAAAGAATATGATGATCTAAGAATAATTAATGTCTGATGTAAACAATTTCCCAGATTTATAACACATTAAAATATCAAGTATATCTAGAAGTTTCTTAAAGTGCTTTGACAGTTAATAGAGAAAAATAAATCATGAAAGGTACTGTATTCTAAAAATAAAAGCAACTAATGATTTAGTGAAACATTAGTTCACTAAATTAGGTGGGAAATGCTAAATTAGGTGGGAAATGTAAATTACAGCCCATTTTCCTTTCATGTAGGTGATTATTTTCCTCTCCTAAAAATAACAAATGTATTAATATTAATAATAGTTATTATAGTTATCGTTGTTATTGCTACCCGTTAGTGAACACTCACAATGTACTAACCACTGCAACAAGTACATGGAATGCAGTATCCCATTTCACTCTAAAAAAGTCTCAATTATGAGGTATTATCATCATTTTCATACAGAAAGTGATCTTAGGAAATTGCCCAGATGATTAGTAGCTGTGCTAGAAATAGAACTTTGATTCTTTTTTTTTTTTTTCTCTTCTCTCTCAGGTTAAAAATAATCCTTCTCTTCCCCACACTTTTTTTTTTTTCTCCTGTGTATTGGACATACAGGATGAAATAAGTTCCAATAATGGCTTTTTATTAAACATTAAGGCTTTTACAATGACAAAATTTTAGCAGTTGAATCCTTGAGATTAATTCACTCCTAGAAATTTTAGAGCTTTAATGAAATTATTACTGCCTTTCTCTAAGAGCTATGTTTAGCAGTAAGCATGTCAATCGCCAAAGCTGTTTTTATTAAATAGTCAAAAAAACAACCATTCATGATTTTTCTTATCCACTTACCTCAGGGAGCTTTAGTATTGACAGAACACAAATACAAAGAATCAGAGTCAGTATTTGATGTCTGAGATCTGGAAACATATGTGTGAGTCTGTGGTGAGGGAATATTTTGAAAGGTATTGATGCAAAAGAAAATTTTGAAATCAATTTCTTAAGCTCCTCTTAATATCAACAGCCAATCATAATAGATTTATATTTAACCCATATATTAGAGAGAACTCAGAACATGGTATGAGAGAAAGTTGGAAATCCTTTGTGGCTTCAGAATCTGTGGAATTGGAATAAAAGACAGAGATAAGGCATGAAGGTAAAATGACCAAGTTGTGGCTTTCCCTCTTCAGGTACAATCTCTTGGAGAAGATTAGAAATATACATAATCCTGGAGCTGGGATTTGAAGAAGGGCAATATGAAATTGGAGGCCACTCTCTAATGATGAAAATATGCAGTCTTTTCAGGTAAAGAGAGATGACGCCTGTTTTAGGTGGGTAGCGTAAAATTATCAAAATGGTGATGCATACAGGTGATATTTTGGAACTTGAGTAGACACAATTAATTAATTAGCCAAATAATTAAAAGAGTAGAGCAGGATGGAGGAATCATTGCATGTTACTAAATTCCCATGTAATGTTTCTATTCACGTAACATTTTTATTCATCATGCTACAGTTATTGCTCTAGTACTTTAGTGTCTTTTGACTTATGTTCTATATTCTGCATAACCAAGTGAAGAATGTGTGTGGTAGGAGTTGACTTTGTTAATTTGAGTTGTTGTAGGCCATTGAAGAATTATTTGGAAAACCTGGAGATGGTAGGAGTAAATGTGTTATTTCAAATATATAATATAGATATAGATATACATAAAGCCAAAGAAACTAAAGTTGTTCTTTTTTGGGGGAGAGCGTAATAGTCTGGGTTCTCTAGAGAAACAGAAGCAATAAATTAAATGTTAAATTAGCATATATATCTGTAAGTTGGAGAATGAAGGAAGCTAGTGGTGTAATTCATTTCCAGTTTAAAGACCTAAGAATTAAGGTGACCATGGTATAAATCCTGGTTTGAGTCTGGAAGCCGGAAAACCAGGAGAGCCAATGTCAGAGGGCAGAAGATAGTGGATGTCCTGTTTCAAGCACAGAGAGCAAATGTGCCCTTCTTCCACATTTTTGTTCTATTCAGGCTGTGAATGAATTGGATGGTACCTACATTCATTGGTGAGGACATTCTTCTTCCCTCAGTCTATGGGTTCAAATGTGACTCTCTTCCAGAAATACCCTCACAGACATAATGTTTTACCAGCTATCTGGGTATCCTTCAGCTCAGTCAAGTTGATAGATAAAATTAACCCTCATATTGGAGATAAGATGGATTATTTTATACAATCCTGAATGCATATTATAAAAATTGGCACAGCTTTTTAAAGTTATGCCTAGCCAGACCCCATCACAGAAAAACTGATCATAATATCAAGGATAAATCATGGATACTGGCACTTTTAGGCTCCCTTGGTGACTCTAATGTGAATGAAGGTTATCTCTAGGAAACAAGGTGACTCCTCTTTTCACTCTTACTACACTTTTTGAAAATGCCAGTATGACTTTTCTCCATGGAAGGTGAAGTTTGGTATTGTAGGAAATTTGTTTTTTCAAATGTAACATGTCCTTACATGCTCTCCCACTGGCAAACCTTTCCAATTCCACCCCCACCAATCCTCACCCCCATAGAAGGGTGGAATGTAACATGCTCATTTGGCTGGATTTTAAAATGATACATCTGTTTGGACAGAAATTTTGTCAGCTCTGGGTAATAAAATATTATTTGGAAGTAATGTGTATTTTATTTAACTTTGACTACAAATTAAAAAGGTTTTTTTTCTTGGCAACTTCTTAAATAATCTCCTAAAATAGAATAGCTTGAGTGTCCACTACCAGCCATTTTTAGGTGATTTTTAAAAAATTATTTTTACAAACAGGAAAAAGACAGTAAGGGATTTTAATGAATAAAGCCAAAACTATCTCAACATGGTAACTCAGTTCCAAGCTTTTCAGAACGATGCATTCTTTCTTCTAAAACTTTTACACATGGTTTTCATAATATTTACATTTTTTTTTACTTTTCCATCCTGAGTCATAAGCACAAATAACATATTTCTATCCTGGGAATAGTTTTTAAGAAACTTTCTTATTAGTATTTAATACCCATAAAATATAACATGCTGCTGTTGAGAAAATATAACTTGCAAGTATGTAATACTACATTTAAAATTCTGTAATTTATGAGAAAAAAGCTATTTTTACTTAAAGTCAGTATATCTTGTTAAGGATAGCATTGAATCTGTAATATGCATTGGGTAATATAAATATTTTAACAACATTAAATTCTTCCAATCTATGAGCATGGTATATCTTTTTGTCATCTTCAATTTCTTTAATCAATATTTTATAGTTTTCAGTGTACATGTCTTTCACTTCCTTGGTTTATTTGTAGGTAGTTTATTGTTTTTGGTACAATTAAAAATGAAATTATTTTCTTAATTTCTCTTTCTGCTTCTTTATTATTTCTGTACAGAAATGCAACAAATTTCTGTGTGTTAATTTTGTATCCTACAACTTTACAGAATGAATTTATTACTTCTAATAGTTTTTTGGTGGAGTCTGTAGGGTTTTCTATATATACTATCTTATTATCTGCAAGTAGTGACACTATCAAAATACCAATCATACTTCTCACAGAACTAGAAAAAATAATCCAAAAATTTGTATGGAACCACAAAAGACCCTGGATAGCAAAAAGCAATCTTGAGACAGAGGAAAAAAAGGTGGAGGTTTCACAATCTTAGATTACAAAGCTGTAATGATCAAAATCGTATGATAATGGCACAAAAACAGATACATAGGCCAACAGAGTAGAATAAAGAGGCCAGAAATAAACCGATGCTTCTATAGCCAATTTACACACACACACACACACACACACACACACACAACTTAGCCACAAAAAAGAATGAAATCTTGACATTTTCAACAATGTGGATGGATCCAAAGGACATAATGCTAATAAGTAAAATAAATCAGTCAGAGAAGACACATACAATATTATTTTACTCGTATGTGGAATTTAAGAAATAAAAAAAGAAAAAAACAAAACAAAATGAAATCAGACTCAAATATAAAGGATAAAAAAGGAGGTGGGTGGGGGGATGGATGAAATAGATAAAGGGGATTAAAGGTGCATTTATTGGGGTGAGTACTACGTAACTCACGGAATTGTTGAATTATTACATTGTATACCTGAAACTAACATAACACTCTTTATTAATTATATTTGAATTTTTAAAATGGTTAAAAAATTATCACATAAGTAAGATTTGCTGATGGGAAAAAACAGATGTATAGATAAAGTTGTGGTATATATACATATATAGGGGAATATTACTCAGCTATAAAAAGAATGAGATCGTGCCATTTGTGACAACAGGGATGGACCTATAGAGTATAATGCTAAGTGAAATACATCAGAAGAAAGACAAATACCTTATGATTTCATGTGGAATCTAAAAAACAAACAAAAAAAAATCAGAAACAGACCCATAATTTCAGAGAACAAACTGGTAGTTGCCAGGGGGGTGGGGATGGAGAATGAGCAAAATGGATGAAGGTGAGTGGGAGGTACAGGCTTCCAGTTATGGAATGGATATGTGATGGGGCTGAAAGGTAGAGCATGGGGAGTCCAGTCAGTGGTTCTCTAATAGCACTGTATGGTGACAGAGAGTAGCTACAGCTGCAGTGAGCATAGTGTAACAGAGTTGTCCAATCACAGTGCTGTACACCAAAACTAATGTAACACTGCATGTCAACTACACTTTAATATTAAAAAAAATCAAAAACAATTATAACAGAAATAATAAAATAAAAGCAGTACACTCTGCGATATGATTATATACTTTTTACTATGTTAACTTTGATTTTTTTCCTATTAAATAGCATCTATGTGATACTGTTATGTGTGACAATAATGCCTACATGATACTACTATTTATGTGATACTAATGTCCATGTGACATTAAAATTTGGCTTTGACTAAAGAATTGCTAAGCTCTATTTCAGTTCTGAAATTATTTGAGTCTCCTAACAGAATATTGACATGGTGTATGGCAATACTCAAGGAAAAGAAAAGCAAAAAAAGTTGTTTTTTGTATTTTCCTGTGCTCATTGTGGATTTTAAACATTATAGTAATTGATCTCCCTGCTTTGAAGTCTCCCTTTATAAGTCCTGACATTAAAATAAAATTATATGAGTATTTGGAAACATAATTCTGATATTTTAATATAAGTGTGTCAACTTAAATAAAAACAAATTTGAAACTTAAAAAAAGCTCTACTTCCAGTACAATTCATGATACAAATGATTTTTATTTTATAAAAAATTCAAAGTTCCATTAATTTCTGAATTTTCTTCATATATCCAAGTATTTTCAAATCATTAATTACTTCAAAGATACTTGAATTGGGATTACATTTAAAACATTAGACACTACCAATTGAATTTAATGTGGAACTTTTATTAATTAAAATAAAACATATGGTGGAAATAAAGTTTTGATTGAGAAGCATTAATTTTCTCACAGCTTTGAAGAACTCTATTTTGTACAAAATGAGGCACACCTGTATATCACTTTAAAAGAAATACTAAGTACAAGCTTCTTGAGGAATTTCCCTCTACATAGTTATGTCAGATATTGTGGTCATTTCAAAGTAGATAAGACAGCCTCACTGTGAAGATGATTACTTTTTAGGAAAGGAACAAAAATTAAGTAATCAGATTATAAAGTCAAAATATTTAAACAAAATAAAACAAGTGGTTTTAAAAATGCAGAAAGTACTACTGATTTACCATGGAAATAGCCTGTGGAAACGTGTGATCCCTTAATCTACCCCTTCTATCTCCCCTTTGTCTCACTCCTCTGCCCTTCTTCTATTTTTTTAGTTTATTTATTTATTTTGAGAGAGAAGGGGAAGGGGAGGAAGGGACCTGAGCCAAAATCAAGAGTTGGAGGTTTAACTGACAGAGCCACACAGGTGCCCCTGCCCTTCTTCTTTTTAAAAAGAATCTCTAGTGTATTAAAGTATTTGACAGCCAGGAAAGACACCTGCACAGCAAAATTTAAATTTTCATCATTTCCTTCTTGTTTGTGTTGGCTTTCAGGAGAAGCTTGTGGCTTAATTCTGACTGATAAAAACTGAGGAAATGTACTGGTGGATCCTGAAGCATTTCCTTAGTTTAAGAAAGGTTCACAACGAAGGAATGTATTTTCTTTTCCGCTTCTGGCTTTTGGGCATTTAATGTGTGATGCTAAGATGCCTGGAAACTTTATAGGCATTTATGTAACAGGAGACTACAAGTTTAAGCTTAAAACCAACATACTAAGAATCGCAGAAAGATGAAAAAAACTGGAACTTTTCCAGAATTCATTGAATCACTAAATTAACTGCAACAACACCATCTCCAGAGCTCATCACATGTTGTGTGATAATGATAATAATAATAATAATCCCTCATTTGTTAAGCATTTTTTAAATGTTTATTCATTTTGAGAATCAGAGAGACAGAGAGAGAGAGAGTGGAGGAAGGGCAGAGAGCAATGAGAGAGAATCCCAAGTAGGCTCTGCACTGTCAGCATAGCCCATTGTGGGGCTCGATCTCACAACCTTGAGATCATGACCTGTGCCGAAATCAAGAGTTGGATGCTTAACCAACAGAGCCACACTGGCACTCCTGTTAAGCATGTTTTATTTGGAGAGTCCATATTTCAATAGTATAATCATGTCTAGGGCAGCATGATGTCACGCCCTCCGTATCCTACTTATTTGAAACCATGAAGCTACCTCAACTTACTGGTAAGGAAGTCTGTCTGAGAAGTCAAGTAGGCTAACTGGATGTTCTTATTTTGGTGTATACACATTTAACCTTGCAAGTTTAAAGTACGGATTATTTCCTTGAGGTTTTGCTGTAAATCTTCCTCATAAATAAATTCCCTTTATCATTGACCTGTAGATATTCTAGATTAGCAACTACTCTGCTGTGTGTATTTTAACAGCTCAAAAATATGCTTAGATATTGCTGCTATGATTTCCATTTTCACTGGCCTCATCACATAACAGGTTGATACTATTAACTCTGCCTTTCAGTGTTAGAGCTTTCACTGGACCATTTCCATTAACACTGTGTTGCCTTGTCAGTCACTCTGCAACTAACTCACTGCCTCACCTCTCTTTCATTTCCTAGGAGGTCCATGTTCTCACAACATATTTTTACTCATTTGCAGTATTTCCATCCACAGATATCTGGTTATCTTCCTGCTAGACCTTTAGGTTTTATATGTATGGGATAAGATAATCTCTGGGAAGGTAAAGGTTAACTTGTCCAAGAATAATTTCCCTGTGGGCTGCACTCTCCCTAAAATATACTGGCCTCCTGAAAAGCTCCACAGACACTGGTTACAGCTAAATCTTTTGCACCAGCCTCGTGATCACATGAGGGGATAGACTGGTGTTCCTCCATTCATTAAAGCTGATGTACAGCAGGGCTGGCACCAAGTGTTTGCCATGCCTCACTGCTGTTGGAGTCCAGTAACTGATCCCCACAAGGGAGTGGCTGGTGCTTCACCTAATCATGTAGTCCACCTGTCAAGGATTTGATTTCCTTTCCCAAAGTCTGATGTCCAGTCCTATTAGTTCTCAATGTGCTCTCCTAAAATGTAATGAGCATAATTAATGTTATTTTTTCTCAGTGAGTTTCTTTCAATACACATTATTTCTCTAGCACTCGTTTTCATGTACTTGGTAATTTGCCTTTGATTGCTTGATACTTCCTAAATTGTGCACTCATATAGAGAACTGGTCCTAAAAGAGACAGAAGTCACTTTGGAGAGCTGTCTGATGTCCTATTTAGAAACCCACTAAAAGGGCACCTGAGTAGCTCAGTCAGTGGAGCATCCAACTTCGGCTCAGGTCATGATCTCATGGTTTGTGAGTTCAAGCCCCACATCGGGCTCTGTGCTGACAGCTCAGAGCCTATAGCCTGCTTCAGATTCTGTGTCTCCCTCTCTCTCTCTGCCTCTCCCTCTCTCTCTCTCTGACTAAAAAAAAAAAAAACAAACAAACAAAAAAAACAAACATTAAAAAAAAACTTAGAAACACACTAAATGTCTTTTCCTCATCCACAACCTACTTTGTCTTTTGGTTGTACTGATGTTAAACCCATCTGAATCTGGGAGTGATAAGCTTGTCCTTCTTGGTATTCGTTATGCTTACAACACAACAGAGACCAGCTTGAGTGGAAGAGATGGTGGAGACTGACTTCTTGAAGCTGCTACTTCTGCGTTCCCTGGCTACCTCTCCATGCCCTGGAAGCTCAGGAATTCTCTTCCTTTACCTTTACTTGGTTTATACCCCTTTCTTTCTGCACTTCTTTTACCACAGGACAGTCCCAGCTACCCTCCAAATTCCATGTTCTATTTATGACTAATTAGATTGGAAATTATAAATAATCCTGGCTTCCATAACCAAATGTCTGATTGACATCACTAAAGACCCAGTGCCTCATGGATTATGACACTGATAAATAATCTGATTTTCCTGGGTTTTTTTTTTTTTCCACTAGATCTGAGTTAGTGAGGCGTCATGTGAGGGACATCCTGCCAAAGTATGGCCTGAGGACAAAATCTGAAGTGAGAGAGCTATTGCTAGAAACTCCTGGCCCAGAGGAACTCTGCCTTGTAAAGTAATAAAGAAGGAGAAGAGGAAAGACTCTAAAGTAGGAATGCTTGGCTGTCCAGTTTACTCCAGAATGACCATTCTGGAACTCTCAGAAATGTTCATTAGTAGAAGTATTTCAGTGTTTGAAGAACATAAAAGCTGTGTGGCAAATATGTAGTGAGTAAGGAATAGAATGACATTAGTGGAGATTAGAGATACAAGCAGGGTCCAAGAACATTTAGTGCCTGTAGGTCAAGATATGTATTGGGATTGTAGTCAAACTACAGTGAGAGCCAATAAGAAGGTTTTGATTATTGATTTAGTTTTGTTTCTCTACACAGGATCCAATTTTGTTCACTTAAAATAGGTGAACTAGGGATTTTTTAAAAATGAATGATGAAGTAGAAGATAGAGAGAACTGATAATGCAATATAGAGAAGATATCATTGCAAAGGAACAAAACCCCTGAAAAAACAAGGGGAAAAATTATGAATAAATGTAGACATACTGGACTTAGGGAAGAGGAGGCATACCTTCTCCATGGACACATGAAGAAAGAAGGAGTAGGTGGGTGCAAATATAGGTTTATTTTTGGAATTAGCCATAGAAATATTGAGGGATTTCCCATATGATTATTTTAATTTTCCCAATGACATGTGCAAGAAAGATGACAGGACTGTAGGACATCACTGAGTTTCAGGATTATAATTACACAAAAATGTTAAGTCTGCCTGGTTGTGTAATTTTCCTAATCGGTGCTTAGCTCTATACATGCAGAAATAGCAAAGGCGAGATACACACACACACACACACAGGATTTTTTTTTCAGGCAAGTAATGAGTGAACTGGACAAAGAATAGAATTTATGGAACCTAAGATGAAAAGAGAAGTAATTATAAAATAGATACACTGATTAGCAAAAAGGTGGTGAAATGAATTGACCAAAAGTTTCAGTGAAGTGAAAAAAAAATTTCTTATGAGGATTTTTGAGTACTTAAATTAGAATAATAGACAGTTATTGGTGAAAAAGTTAGATATGTAAACATGATTTTGGAAGTAGCAAATATAACTAGTGTGTTAAATTTATTTCAAACAAATCAAGCACTTTAACAAGGGCAGAGTTGTGCATTATTTATGTAAAGGTTTTATCCTCTACACTGTCATCCTTGAATCCACTCATCCTATAAGAAAGGATCCTGTCTTACTTTCTATTTGGCTCCCTTCCTTCATTCTTCTCAAGATTTTCTGCATAGCAGCCTTCACTACTTTCTAGAGAGGTTGTCTCATCTTTTTGAAAGAAGAGGGCAGTCTATTACCAGAAAGGTAGCTTGACGGTAGCTAGAAGTCGTTCATTCTCTACCTCTGATGTGAAGAGGAGATAGTTTATTCATACTAAATATGTACACTATTGTCAGTGGTATATTACATATGACTTAGCATTCCGTATTATGTTTCTAAAATATCTAAAGAGAAGTCCCCCAAAGTATTTTTAAATCCAAAGTCTATACATACAATGCCATTTTTGCTTGACTCAAATTGTATATTTAAAGATATTTTATTTGTTAAAACTTTCGCTCCCATAGCAATAAAAGCATAAAATGCATTTCAAATTTTAAAGTGCAGACTTAGAGGAAGTAATATCTTTACAAATGTCTGATACTATATGAAACATCACACACACACAAACTGAAGGATAGGTAGTAAAAATATAGAGAGAACTATAAAATATGGTGGCCCATTAAGATGTATCCTGTACTCCAGTAAAACTTCAAGCTTGCAAAAATATCATTTGAGTTATTTCTTTGTGCAACAGTAGGTGAGTATTCCAACTAGCTATTAGATATCTGAGACCTGTGGGAAAAGTTGTAACTATCGAAAATGCATAAATTAATATTTTAAATTCAGGTTAATGGCTATCTTTTTATGCATTTATAGGCAAATTTCTAATAACTTTCCTATTAATGTATACAATAAGTGAAGACCAGTTATCTACCATGGGTAAATACAGAGATACAACTTAATTGTTCTACAAGCTTTTTTAAGTCAACAATACCAAAAAAGTCAATATCACGATTCCAGGGGCCAAATACTCCATATCAATTTTAATTATTTTTATTGACCTAACATGTATATAATAGTTCAATGGTAATATTCAATCTGAAAAACCTAAGATATGTGTCACAATCTACATGTTTATCCAACTGTAGTTATAATAATAGGTTTGATATGCATAAAACACTTGAGAAACACCCTATAATGGTTTCCAATTGCCTATCAAAACAAATTTTGTGGCTTGAAACAACATGAATTTATTATCTTATAGTTCTGGAGTTTGAAAGTCTTAAGACAGGTCTTATTTAGTTAAAATCAGTGTCCTTAAAGGGCTATGTTACTTCTTAACGCTCCAGGAGAGAATTAATTTCTTTGCTTTTTCCAGCTTTCAGGGGCCAGCCTGTATTCCTTGGATCATGGCCTTTTTCTCCACCTTTTATTTTTATTTTCTTAAGTTTATTTATTTATGTTGAGAGGGAGCACGCACACAAGTAGGGGAGAGGCAGAGAGATTGGGAGAGAGAATCCCAAGCAGGCTCCATGCTGTCAGTGCAGAGCCTGACATGGGGCTTGAACCCACAAACTATGAGATCAAGACATACACTGAAATCAAGAGTTGGATGCTCACCAGACTGGGCCACCCAGGCACCCTCCCCCCCCCACTTCTCTATATTTTAGTCCTTCCAACTTCAGCTTTCATCACATCTTCTTCTTCCAACTGATCTTCTTGCCTCTCTTACACAAAAGTCCTTATAATTATATGGGACTTACTTGGATAGTCCAGGACAATCTTTCCCCTTCTCAAAATACTAACTTAATCACACCTACAAAATCTTTTTTTTTTTTTAACATGTAAGGTAATATATTTACAGGTCCCAAAGATTAGGGCGTGAACACTTGGAGAGTCATTATTCAGTCTAAAACACACACACACACACACACACACACACACACACACACACCAGAGCATATGCTTCAGAATTTAACATTTTTATAGACTGATTTTATGATTAATGACTATCATTAGCTGCCTGGATTGTAATTAGTGAAAACTGTTAATGTTTCCCCCTGTGTTTTAGACTTTATTCAATCTGATATTGTAATCCATCTGCATTGCTAAATAATCCCAACTCAGATAACCCACTCTGAATATGAAATGGTACTATAATGGTTTTGTGAAATAATATTCTCTTTATTCTATTGAATGACATATTCTGCATTAGGCATTTTGTGGAAGATATAGATACAAAGATAAATATGAAGAAAAATCTGTCAAAGGTGAACAAGAAGAAACCTTCGTGCATATAATATAAATATAAGTGTGGTAATGTAAATTGCTATAATGTAAAAGAATCAAACCAGTATGAAGAAACAGACAATTTTTTATATGGAACACTGGTAAAGATTGGCAGAATTATTAGTCTGTGGTTTTGATTTTACAAGATAAGAAGGATTTTGACTAGTGGACATAGAGAAGAGAAAGAATGCATTCTAGGAAATGAGAACTACTTGTGAGAATATA
Organism: Cryptoprocta ferox; assembly: GCA_028646485.1. Classification (NCBI taxonomy): domain Eukaryota; kingdom Metazoa; phylum Chordata; class Mammalia; order Carnivora; family Eupleridae; genus Cryptoprocta; species Cryptoprocta ferox. The sequence goes on along the minus strand of CM053578.1, from coordinate 62,573,882 downwards.
TAAGAATGAAAAGCATGTGGTTGGAAACATACTAGCAGCTAGACTGAAGCAAAGCCTGGATGATGTGCATAACCAGATGTTACGGCTCAAAAGACAGGCTAGGATCAAATTAATGGGAAATTTTAATGCCATACCAAGGAGTTTGAATTATGTCACAATATGAAGCCACAAAAAATACTAAAATTGGATGTAAATTTTTGAAATGTGATTGGAGTTTCCACTTCATTGCAGATACTATTCTTGGTAATGGGAATACACTATGGACCTTATACTCTAATGGCCAATGAACAGGCCATGGGATCTAGTCTTTTAATTTGATTCTTGATTTTTTTTTATCATTTAATACTTCCAATATAAACTGAATAGTTTGTTACCTACTGAATCATATGATAACATTGTGTATCTGAAGAGGGAGAAAGAGAAAAGAAAGTCGAATTTTATTTTCTCCAGAAGGGGGCAGCACAGTCCTTGCATAAGAAGGTAGACTAACACCTCCTAGAATGTCTCTACAAGCCGGTGTTTGGAAAAATGAAAGCCTGGATTTTATCGTATTTCTTCTCAGCTTTAAAAAGAAAATCCCTATGGAAATAGTGACCTACCTAAAAATACATAATTACTTCAGACCAGGGTCCGTCTAGTACTGTAGTAGTTCATGATCATTTCTCCATCTGCGTGCATGATGAAATATCTTACTCTTCTCCTCCCAGACTCCATGACAAAATTCTTGTGTTTCACTTCTCCACATGTATTTCCTGAGACACTTAGCATATTGGTAATGATATTTTTTGTTCCAATTTGCCATTATTTATATTAAGTGAGCATTCAAAGTCATTCTGGTTATAAATGTATAAGATTCATAAAGCTTTTCTCCTATTCAGCCTTTGATTGATGTAAAATCATGCATCATGACAAGACTTTTCTTTTTACTTGCTAATACATGTTCTTTCTCCTAAATTACATTGATAAACGAGATTCTAGATGGCAATATTAATGGTCCTCATATGCCCTCATGTAAATCAACTAAACCACGTATAAACATGTCTGTCTTAAGCTTTGCTTTCAGAGCATTTGTACCCTGTATATCTAGTATTCGGGCCATTCTTATATCCCTCCTCTAATCTCTCCTTGAAATCCATACGACTGATGTTTCACCTTTTCTTGTCTCACACAGGGTTCATTAGTATGGTTTCCAAGTTAACTTATTTCTTTTGTAATTATCCCATATCCTGCTTTTAAACCCAAAACTTACTTTGCTAAGATGACTCCAAAGCTAGTTTTATAGAGCATTCCCAGAATACACAAGCAAACATTAAACAGGAATCTATGGTTTAATGTGAGGATACATGAAAAACTTTAGGTGAATCATCTGCTCCTTGAAAGACCTTTCTGATTCTTCTGAAGAGACTAAAAAGTCAACTCTCTTTGGACTTTAGTTTCATTAACATAATTATGGGTTTTGAATATATGAACTGGCTTGTTCTAAAACTGTCTAAGTTTCATGATAGATCTGTGCTTGGGCATACTCAGGGAATACTCATCATTTTTGTATATTTATCTGCATAATGGATATATATTACTCAGCGCTCTATACTTTCCCTTGTATTCAAGTCAAGATGATGGTGGACCTCTTTAGGCTAGTTTACTGGCTGACTAACACATCCACTCTATCTTCCAGAATGTGTGAGCCAACTTCACATTTCAAAAAACTAACACATAATTGGAAATGATGGAGACATCAATGAATATTAGAATATTGGGCTATTCAGTAGGCAGGTACTGAATAGGCAGTAAACAACATGTAGAAAATAATATGCTACTGGGGCACCTAGGTGTCTCAGTCAGTTAAGTGTCTGATTCTTGATTTCAGCTCAGGTAATGATCTCACAGTTCGTGAGTTTGAGCCCTGTGTCAGGCTGTACACTGGGAGTGCAGAAGCTGCTTGGGAATCTCTCTCTCTCTTTCTCTCTCTCTCTCCTCCTCCCTGCTCTCTCTCTCTCTCTCAAAATAAATAATTTGTTAAAAAAAGAAAATAATATGCTACCACATATCTTTTCAGACTTTTCATTTTTATGTCTTCATTGGTCACATTTTCTTTGTTCTTAGAGATATATTTGTTTGAATTAATCTTAATAGTATGGCAATTATCATTGAGCAATTTTTCTCATTCTTCTCAAATACTAATGATAAAATTTAGAATAATGACATTTAGAAATAATGTTGAATATTTAACAATGATCTTAAACACACGAAAGAAGAAATTTGTAAATACTTACATACCCCAGATAAATGTATGGAATATGACTTCTATTTAAAATTGGAAAAGCAATTTGCCAAGATTCACTAGACCATTTTAACCTTTTTTTTTTTTTTTTTTGGTAAGCTTTACACCCAACGTGGAGCTTGAAATTACATGCCTGAGACAACAATGAAGTTAAGTTGTCTTTATTTTGTTAATATGACAGATTACATTGATGAATTTTTAAATATTGAGTCGGTCTTGAATTCTCAGAATTAATCTCACTCAATCATGCTGTATAATATAAAGGATTGGATTTGAAGTATTTTGCCCAGGATCTTAATGTTGTATTTTCATGAGATCTGGTCTGTAGTTTTTCTTTTCACTTTTCTTTTTTTCTGTGTGTGTGTATGTTGCCTTTGCTGGTGTTGGTATTAGGGTAATGCTAGCCTTTTATATTAAAAAAATTGATAAGCTTTGGCTCCTATTCAGTTTTTTGGAAGAGTTTTAATAGAGCTGGTATTAATTCTTTAAATGTTTGGTAGAATTCTCTAATAAAATTATGTGGGCTTCAAGTTTTCTTTATTGTAAGCTTTTAAATTACCAATTCAATATATTTTAATAGTTGAATACTATTCTGATTATCTATTTTGTTTTTGGTGAGATCTGGTCATCTGTGGTTTTGTTTTTTTTTTTTTTTTGGATTTGGTCTAAGTCTTTTAACTTGTCAAATTTATTTGTATAGATTTGTTCCCGGTATTGCCTTTATTTAACTTTTTTATGTCTGGAGCGTCTGTAATGATATTTCCTCCCTTCATTTCTGATACTGGAAATGTATGTCCTCTCTCTTTGCCTGTTTTGCTAAAAGTTTATCATTTTTTTAAAGAACTCATATTTTGTTTCTGTGTTTCCCTCTCTTGTTCTTCTGATTGATTTCTGCTTTTTATTTTTTTCTTTCTTTGTGTTGCTTTGCTTGTTTTTAATCTTTTTGAACAAAAGTACCCAGTCATGTCAAACCATATTGATGACTGAAGCAAAAAGAAATAATCATTAATATTGATCCTCTCTTTAAAATGTGAATAATTCTTACATTGTAGATTTTTATATTAATTTTCATTTTTAAAATATTACATTAAAGTATTACTTATCTTAATTATTGAGGTTTTGGTGACCTTAAAATTTTGCCTATGAAGTAAGTGCTTCACTAGCCTACTCCTAACACTGGTCCTCCTTAAATCTAACTTATTTTATTAAGAAATATGTAGGATGCAATTTTTCCCCTTTAAACACTTCACTCAGGATAGTAAATTAGGGAACTACTTTTTAATCATTTCATGACACTCATCATGTTAAGCTGAGTCCTTCAGAAAGCAGACCTGAGGAGTGTGTTTCCAGGAAAATCATTTATTTAAAAATTATTCGCAGGAGCTGCCAGAGAAGAATGTAGGAAGAAGGAGAAGGAAGGGGAAGAAGCCAAGAAAGAGTACAATTTTAGGTAAAATCACAGGGAGAGTGGCTTCAATCTGATCTTGAACGGGGATTTGGGGAGTGTAAATTATGCCTCAGGGGTGCCTATTTAAAAAAGGGAAGATAACTATCCATATACTTGAATATATCCAAGGTCAAAGTTGAATGAATGGTGAATTGGGGATAAACTCCCAACCACACTGACTCTCTCTGCCCTTGAAGGCCAAACAGCACCATTCACTCAAGACCAGTCTTCAGAAAGACTCAAGATAACTGATCTGGCCTTGGAAAGCAAAGGGACAAGTAGCAGAAGCGGCATAAAGAAATGGTAAAAACAGAGGACCTGGACAGATCTCCAAGTGTAGGTTGTATCTGTTGTATAAGTACACTTATACAACAAGTACAGAGGGATTTTCAGGAATCCAGAGATTTACTGAAATAGAAACTAATGACTAAATTTGAATGTTTATCAACTTTAAATATAAATACATGTACATATTTTCTTTAAGTTTATTTATTTTGAGAGAGAGAGAGAGCGAGAGAGCGAGAGTGAGTGCACAAAAGCAGAGGCAGGGCAGAGACAGAGGGAGAGAGAGAATCCCAAGCAGGCCCTGTGCTGCCAGCACACAGTCTGATGGATGCGGGGCTGGAATTCATAAACCCATGACATCATGACCTAAGCCAAAATCAAGAGTTGGACACTTAACTGACTGAGCTACCCAGGTACCCCATGCATATATTTATCTACACACTGTATCTATACATAGACACATGTGTGATGGACATACACACCTCTCTATTGCGCTAGTTCACTCTCTTTCTCTACAAAGATTCTTCTTCTTGTAGTATTTATTTAAAATAAAACTTTGAGGGGCACCTGGATGGCTCAGTTGGAAGAGAATGTGATTCTTGATTTTGGGGTTGTGAGCTCAAGCCCCACATTCAGTGTAGAGATTAATTAAATAAATAAATAACTATAAAATAAAACAAAAAATAAAAATAAAATAAAATAAAAACTTTGATATATTTTGGAAGAATGGGTAAGTTATCAGTAGTGTGGATAAATACAATATTAGAAGGGTAGTTGGACAGTAAGGGAAGTTTCGACATTTTCCTGAACACATTCTTAAACATAGAAGTAAAAATTCTCTTTGTGTTGTTTTTGAAATTTTTGCTCTTTAACACTTAAAATAAGTTTGATAACTCGGGGCACCTGGGTGGCTCAGTTGGTTAAGAGGCCGACTTCAGCTCAGGTCATGATTTCATGGTCTGTGAGTTCAAGCCCCATGTCAGGATCTATGCTGACAGCTCAGAGCCTGAAGCCTGCGGCAGATTCTGTGTCTCCTTTTCTCTCCACCCCTACCCTGCTTGCTCTCTGTCTCTCTCTCTCTCAAAACTAATAAACATTAAAATTTTAAACAAATAAATAAGTTTGAAAACTATGTAGAACCTCAAGCATTATTAATTAGATATCAATATTTTATCACTACAAAATTTAAAATAAATATTTGATAACATTTTTAAATGAATCCATTTAATATCTATGTATATATGTATAATAGCATATTGCATAATTGTTTACATAGTCTTGCAAAATATATATTAAGTACATTAGCAATTTTATACTAATTTTTATATATTAATATAAACCACTATTATATCTACATATCTATACATAATTGTGATTTGATATCCATATCTATATAAAAACAATAAAAAAAGTTTTCCTTAAGAGTCAGGCATTTTACTTTGTTCCTTTTCTCCTTTGAATTAATATTTCTATTCTACTATTTCACTTGCAAATAGAAATGTATACTAACAAATATTCTGTTCCAATTGTACTTTAAAAATACTGTTCAAGTATATCATTTTTTAAAAAGGAATATATTACAAAATTGAGTATCTTAAAATGTATTCCCTTAAATTTATCCATGTTCCTTTTTCACCTAATATTATGATATTTTTAGAAATAGAACTACATTTTAAAACTGAAATCTATTATATATATTTAAAGGTTTTAAAAACAACTTCTATATATATATTCATTAAATTCTCTTGTGTATTATAAATCAACCTACATTTTCCTTATTCAATCCTTTAGAAAATTATATCTCCATAATTGGGTAAAATCTTTGCGATTTGACTCTGACTTGACTCTGTATCTTCTACTTAAAAATAAAATCTTAAGGGGTGCCTGGATGGCTCAGTTCGTTGAGCGACCCACTGTTGGTGTTAGCTCAGGTCATGATCTCACAGTTCATGAAATGGAGCCCTACGTTGGGCTCTGCACTGACAGTGCAACGCCTGCTTGGAATTCTCTCTCCCTGTCTTTCTGCTTCTCCCTCCCCCTTTTCTTGCTCACAAAATAAATAAACTTTAAAAAATATCTTTAAATTTTATGACAACATAAAATACGTATGTCTATTCCTCCTTTTTTCTCAAACCAACCTTATACCATCCCAGAAATATACATTATTATCATCATTTAAAAGAAAAAGTTGGGGGAGTAGTGGGGATTGATACCTAGAACACAGGTGATGCTGTGGGGTTTCTTTTTTAACTTCCTGCTTAAATACACTGTTGTATTATTTCCCTTGTAAACTAGAAGTCTTCAACTGTTGTCTTTCATTTCCTTTAATTCAGTAGAATAATTTATAAATGTTAGTATGCTCTAATACCCTCTCCCATGAATACAAATATTTCCAAGGATAATTACAATTAAGTTTTTAGCATATGAAAAACTTAGTAAAGTTTTCAAACAATTGTGTGAATTATAGTCTTGAATCAAATTTATATTGAAGAGTATGTGCATGACTCAACTCTGATAGGAAAAATCCTGCACACTTTCCAAATATTTAATGGTTGCTTTTAGTAAACAAAATTAGTGTGCTTAGAACATGGATATTATTGCTTTTTCCTTAGAAGATTAAAGATTGCTTTTTTATTTAGATGAATGAATGATTCACATTATTTAAACTATAATGTTTATCACTTAGAATAATTGGATATATGAGACTTATCCCATTTAATCAAAATATAATTTGTTTTAATTATTTCTAGGAAAGTAATAGTGTTTAGAATTCATAAAAGTTAAAAATTGAAAAAACATAATAATCTTACTTTATTATTTTGCTGCATCTAAATATTTCAGAAACAAAGCAAAAAAGTTTATCATATTGAATGTGTTACATTAGCAAATTATACCAAGGGGAAGGATGTAATGAGGTAAAATAACACAATTAACTTTAAAACACTGAGGCATTATTAGAATGCTATTGACTTCTCTGGATATAATTAAGGTATCAAAGGAAAACATACCTTAAACTCACAGATCCTAAAATAAACTAGTTAATTTGTAATTTTACCTCAAAGAAAAAGTTCAAATGGCCTTTCCATTGTAATAACAAATGTCATTATATTTATTTCTTAATGAATTTATAAAATTATGAAAAGAATTATGAAATAAATTCTTAAGAGTTCATTTAGAAATAAATGGTCTAGGGGCACCTGGGTGGCCCAGTTGGTTGAGCATCCGACTTCGGCTCAGGTCATGATCTCACGGTTCGTGGGTTTGAGCCCCACATCGGGCTCTGTGCTGAGCGCTAGCTCAGAGCCTGGATCCTGCTTTGGATTCTGTGTCTCTTTCTCTCTCTGTCCCTCCCCTGTTCACTCTCTGTCTATCAAAAATAAATAAAATGTAAACAAATAAATAAATAAAAATTAAAAAGAAATAAATGGCCTAAATGAAGTGAAATCAGGGATACTATTGAGGGACAATGTATTTTTTATTGCATTAGATTGTAACTTTCCAAAAAATGTTTGATATATTTTAAGATATTTTTCTAGGTTAAAGTTATCTTTATGTAAATCATTAAATAAAAGATTTATCCTACAGTCAATTATTTTATATATGAGAAACTACAAATACATGGTGTGGGGTAAGAACACTACATAGCTGAAAAGAAATTTACACAAATATTAAGGGAGAAACATGCTATTGGCATAGTCATTCTAATGGAACCAATAAAATTAAAGGACATGTATTGTCAAAACAAGTGAATGGATGACAGGAAGAAATAAGGAGATTGCACTGGCAGCACTTAGTGAAATTAAACTTGTGCCTATTCTATGACAAACTTTTCCAGATGCATATTACAGAAATTCACACATAGAAACTTAAGTTTATATAGAAGAATATTCATTATAATCTGTTTATAGGAATGAGAAACTGGATGCAAGCGAAGATTCATTACTACAGGGAAGAAATGTGTAGGTACATTATGGCATATTACGCAGCAGTTAGAACCTACAGATTTATGTAGAAGACTGGCAACATGACTCAATTTTTAAAATAAAATAAAACACAATTATACAGCATAAGTGCCATAGTGATTTCTATTCAAATTAAACACACACGCCATCATCACCACCACCATCACTACTACCATCAGTCACACAGTATGTGTTTTCACAAATATGTAAATATTTAAAGACATAATCGGATGCATTACAGTGGATGCACAGTGCAGTAGGGGAATGGAAGTGGGAGGCATGATGGCATAGGAAAAAACAGATCTATATTTATATCTATAGATATACTACAAACATATAGAAGTACGTGTATATATAGATGCATATATTTGCACTGCTTATAATTTCTAGATAGGCTATAAACTTATATGTGTATGTATATGTATACATGTATCTATATGCATTTATACTTAAGTACTTAAGTATAAATATATCTAATATTTAAATAAATGTTATATCTAATAATATTTTAAATATTTTGTCTAACATGATATAAACGTGTGTGTGTGCATATGTGTGTGAATATGAGAAGGAAAGAGAGAGAACAACAGAAGTCTTATAAAAGACTCTAACCAGTCTCCATTTTTCTTTCTCTCTGAAATGTAAATTGTTTGTTAAGGGCAGCAATTGCTTAAGAAAAAACAACAGGGGCACCTGGGTGGCTCAGTTAGTTAAGTATCTGACTTCAGCTCAGGTCATGATCTCATGGCTCATGAGTTTGAGCCCCACATTGGGCTCTGTGCTGACAGTGTAGAGCCTGGAGCCTGCTTCGGATTCTGTGTTTCCATCTCTTTCTGCCCCTCCCCTGCTCACGCTCGGTCTCTCTCTTTCTCTCTCAAAAATAAATAAACATTTTTTTAATTATGAAAAAAGGAAAAGAAAATCAGCAACATCAAAATCCAGGCTTCCTATGGCTAGATATGGACATGAGACCCAGTGTTAAATAATGGAATATAAATAAAGTTGAAGGCAAAAATGTCCTAGAAAGTTCTTTTTAAAGGGGGCTGGTTTGGGGCATATGGGTGGCTCTGTTGGTTAAGCCTTGGACTCTTGATTTCGGCTCAGGTCATGATCTCACGGTTGTCATCTCAGGGTCGTGAGATGGAGCCCCCCTCAGGCTCTGCACTGACAGCATGGAGCTTGCTTGGGATTCTCATTCTCTCTCTCTCTCTCTCTCTCTCTCTCTCTCTCTCTCTCTCTCTCAAAAATAAACAAAAATTTTAAAAATTAAAAAAAAAATAAAAGGGACTAGTTTGATTGGCTTCATATCTACAACTTTTATTGTTTCTCCTTTTCTCTTCTTTCTAGGACAGAGATATGATGCCTGCCACAGGCAGGTGATAACAGAGATGGATCCTTGATTTCTTAAGACTTATTATGTAAACATTTCCCCACCACACATTACATGAATAGTCATTAGTTCAAATGAAATAAAGAATGATTACCTCAGTCTTCTCAATCTGAGATAGAGTAAAACTACCTTTATTGCTATTATGAACTTTTGAATATTTTGAATGGTTTTGATAAAATATACTTACTTATAAGACATTCTAACATAATCTCTGAATTAATCCCAATGAATGCAGTTACAAAGGAACAAGACAGGCTTACCTATTTCATAAATTTCTTCACAGAATTTTAGTTTTCAATATTCTCTTGCAGACATTAAATACAAATGATGCATTTGTAGTGTGTTGTCGGTTTGCCACAGTGAATCCACGTACCCACCACACTTCTGAGTGTGAGGTGCATTGTTTTTTCCTCCAAGAGTCAATTATGCTAAATTTTATTTTATTGCAAATGATGAGATAAAATTAAAATTTCATTTTATACTTGGTCTGAAATATAAGAGGTTCTGGAGGTCATATCTCATCTGGGAACAATGATAATGTAGCTGATTATTAAACATTTCATTATGGTAATAATGTGATATGTGTAAACACTGCCTCTATTAACTCAGTAATCCAGAATATGGTGTCTATCTTTACTTGTCTACTGAAATGTCTTTCCCTAACCTCCACAACTAATTCAAGGACTCTTGCTTATCTGTCATACTCTAAATTTGTCCATTTATCCAAGAACAAGGGCCCTATCACTTCTGTAATTGTTTGGGGCTCTGACTATAACAACAAATTCATAACAATTTTGTTCCTATCATACATTTGTGTTTAGGTTTAAGGTTTTAGAATACATTTCTCCCTATGACATAATCTGGATATAAATTGTTTGCTGCCCTAAATCTTTGGACCTTCAAATTACTTAGCTTGGGCAATTATAGTAGATTGAATTCTTGAATTAAGTTCTTCCTTACTCCGTATATCCATGTCCTTTGACAGTTAACTCTGTTGTTCCTTTAGCTACTGACACAATGTGCTTCCCGGCCCACTGACTTGGGGCTCTGTCATTTGACTTGCTTTGGGAATAGAATATGGTCAGAAGGAATAATGTCCAGTTACAACCCAAGCCTTAACAGGGATTAGATGCTTCTACTTGCCTTCTTGTTCCTCTGTCGATACTATAAGAACTTCGGCTGGAAGCCCAACAACTTAGCCCCAGAATGAATAAATGAGAAGCAGACTTGATCCAAAAGAGTGGCAATAGCCAGTCTGACCCAAAGTCTGAAGTAGAGTCAGACAGCCTAGATACGCTAAGTCCTAACCAACACAAAGATGCATGAAAAACAAATGACTTTTGCTGTGTGCCTCTGAGTTGTTGTAGTTGTTGTGAAGTAAAAGATAATTGATATGGTAATACCAGCTTTCCTTACATTTTTTTTCCATCAGCTGTTAGGGCTTCAGACTTAACTTTTGCTATAGCTAGCTCTTTAGGGAATGCATGTGCAGAAAAGCTTGAATTCACTTGGTAAGGTCTAAGAGAAGTTCAAACGTGTGTGTGGTGCTCAAAAGTCAGGCCAAACCTTATTTAACCTGCAAAGATGTCTTTGATTCATAGTCCTTGGTTGCAAGCAACAGAGATTTTGAATAAATTAAAAAGGAAGAGGTGTATTGTGAGTTATTAAATAGATCAGATAATCTGTGGAAAAACTTCAGAGCCTCATTCAAAAATTGACAAAAACATAGGTGGCTAGGCAACAAGGAACAGTCGCTCTCATATCCCAGAAAAGGTATTAATTATGATGCTATTATAAACACCACCAATACAGAACACTGAGTGGGGATGGTAAAGGTTGACTCTGAAGAAATAATCCCTTTAGGGATTAGATATCCAGACTAGATATGTAATTATTTACATTTAGTTCACATGCCTGCATCCAGTTTTAGTATATGCACTGCCAAAGTGAGCAGTACATACACATGACTGCATTCTGATGTCAAAAAGTAAAGAGAAGGGCCTGTGTGTGTTGGAGAGGTGGGGGGCAGGGTGAATTTGGAGCTTTAAGTGTCTGTGTTGGAAGTGGAACCCTAACTTCCACCCCAAATAATATAAAAGTGGAAGGATATTCAAAGTACAAAGGATGTTTAAGTGTGGGGTGTTAAACAATAATAAGAGCAATAAATGATCTCTACAATATTCCTGGGGTATCACATTTAAACAAAATATAATAAATGAAGCAAGATATATGGGAATCAGGAAAAGAGACAAAGTGATAACACAATCTGGCAGGATAGAGTGGGCACAGAGTCAAATAACAAATGAGGTGTCAAATCAGGACTGTTCTGAAAACAATGAAGTTCAGATGAATATTTGGGGGACTTAATGTTATAAACTTGTGGCCCTTCTATTTGAGGATCCCTTGGACAAGGGCTTCTGTGTTACACATGTATCCTATCATTAGAGTGACCAAGTTATCCCCATCACCTGTGGAATCCCGTATACTTTGCAAAGGATAGTATAATCTATTATACTATAATCTATTCTATACTTTGCAAAGGATCATAAAGCCCTGGTAATCAGACTCCATGAGCAATAACATTTGGTACTTAGCAGACAAGATGAGATCTGTTCCATTCCTTCATGAGACACTCATTTTTAATTTTTCCTCACTAAAAAATTCTTAGCATGTCAAATTGAGGTTAATAAAATACATTTAACCTGGCTAATAGAGGGTGTAAATACATGCACAGCTATTCTGTATGTAAGCTTCTGCAGTACCATTTTGATGTGCTGACAGTTTCTAATGAAAGTAACATTTGTCTGTTAAAGTTTTAAGAATCACACTAATTTGAGGCTTAATCTATTCTTTCCTTTTTAAAACTATTGATTAGGTGCTTATAGATTCTTATAACCAAAGAGTCATAAAAACACCTCTCATTTCACAGAAGAGACTTCTGAAGCCAGTGGAACTTTAATGGTTTGACAATTATTAGACAGTAAATAAGGGGAAGATCTGAAATTAAAACCAAACTCTCCTTATTGCTTCTCCAAAGAAAATATTTCATTTTTGGGTAGATAGCATATATTTTGTATGCTGTTGTTTAAATTATTTCTACTAAGGGCTAAAAACTCAGCTCTCAAGAGGCCAGTAAAGTCATATTAATGAGTGAAGAAGAACAATGAAAATGTATAGGTGTGGATTGTGTGAATGGCAGTGCAAACTAGAGAGCTGATGCCTTATCTAAAGAGGCCGCCTTCTCTCACCTCCTGCTGGCTACTGCCATTGGCAGTGCGTGCCCAAAGTGACCGCATGTGGCTTTTTATTTCAACTATCTCTATTTTTAAAAGTTATATTTAAAATAAAACTGAACAGGGCTGCCTGGGTGGCTCAGATGGTTAAGTTCCATGCTGAGCACCGAGCCTGCTTAAGATTCTCTCTCTTACTCTCTCTCTGCCCCACTCCCGATTGCTCTCATGCACACATGCATATTCTCTCTCTCTCTCTCTCTCTCTCTCTCTCTCTCAAATAAAAAAAGTAAAATAAAAACTAAACAAGATGAAAGCCAGATAAGACACATTTAGATGAATTTTGTTTTCAGGCTGTGAGTCTGTAATTACAACTTACACCATCTACTATGCAATCATAGGAAATATCAATATTATTCACTGAATTTAAAAACAAGAAATATTCAGCATCACTGTCCTCAGTATGAAAATCTACCAAAATAAATTAAAAAAGAAAATATATTTTTAAAAACTTCTAAATCATTTAGTATAAAGATTTGTCACTGTTAAGCATATTCCTTTATGGTCTATAAACACTATGTGAAATCTTCACTTCAATATGAACAATGATAGAGATAATCTTAAAAATAATCTACGAAAATATAACTTGGAACAGGTGATCAATATATCCATATAACTTTGATAATCCATTAAACTCATTCATGAAATGTAGACAAATCTCCATAGCTCTTGATATAATTGAGTACCTTATGAATTTCTTCATTAATACTTCAGTGTTAATTAATCGACTGGTAGTTTCTCTAAGGATTAGTCATTGATTATCATGATACAATGATGCCATTTACAAGTAATTATCCTCTAACTAGATGTGGTTCTTCTTTCATATAAAATTTAACAGTTTAAATGGCAAATTAAAGTCATTTCTTATTCTTAATTTAGTTGACCAATCTGCCAACAAAACCTAGTTTTCTTTAGTTTTTAAATCATATTTTAAAAAGTTTTACAATAATTTTATATATCAATATGCAGTTTGTATTAAAACAATGTTTTTAACCTCCTTCCCCAAAAGAAAACCTAAATTACACAGGTTCCATGAAAAATGGAATCTATGTTTTAAAAATTTGGGAAATGTTGCATCCTAAATTCCTCCAATAAAAGTTCATTTGGCAAAATAATGTGCTAAAAATTCTGAAGTTTTCCCACAATGAATTCTATCTTATTCAACCTAATATTTTTCAAGTTTATTTGAGCAAGGAGTCACTTTTCTCCTTGATTTTGAGCAAAAATAATTGGGAGAAGGCTGATACAGAAAGGAAATAAGTTGCCCAAAGCTACACAACTGATTAAAATCAGATTTAAAAATACTTATAAGTAGTTCTGGTTCCTACAATATTTTTAAAAAGACATTTTAGGGCAGATTATTTGGATGTATTTTCCTCAGTCTTGGTCAATATTAAAGGACAGTATCTTAATCACACTAAAATCCTCTTGTCAGAAGCATGCACATTTCGAATATTTACAAATCAAACTATTTTAATTCATCAGGATGTTCATGAGTGCTAAAGATGGAACTTCCATAAAATTGGTATGAGGGAAATAAATTGTGGAATGGGTGACAAAAGGAAAGATGTCCTATAAATTTTCAATTGTATTCGAATTTGTGTAAAAAATTTAATAGTACAAAAATAGTTTGTTTTTTAAAAGTGAAATGGTCTCTTTATTGCTTCCTCCACCCCAAGAGGAAGGTTTTACAAATTGCCCACAAGGGCACAGATGGATTACAACAGACTCCATAACTCTCTAAAGAGACTGCCTTACTTACGGTCACAACTGTCCCTCCAGCTCTAAGAAGGATGCAAAACAATTACAGGCTACCATTGCTCCCGCATATGGGGGAGAAATTTCTCTGCCCAGGCCTCCTACATAGCAGTGAGGAAATGAGAACTTTTCCAGCTTCCATCCAGCCCATGCTGCCTTTACTTATTTCATTTTTGGTTTGGTCATTCACTCATGGCACAGCAAAGCATTTTCTTTCTTATTATTAGAAAACACTGGTCTTTATTGGGCTCTGCCCACAGCTCAGAGCTATAAAAAAGCAGCAAGTCAGTGTTTTATTTTTCCTTAGGCTTTGAAAAAGCAGCAAGCTTCTCATTTCTTGAAAGTCTGCACTGATCCCTTCAAGGCTATATATACATCAAGACTCAGAAGGGTGCCTTGGTGGCTCAGTTGGTTAAGCATCTGACTCTTGGTTTTGGGTCAGGTTATGATCTCACTGTAAGAGAATTAGAGGCCCATGTCAGGCTCTGAGCTGGCACCATGGAGTCTGCTTGGGATACTCTCTCTCCTTTTCTGTCTACCCCTTCCCTGCTTGTGCTTTCTCTCTCTCAAAATAAACAAATAAACTTAAAAACAAAAAAGAAAAAAGATAAATTCCATAAGGATATCATCACAAACAAATTCACAAGTTTTTTTTCCTATATCTTTGTGCAAACTTTGTATGGAAGTATTTTTATAGACAAAGATACAAAACTTCACAAATTATAAGTGTGCTGATAAACTTTCACAAACTAAAACACATGTAGGCAAACCAGCACAAAATCTGAGACTATTATTTGCTTCAGAAAGGACCCCCCTCCAAGTCCACTGTAATTGCTGTTACCTTTTCAAAAGTAACTATTGTGATTTCGAACTCTATAAATTATGCTTATTTCAGAACTTAATTGAAATGGAATAAAACAGTATTGTACTCTTTTCTATTTTACTCAACATTATATTTCTTTTGCACAAAATTATAATTTGTTTATTCTCATCTCTGCAAAAAATTTAATTTTATTAAAATACATCAAATTATCCATTCTACTGTCGATGGACATTTAGGTAGATTCATCTATTGTCTATTTTGAATACCATGACTATCAATATTTTATACACGTGTTTTGGTGGACATATAAATGCAGCTTGATGGGTCGCCACAGATCTGGCATACTGGTTAGTAGTTGTTCCAATCCATAAACCTATCAGTAGCGTACAAGGGTTCCGGTTCTGCACATCTTCACAGCAATTGGTGGACAAGTCAAAAGCACTAGGAATATCAAGTTTGGTGGTGTAGTTGTCCTACAGAAGCAGGGGCATTTGTCATAAAAGTGAACATACATATCTGTCCCAGGAGTCACAAAAGTTAAAGTAGAATCTAGTGGAAGGTGGAACATTTGCAGGCCGAGTCACTGTTTATGATGTCACAGTGAATCAGCAGATCAGTGACGTGTAAGCTATGAAATGACTATTGCTTTATATTCAACCTCAAAGTGCCACTCAAGAAGCTATTTTACGGTCCACCTTATCCAGAAACAAACACAAAAGTGAACTGTGGGAGATGGGTTTCAGCCTAGATAAGTTGACAAATAGAACTATGAAATTTGGTAGGGTTCTTCATTTTTATTTTAGCTATTCTGATGTGTAGAATTTTTTCAAATTGTTATTAGGCCATTATCTACATTGTTTTGTCATTCTCATTTGGATTTTTACATATTTAGAGTCTTTAAATATTTGGATTTCTCATTCTCTTCTTTTAAAGATATATGTACAGCCAACATCACTTTCTCATTCTATGTCCTGACTTTACATACTTTAAATGGTTTCTTTTGATTAAGAGAAGTTTGCATGAAGTTCAATTTATTATTCTTTCTTTTATGTTTAGTAAATTTCTGTCCCATTTAAGACCCCCCCTTGCCTATTCAACACCACTTGTTGAAAAGGTCATTCTTATTAGGTTGATTTTTTCACTTGGTAATATGCATATAAGGTTCCTACATGTCTTTTCATGGCTTGACAGCTCATTTCTTTCTAGCACTAAATAATATCCCACTGTCTAAATATAATACAGTTTATTAATTCATCCACCTAATGAAGGACATCTTAGTTGCTTCTAAATTTTGGCAATTATAAATAAAACCGCTATAATAAACATCTGCGTGAAGGATTTTTTTTGAGAAGACATTATTCCAATTTTATTTCAATAAATGTGAAGATTGAAATGGGCAAATTCATAGAAAATGTAAACATTTCAAAACTCCTCAAAACACATATTATTAGAGAATTGTATGCAGGTATTTGTAAATTTCCAATTCATTTTGGTATAATACCAACTAGCATGATTGATGAATCATATAGTAACAGTATGTTTAGTTTTGTAAGAAACACTGTCTTCCAAAGTGGCTCTACCATTCTTATATTCCAACCAAAAATGAATAAAAGTTCCTGTTGTTTCATATCCCTGCCAGGCTACATCCTGTATGATTCCAACTATATGACATTGTGGAAAAGGCAAAACTACAAAGACAGAAGAAACATAAGTGGATTCCAAGAACTAAGGGAAAGGAAGGAATGAATAAGCAAAGAAGATTTCTAGGACAGAGAAACTATTCTGTATGATACTACAATGTGGATAAATGTCATTATACATTTGTCCAAATATACAGAAAATAAACCACATCAAGAATGAAGCCTAAATTGTGGCCTATTGGTGATACTGATTTGTCACTGCAGGTGCCTTGATTATAAAAAAGGTATCAGTATGGTACAGATGGTAGACAGTAGGTGAAGTTGCATGTGGGGGCAGTGGAAACATGAGAACTCTTTGTACTTTCCAATCAATTTGCTGTGAAACTAAAATTGCTCTCAAAAATAAATTATATTAAAAAATAACTAAGATCATTTTTTGCCCACTGCATAGTAGCATCATCACAAATTATGTGACACGGAAATCAGCTTCTGAACTCTCAATTCTCTTCTCTTAGTTTACTTTATATTATTGCATCAATAGTCCACTGTTTTAATTATTATAGACTTATAATAAGTCTTGATACCTACTGTGTAACTTTACACATGGTAGTTGCTGGAGGTAATTTGAAGATATTCTCTGTCAGATTATCAATCACATTTATTCTCATTTGCTGAGAAATTTTTGTTTAGTTTTGGTTTTGCTTTGTTTCATCCTTTAATAAACATTGAATTTTACCAAATGTTTTCCTACATACATGGAGATATTCAAATGATTTTTTTCTGTTAATGTTGTAAATCATGTTGACTGATGAAATTGAATCTTCCCTCCCATTGCTGAATTAAACCATACTTCATTGGTATTTCCATTCTTCTATATCCCTTCAATGTTTCATTTTCTGTTATACCTCTAGCTTCCTGAGTTATGTGCTTAAAATTTGTTTTCATATATTACTGGATTTAATTCTCCAATATCTTAAGATTTTTGCATCTATATTTATGAACGAGATTGCTCTAATTTAGTTTTCTTGTTATATCCTTGCCAGGTTTTGGCATTGGATTTTTCTTTAATGATATTTTCTTTTCTTACTATTTTATGTTATTTTTTATTTTATTTTATTCCAGTGTATTTAACATACAATTTCATATTAGTCTCAGGTGTACAATATAGTGATTCAGATATGTCACTTGCAAATATCTTCTCCCATTCCATACATTGCCTTTCAGTTTTGTTATTTTCTTTACTGTGCTTTTTATTTTCACCAAGTTCCACCTTAGTTTTTAAACATACAATTTTGTTGACTGAGAACATAACATATGTGTTCTAAAACTTATGGCTCTTTAATGTACACCAACAGAGCTATTAAAATTAATAAAGATTAATATTATATAGATACAAAGACATGTTTTTCTTGTCCTTCTTGCACTTAACATCTAATAATTATCATACATAGTTAATATATAGCAGATCTCTTATATCGTATATTTGTAGTGATATATGTTATATATAATTTTCATATTCTTATAATCTAACCAAAAGAGCATTAAATAACTATTACATTTTATTGTTTAATTCAAATCATCTAAAAAAATTAGACCACCTTGAAACTTAAAAAAATATTAAGAGTATACATGTATACACCTAAGAAAACAATGCATTTGATTGCTTACCAGTTCTCTAAATAATTAGTGTCACAGTTTATTTCTAATAATATGGGAGAGATTTATTTACTAAAAGTTATTTAAAGAGTTTTTTTTTCCAATAGAGAAATGATAAAATTATCCTGCCTGTACTATAGGGTTTACTCCATAGTGTTTTTTTTTTTTTAAACATGTAGTACTGGCATAAAATGAGCAAAAATATATTATTAAAAGAAAAACATTTAAATTGCTAAAATGTGTGTGTGTGCCTAATAATAAAGTCTGGGAGATACGCATTTTTTTTTTTAAAGCCAGTGACTGCTGGTGGAAATAGAATGGGATAGGAGAAAGATGAAGGCTTAGGGGGATTTTCTGGTTTTCTCTCTTTATACCTACATTGTTTAAACTCTTTTTTTTTCTTATTCTTAGTATATAACAATGTTACTTGCATATAAAAACCATTACTAAGTTGAAGAGAAGACAGGAAGCATAGAGGGCAGTATACACAAACTCAAAGAAGTTCAAAATTATAATGTCTTTGTCACAAAGTTTGTCCTGGCAGCTTTACATTTACATTTCAAAATGGAGTCGTGTTAGGAGAGGGGGGGGGGCTAGATGGGAACTCTTGCTGAGTTGCTTAGACTCTATTTTGTAGGTGATGGAGAGCAATTTCTGGATTCTAGGTAAAGGAGAGGAAGTGACACAAACAAGTTTAAACTTCAAACTGAGTAAACTAGGTAATTACTAGGAACTGTTTTAGAGATGGTGAAATGGGGGTGGGTAGGGAGTTAAGAGTCGAAACAAGAGGTTACTGAAATAGTACAAATGAGAAATGATTGGGGCCAGAATATGACAATGAGCATAGGTAGAGTAGATGTGAACCTGCTGAGTTTAATGACTATGTGTAACTAATATCGATATGTTAGCAGGTTGTTGGATACATATGCGAAGTGCAAAGTAAAGTTCAACACTACAAATAAAGATACAGCATTTTCCAGCCCATATGTAGTAATTACAGTCATCTGTAGAGGAAATAAAGTCCCTCTGGGAGAGCATTAGAGAAAGAACAGTGAAACCAGGGCAGAACCCTTAAAGTGCTAATTAATTGTTCTCAGTTGAGGAAGTAATGCCCCATGAACTAGAACAGTGAGAAAGGAAAGAGGAAAAAACCAGAGAATGGAACTGTCACAAAAACTAAGAATGGTTTGATAGTATACATAACAACATTTCAGGAATAACTATAAAATTAATAAGCATGTAAAAACTTCTATTAGGCAGTCAGAGTTTTAGTTAGATTATATATCCTGGTTTTACATTTTTTGTGGCTACAGATAGAAGGGTCTAATTAACTATTTAAAACCTTGATATTTACCTTAGTAAATTTCCACCAGAAATCTACATTTTAACAAAATCAGTGGATAAAAGGGAAATCAATTGCTAGATGACTATACACACTCCATTTGAACAAGCACACATGATACGATTGCTACCTAAATATGTTAAGTAAGCACTTGGATTTTCTACCTAGTTTACCCTAAAGGTAAAACCTCCCAGAGGGTGATGTTTAGAATTAACAAGACCAACTAATTAAATTTAATTAGGTCAACCTGCATGAGATAATTAGCATAATTAATTTAGATTTTGAAGTGCCCCAAAGGGAGGCAGTATTTGTATATTTTTGAAGAGAGCTGTAGTAAAAAGAAAGAAAAGGAAAAAAGGAAGTAGGTTTGAATATTAGAAAAGTGACCCAAAGTAATTTGTCATGACATTTTATGTATAAAAACTTGTTTTAGTAAGATTTATAAATACTTATCAAAATTATTCAGAGAAACTTCCCCCCCTCCAAGTTCTGCTCTATCTTCAGATGATTATTCTTGCCTCCTCCTTTCACTTATCTATACTTCCTACTACAACACTGAGAAATGTGGCTCCTGCTATCCACCATCCATTTACTTAATTGTTCAATCCCAATATACACAGAGTAGTATCAGAATTCCTAATGTATAGAATACAGTAATAGCGTATAGCTTCTTTGCCTTTAGTTTTACATATTCCACTAAATTTCAAAGTTACTTAGCCCAGCTTCCTTTTCTCATTCCTTTCATTATGAGGTGGTTTCATAAATTTGTTATAGAGTTCAATTGTTTAGCCACATCTGGCATTCTATCTTGGGATCCTCTGACATCCAAAAAAAATTTTTTTATTTGTATAGATTCAAGTTCACTCTTCCTGTTGTAAAGTTCTATAGGTTTCGACAAATGCATGGAGTCATGTGTCAACCAGTAGAATATAGAATGGTTTCATTGTCCTAAATAATCCCCCGTGCTTCATGTATTCAACCCTCTTATAGTCCCCTGTAATCCTGGCAAACACTGATCTTTTTATCATCTCTATATTTTTGTCAATCCCAGTATGTTATACAATCAGAATCCTACAGTATGTAACATTTTCATATTGGTTTATTCCATATAACAATATGCATTTAAGGTCTCTCTCTGTCTTTTTGTGACTTCGTAGCTTATTTCTTTTTATTGCTGAGTAATATTCTAATAATATGGATATGCCACAGTTCATTTATCCATTCACTTATTGAAGGACATTCAGTTACTTCCAATATTTGATGATTATCAATAAAGCTGCTAAAAACTTTTCCATGGAGGTGTTGTGTGGATATGTTTCCAAATCTGTTGGACAAAAATCTAAAAGAGCTATTGTTGGATTATATGGTAAGACTATGTTTAGCTTTATAAGAAACTGCCTGTCTTCGAAACAGATGGTACCAATTTGTGTTTGCACCAGCACTGAATGAGAGTTCCTGTTGCTCTGCCTTTTCCTAACAACTGGTATTGTCAGGTTGTTGGGGGATTTTTTTTTTTTTTTTTTTTTGGTATCATTCTAATTGTACCTCGTGGTATCTCCTTGTTGTTTAATTTGTAATTCTTTAATGGTACATGATGTTAAGCATCTTTTCATATACTTATTTGCCATTTGTGTATCTTGTTTGATGAGGTGTCTGTTCATATCTTTCACCCATTTTTCATTTTTTTCCTTATTATTTTATTTCCTTATTTAGATTTAAGATTTTTTGGTATATTTTGGATACAAGTCCTTTATCAGACATGTGCACAAAATATTTTCTCTATGGCTCAAGAGAGCTTGATGGCTTGTCTTTTGATGCTCTCAACAGTGTCATTTAGAGGGTAGTTCTAATTTTAACAAAATCCAAGTTATCAATGTTCTTCTTATATGGACCATGCCTGTATCTAAAGACTCATCACCAAACTGAAAGTCACATAGAGTTTTCTATGTTTTCTTTTAGAAGTTGTATAGTATTGCATTTTATATTTGTATCTATGATCCTTTTAGAGTTATTTGTAATCATAAGGTCTGTGTCTAGTTTGTTTTTTTGTTTTCGTTTTACTTTTTGTTTTTTCGTTTTTGTTTTGTTTTTTGCATATAGACTGAAGAGACAACTTCTAAGTTCTTCATATATTGGAGATATCTAAAAAGTGTCCCAAAATACATTTTTAAGTAGAAGAGAAAGAGGGGGCAATAGTTGGTTCTGTATATATAATTGATAAGTTAGATATATATATGAATATAATGAATATACAAATGTAATATACATTCATATATATACTGTTTTGAATACTAATATATTCCTTCATGGAAAAAAAGTAAAAACAGATAATTGGGTAAATTATTTTCATTTTCCAAATACTATCTATTTTCTCTCAGTATGAATATTTCTCACTTTATTTTTTTTTCCTTTCTCAATGTTATCCTTTTTTTCTGATAAATAGTAATTTGGGATATTGTTTGGGATATTATTGGAATATTCTCCATTACATTTGATGAGTTCCTAAATATGTCTCTGGTTTGGGTATCTCCTTTTGTATCCTGCACAAAATATCATGGTAGCAGAAAGAGAATCATAGAAATCATTGCTCTCATATATAAACACCTTGAACAATAGTGCAATGGTAAAAGTTTGATAGATGGTCCTACATGAATTATATATTCCTCTGTAAATGAAATAACAGTGATGTAGGCCTATTTACATGAGCAAGAATATGATGGAATGTATCCATATCTCTTACTAATGTTGGAATGATTTTTAGAAGTTTCTACAAGTTAGAATATTATTGAGATATCATGAACTTCATAAGGATCAAATTTGTTTAAATTCATATTTGAATTAGAAAAGGAAACACTGATTTTTTTGTTTATAATATTGAAAGTAATTATTTTATGGATTCTAAAATTGACTACTAAATTAAATTTTATTTTTCAGTAAGGTTGAATATGCCTCTAACACTTACTACAGACATCAAAACTGATTGAGTTTTATGGGATCTTTTATGATTTAAGTTCTAATCCTAATATTTTTGTTGTTGCTTTCTCTGCAAAAAGAAACACTGGTTTACTATGCTTTTTAAAAGTATAATTTGTAGTTTAGAGTCAAAGTTTCAAGTCCAGGAAATTGAAGTTGAAAAGCATCATTTTAGGCATGATACTTCAGATAACATTTCCCCTTTCCTGCATTATCCTTCTCAATTAAGGCTACCTTATAATCTAAAGGGAAAGCTGCAGGTATACTTGACAATTTAATAATGCTAAGCATACACACGTCTCCACATCAAGTTGACGCATACACAAATACATATATCCCTGTGACACTTACAATGGTAAAATAATAGTAGTGATAAAAATTGATCACAATTTGAGTAGCTATGTTAAGGAATACTAAGCCAACAAACATAAAATCTTCTAAAAGATTAGTTTGTACAAGAGAGCATATTATTTCTGCATGCTTTTAATACAGTATGTATTGTGCCTATAGAGAAGAATGCACCATAATTTTTTAGAAAATTCCCCAAAACATGGTTGAACAGTTTTTTTTCAAAGTCACATCCTCACTGTCTAAGGCTATTATTTATAGTTTAAACACATTTTATTATGCTTCTCTGATAATAGACCCTTTCTATTTGAAAGACTATTGTAAAATTAGATTGCAATTAATCCCAATTTCTTTTATCTTTATAGATTGCATTCTCAACCCCCAAATACTGGTTTAAGGGAAAAGGAACCAAAAGTTATAATTCAATTCAGCAAACATGTACTGAATGGTGACTTTCTGACAGGTACAATAGCAAACTCTAAGGCTACAGAGTTGAATTTGGTAGGCTCTAACTCTACATTCTGATAAGTGATACACTTGTAATTTGAACAACGTAATTTGAAAGCGGTGAAAAGAGAACAACCAATCTTTCAAAGTCATGTGAAATT
Source organism: Cryptoprocta ferox (assembly GCA_028646485.1). Taxonomy (NCBI): domain Eukaryota; kingdom Metazoa; phylum Chordata; class Mammalia; order Carnivora; family Eupleridae; genus Cryptoprocta; species Cryptoprocta ferox. Next base: position 62,550,079 of record CM053578.1, on the reverse strand, counting down.
TTCACTTTGAACTACATCTTAAAAGATGAATAGTTGGTCATGCAAAGAAGAGAATAAAGTTAAAGAATTCTGCCATAACATCTCTCACACCAGTTTTTTATTCCCCTCTTCTCTCTCAGTCCAGGTGCTTGGCAACTATCATTTAGAATATTACTACAATACTGTAACTACTAAGCCAGTCCTCTGGTTTGTGCATATCCAATTCAGTATCAGTCCTGCTGAAAGGGTTTGCAATATGCAGTTACCAGAGAGGGATAATTGTTAAAACAGGTCACATTTATTTTGTTTCTTTTGTATCTTTTTTATTCCTATGAATATATTACATCTTTTGAAAACAAGAGAGAGTATGCATTTTACTTCAGTTATTCTTCTTAGTACAGCATTAAGCATTCAAAACTTGAATAACTGACTGAATCCCACACAGAAAATATGTTGTGTTTTTAATGTCTGTCAGGAAAGTATCCTACTCCAAACTTAAATATTCACAAGAAGCTCAGTCCCTGTGTTTAGCTTTCAAGAAGAGTTTCTAAGAAAAATGTTATCCTCTGAGTATTGCCCCTATACAAACCTAAAGACCATTATTCAAATACAACCTTCCCCTTCCTTACCTTCTGTTCCCACCTAAAGAACCTGTTTCTAATAATTAGTTCTCTACAATGAATTCAGTTTTGGGGACTTGCAAATTCTAGTGTAAAACTAATTCCCTGAGTTGTACATAGAAAGGGTCTTGAGCTGTGAAGGAGCTCAGGGTTCTAATGAAGGCTCTACTGCTTACTGATGTCTTGGGTCAAGTGATGGAGCCTTTCTATAGCAGGCCAAATCTCTTATGGGGCCATCAATCAAAACTAACTCAACTTCTAACTCAAGTAGAACAAAACAATGAGATAGAAAATTACCCTTTGTGCTTTCTACAAAACTAGATCTGAAACAAGGGGTAAGCATGGGGGAGAATTTGTTCTTCTCATTCCACATTATAGGTATTTTTTCTAAATTATTTCCAGTTGTAAAACAACTAATTATAATTTGCACTTGAGCTTCAAGTCAAATATTTTTAGTAGACATTCTTCCTAGACTCTTAAAAGTGATTGACACAAATTTTATATTTTCGAAGTTATTTCCATCTCATGTTTGTTAAGATTCATTCAAAGGAACCTTAATGAATATTTAGAAAAAGGAAGATAAAGCAATGTTTTGATGTCATCTGAGAGCAACAGCATACCTACTTGAAAAATTCAGAATAATTTTTATAGAATTCTTATGACTTCTCTCATTAGTTATATTCATTGGTATAAAAGTCTTAAGATAATTTGGAAAATTTAAGAAAGAAGGACATGAGAAAAAAATAATTTGTAAAACAGAGGAGGGATATAGTAATAAAGTAACTAGGATATCTATCCACAACTTTTTCCAAGGGGTTTGTTATCAATGTGGTTTTAATAATCAAAATATTATTGTGGAAATAAGCAAATGAAGATATCAATAATTTACTCCAGATATTAATCACTGGATGTGGAAAATGGCCCCAATCCAATTCCACCTTGGCTACTACTGAAGGTCTCTAAAACCATATACCCCACAGTATTTTCTAATTCATGATTCATCCCATCCTTTTTCTTGGCTCTACATGGCCTAGCGTAACTAATATTTCATTAGGTTTTGTCTAAAATACAGAGAGGACTAGTATCCCTAACATAGATTCTCTTAACAATAAAACAAAGAAACATCCAAATGGTATAAGGTTAAGCCATTCAGTATCTTGTTTAATGATTATAGAAGCATAAAATCTTCCCTGACGACATAAAAGTGTGACCACTGGTGAAAAAGCATGTATAATAAAGTCAAGTAATTTGCCTCAATGAAAATATCTGATCCATTTTAATGGTGACTTTTTTTATTTGGAGGAGTGTGACATTGCATAAGATATATAGATGCCAATTAAAGACAGATAAATGAGTATCAATATTTGAAATTCTCATTTAGGGATAATATAAGAACTGGCTCTTTCTCAGGTGAGATTACTACACCTGTCAAACGAAGGCGATGGAGTTTTGGAATTCATGATTATTTATAAGCACTCACAAATCCTTCCTAAATAAAGTCAGTTTCCATGGAAACAGGAATTATCCACTGAAGTCTGACCTTTCCTTTGCATAGTTTAGTTTTGACAGCTATGTAAGCACTGTTTTAGAAAGCACATATAACCCAGGAAACCTTACAAAAGACATACAAAGTAGAAAGTAATTGAGAATGATAAGCTTTAAAAATGTAGTTAAGATGATATATTTTTAATGTGATTTTTCATTTTTTTTAAGAGCACATGAGTTTTATTTTAAACTAGTGTTAGCTTGTAATGATCAAAAATAAGAGATATAACAAGGTGGAGAATTATTATCATTATAATTATTATTATTACAGAAAAAAATTTGTTACATAAGTAAGTATTAAAAGGAAAACAAATGCTTGTATAAGGAAATATCTCTAAGCATATAATGGATACTCATTAAGAATAACTTAAATGTATAAGCAAATGTAGACAGTATATTTCACTTATGTTGCATTACCATAATAATCTAATTATACAACTCTGGAAAGTACATATCATTATCCTATTTTTAAATTGCAAAAGGATCAAGCTGAAAGGTTTCCCAATGTCACATATCAAGTATTTAAATGCAGGGTTTATGTCATGGGGATGCTAAAGCACAAATTCTTTTAATTTCAGCCCTTAAGATTATGAATGAATGAAGTAATATCAAGTAGTAGAAACATTTTAGCCAAAATATTGAAAATTGTCTTCTAAATTTAATTATTATGATTTGATAAATTATGGCTATATTTCTATCTGCTTCTGCATCTAGGAAAGATTATTTTTAAGGAGTTTTTATTAGAGGCACCTGGGTGGCTCATTCAGTTAAGAAACTGAGTCATGATTTCAGCTCCAACCATGATCATAGTCATAAGATGGATCTCCACTTGGGGTTTGAGCTGGGCAAGGAGCCTGCTTAAAATTCTCTCTCCCTCTCCCTCTGCCCCTCCCTTGCCTGCTCAGTCATGCCCTTTCTTTAAATAAATAAATAAATAAATAAATAAATAAAGTGGTTTTGTGTTCAGATTTGCAAAGAAATTCAAGGACTATAGCTTTGGCATTTGAGAGAAAATTATTTATAAAACATCACAGATTAGAACTTTACAACAAAAAATCTCAGAAATCAGATGATATACTTACAGCAATTGTCAATAGAACTTCAAATTCAATAAATAAAACATCATCAAGCACAGTTGAGAACAAACCATAAAGTTGTTTTACAAAAAGAGTTAATTATTTTAACTTACATAGTAAAGAAAAAATAGCAGGCATTCCAACATAATGTATATATATTATATATGTGTATATGTGTACCATTTGGAAATAAAAGCTATCCACCTAAGATGACCACCATGAAGGCAAAAATATAAATAAATAAAATAAAATTCAATAATGAATCAAATGTAAACAAGTGAGTTTTCAGTGTTAGATTGACAGAATAACCTTCAAAGAGCCTTAAAGGACAACATAATATAATCTCATTTATTTTAAGAAACAATTTTTAAAGTTGTAAGTTATAAAAATGTGAGAATACTTCTTTAATAATTCTAAATTATTAAAGATTATTATCTTTTCAAGTTTATGATAAAATTAAAAAGTATATATATTGACCAATTCTCTGTTCCCCGAAGTCTTTTTTATGTGTTTATTTCTGATTTTATGACTTAAGTAAATATACGTATGTATCACTTTTCACAAAGTTAAAACATATAAAAGAAATAAAGTTATAGATTAAATTTCTGTAGTTGTAAAACATACATTTCTTTCCAGAAATGAATAAACTTGTATTTTTTTAACCTTTAGCTTCTATATTCCTCCTTTTAAATTTGATAATTTAGTCTTTGAAGAAAGCAAACTACAATTTATAGATTTGAAAGTTGGCATCACAAAAAAGATACAAGCTAATAGGTTCTTTTTAGTGATACTTTGGTTGAAATGCATGATGACAAGTCTAAACCAAATAAGAAAATAATCTGTAGTCAAACTCAGATAAATTTATCTGAGCCCATTCTGATTCAGACAAATTTGGAGTGGGCTGTAGGGAATAAATTTACCAAAATATTTTAATTAGAAAGAATGGACAGAAAATTTCATTATAGTTGTCAGCATTTATATTATATTTAATCCTCTTAAAACTGCTAAAAAAGAACTGGGATTCCTAGGAAAAATGCTTGATTCCAGGACTGTGGTGTAGAAAGTATATGAATTAAAAACATCTTTTTGTGTGTGTGCTGGAAAATAAAAATATAATGAAAGACTGATGGAGACATATAAGAAGGATACAGGAGCCAGCCTGAGCAAGCAGCTACTGGTCAAATCAGGGAAATTCTGAAAAGCAAATAAGCTGCAAGGAAAAGATTCAACCTGCATAGGACTGAGGAAGGGGAAATGTTTTGAATGTGCCACTCTCAAAAAGGAGTCTACTGCTGCCTTTGTCTTGACTTAACTCTGTGTTCTTGGATAAGTCATTCTGAGGTAAATTCCTTCCTTTATAAATGAACTATTTCTTTAAACTTACATCCAGTTTTAAAAATCTATAAATAGAAACTTTTAGAATAGAGGAGTGAGGAGTGTACTAGAAGCTAATAAACACTTTAACTAGACAAAATTATGAAGATCCATAATTTAAAGTCTCTAGAAATTGTCCTAAGGGCATATAGCAAATGTAGAAACATCTATTCAAATGAATTGTCTATATCTCAGCAAGAATCACAAGTCTGTGGTATCTAGCTACAACCCACTTCCCCTACCCTTCTGTCTCCTGCCCATCCCAAGGTACATCTTATAGAAACTATTCCAGGAATTCTAATACAGGAAGGTGCAGCCAAGAAAATGAATTCTCTCTCTTTCCTCATGTCCCACTCTGGACTTTGAGTTCAAACTGTGAAGCAGAGGGTGAGGAGGGGATAACAGGTAACCTTTAAGAATAGCTCATTCTACCCTTAGTCTCACGGTCCAAGAAATTCTATTCTAAGAAGAGGGAGCTGAAAGGACCAGGGCACTCCTACTCCAACCAACCCCTACTCATTGGGTAGGAGTTAACAGAGCAGGGGATGTAGAGAACTGAAAACATTCCTAAACCACAAAGAGATCAATCAACAAAAGGCAGAAATCTTAGTGGCACTAGACACTTAAGCACAACCTCTCTGACTAAAAACTGGATAAACAATAGTGTTATAGACTGAATGTTTGTATCCCTCCAAAATTCTTATGTTGAAACTACAACCCCCAAAGTGACTATTTTTGAAGATAGTGTCTTTATGGAGGTGATTAACATTAAATGAGTCATAATGGTAGGGCCCTGATCCAGTATTTTTGTCCTTATAAAATGAGACACCAGAGAGTATACTTTTGCCCTTCTCCCCCCGTCCTTCCTTTCTTTCTTCTCTCCTTCCTTCCTTCCTCTCTCCTTCCCTCCCTTATTCTCTCTCTCTCTGCCATGTGAGGACATAGTAAGAAGTTGGCCATATGCAAATCAGGAAGAGAGCTCCCACCAGAAAGTGGTCATATAGGACCCTCATCTGGGGCTTCTAGCCCCAAAACTGTGAGAAAATAAATTTCTATTATTTAAGTCACTCAATATATAGTAATTTGCTATTGTAGCCTGAGCAGACTAATACATAGAGACAAATCCTAAGAAATCAGATTTAAAATTACATTAATTCCAGGCAGCCTGGAAGACTGTATGCATGGTCAAGGACATGCCTTCTCAGGGGCCATTACAGAGGAAAAATCCTACACTACAGAGGAGAAAGCTACATAGATTTGGTTGAAGATGTGGCAATAACATAAACTCTTTTAACTATGATTGTAGACTCCAAGATGTAAACACACCCAACAGTAAAGATTTTAAAATCTAACTGGCTCAGGTGGCTTAACACAATCTTTGGGAAATAAATGGCTTATATGGATTCAGGGGCACCCCCTAGGTAGCCTAGCATAATCTTTGAGTAATAAAGGGCCTATGCTAATCCAAAGACAACCCTTAGGTATCCAGACTAAAAGATAAAATGAAGAATAAAATCTATCCAGGATATCAAAGGTCACATGGTCATACTCAAGGGGAAAATCAACTTCACAGAATCAGTTCAACCAAGTCTCTTAGCAAATAAATAAATGTTCAGGCCAAAAAAACCAACATGATCAGGAGTAGAAGACTCAGCATCCTATGTTGCTAAAACGTGTTTTCTAAAATATCCCATTCTCAAGAAGAATATTCTAAGCCATGTAAAAAACAGAAAATTATGAGCATATACTGAAAAAAAAAGGCACACAACAGAAATTGGTTTTGAAGTGGCTTAGATGTTGCAGTTAGCACACACATGCTTCAAAGTAGCTATTATAAATATATTCAAAGGAGTAAAAGAGACAATGTCTAAAGAGTTGAAAAAAGGTATGATAGCAATATCTCATGAAACAGAAATATCAAAAAAGAGATAGAAATTATTTTTAAAAAGAACCAAATGGAAATGTTTTAGTTTGAGAGTAACCAAAATGAAACCAAATGAAACATTCACTAGATGGCTTCAATATTAAATTTGAGTTAGCAAAAGAGGGAATCAGCAGAATTGAAGATAGATTAAAAGAGAGTAGGTAATCTGAAAACATGGGGAGAAAAAACAAGGAAGAAAAATGAAGAGAACCACAGAAAAAGGTGAGCTACCAATAAGTACATTAACATGCATAATGGGAGAGCCATAGATGAAAGCGAGAGAAAGAATTATGATAGTATAAATCTGAAGTATGTTTTGGTAAGTAAAGATTAAATCTCTAGAACCATCACTAGATAATAATAGAAAAATTATTAAAACTATTAAAGCAATTAAAATTTTACACTAAAAATGTCTTATCAAATTGAACAGACATTGGGTAGGAAGAATAGAGAAAAAAAAGCTGTGAGACAAAGAGAAATAAAAAGTAACATGGCAGGTATAAATACAACCATATCAATAATGTTAACTATGAATGTATTAAATATTCCAAGGAAATGTGTAGTGTAGTTTAGACTGAATAAGGAAAAACAAGAGCCTATATATCACATATATATAATGATATATATCATATATATATATATATAGTCTTAGGAGACAAACATTAGATTTAAATGAGCAAATAGGATGAAAATAAGTGGATGGAAAAAAAGAGAGATCATGAAAAAAGCAACTTTAAAAGGGTCAGAGTGCCTGTACCAGGAAAATAGACTTTAAGTAAGAAATGTTACATAGATAAAGAGGGCTATTTCACAATGATGAAAACCTCAATCCATCAAGAACAAACATACACGGGATTAGTAACAAAGTCCCAAAACACAAAATCTGACAGAATTGAAGGATGAAATATCCAATTCAAAAATAATAATTGGAAACATCCAAACCCTGTTTTCAATATTGGATTAATGACTAGGCAGAAGATCAACAAGGACACAGAAAACTTAAACAACCTCAAACCAACTAGACCAACTGTTCTCACTATAGTGCATTCCCCACGTTAATGGCAGAATACACATTCTTCATCTTAAGTTTAGCTTACGGAACATTCTCTTAGATAGATAAAACAAGCCTCAATAAATTTAAATTGATTGAACTCATATAAAATATGTTTTCCAACCACAAGAGAATGACATTAGAAGTGAAAATCAAAAAGTTTGGGAAGTTCACAAATATAAAGAAATTAAACAACACACTCCTCAATGACTAATATGTAAAGAAAAAACCACAAAAAATTAGAAATTAGAAAATAAGATGAATAAAAATGCAAACACAATATACCAAAGCTCATGGAATAAAGCTAAAATGGGCTCAGAGGAAAGTTTATAACTATAAATATTCATACTTTAAAAAAAACACTTCAAATCAATAATGAATCTTTGCATCTTAAGACACTAGGAAAAAAACAAAAAACAAACTAAACTTAAAGCAAGTAGAAGAAAGGGAATACCAAATATTAGAGTAGAAATGAACAAAATACAGGCATACCTCACTTTATTGTGCTTTGCTTTGTGTTTTTCAAATACTGCATTTTTTACAAATTGAAGGTCTTGTGGCAACCCTCCATCCAGCAAGTCTATCAGTACCATTTTTCCAATACCATTTGCTTACTTCATTGTCTCTATGTCAAATTTTAGTAATTCTTTCAATATTTCAAACTCTTTCATTATTATTATATTTGTGATGGTGATCTGTGATCAGTGATCATTGATGTAACTACTTGTAAGTGTTTTGGGACTCCATTAACTAGGCCCATAGACAATGGTGAATTTAATTGATCAATGTTGTATGTGTTCTCATTACTGCACTCACAGGGAATAGGAAGGCCCAAGGAGAAGGCTTCCCTACTTCCTGAGACACAACAATATTGACATCAAACCAATTAATTATCCTACAATGGCCTCTAAGTATTCAAACAAAAGAAAGAGTTGCACATGTCTCACTTTAAATCAAAAGCTAGAAATGATTAATCTTAGTAAGGAAATCATGTTGAAAGCAGATATAGGCCAAAAGTTAGACCTCTTCTACCAATCAGTTTGCCAAATTGTAAATGCAAAGGGAAAATTCTTGAAGGAAATTGAAAGTGTTACTCCAGTGAACACACAAATGATTAAAAAGCAACACAGCCTATTGGGTGATATGGAAAAAGGCTTGGTAATCTGGATAGATCAAACCAACCACAACATTCCCTTAAACCAAAGCCTAATCCAGAGCAAGGCTTTAACTTTCTTCAATTCTATGAAAAGTGAAAGAGGTGAGAAAGCTGCGGAAGAAAAGTTAGAAGCTAGGAAAGGTTCATGAAGCTAGGAAAGGTTCATGAGGTTCATGAGGTTTAAGGAAAGGAGCCATCTCCGTCACATAAAAGTACAAGATGAAGCAGCAAGTGCTGATGAAGCTACAACAAATTATCCAGAAGAGCTAGCAAAAAATGATTAATGAAGGCACTACATTAAACAATAGATTTTCAATGTAGATGAAATAGCCTTCTATAGGAAGATGTCATGTAAAACATTCATAGCTAGAGAGAAGTCAATGCCTAACTTCAAAGCTTCAAAATACAGACTGACTCTCTTGTTATAGGATAATATAGCCAGTGGTTTTAAGTTGAAGCCAATGCTCATTTACCATTCTGAATATCCTAGGGCTCTAAAGAATTATGCTATATCTACTCTACCTGTGCCTTATAAATGGAACAATGAAGTCTGGATGACAGATATCTGTTTATAACATAGTTTACTGAATTTTTTTTATTGAAATATAGTTGACAGTGTTAGTTTCAGATGTACAATAAATATTTTAAACCCACTATTGGGATCTGTTTTTCTGTTCAGAAAAAACAGATTTCTTTCAAAATATTACTGTTGACTGACAATGCACTTGGTCACCCAAGAGTTCTGATGGAGATATATGACATTAATCTCATTGTCATGCCTACTAACACAATATCCATTTTGTAGCCCATAGGTCAAGAAGAAATGTAAACTTTCAAGTGTTATTATTTTTTTTTCTCCTCAGAGACCCACTTTTTTCAGTTCTATACACATGGAAACACTGTCCCAAGCTCAACCCATCTTAGCATGTATCACTCTATAGAGTAAAAAGCACCCTATGTACACAGCCAAAAAGCTGCACTGCCTGGGCCCCTGAAACCTGGATCTGGCCCTCCTGAGCCCCTTACCCCTCCAAGGTATCTAAAAAGAACAAGTGAAGGAAGTTGTGCCCAGCATCAGCACAAACAAGGGAATAAACAGGCATTGGAAGTCAGTGCCTTTCATGTGGAAATTCAAGCAAATAATACGCAAAAGAATGTTGAAAAAAAGGAACCCAAGTTAAAGGATTCACATTTATGCATTTCACATTTTAGTATATACGTGCAGTAATCGGGACAGTGTGGTACTGACATAAGGATAGAGACAGGTCGATGAAACAGAACTTAGAGTACAGAAATAAGCCCTTGCATTTATGGTCAATTTATGACATTAAAATCATTATGATTTTATACTAATAGTAACATATATCACCTCAGATAGAGAGTATGGTTCATGCTACCATATCAGAAGTAGCTTAAAATAAAAATAATCCGAGTTTTGTCACAAAAAAAGTTTAATTTGCATTTCATAAAAGAAAATCTAGAGGATATACAAGATATACAAGGATATATAAGAAAGAAAATAATAAAAAGAAAAATTTAAGAAATATAAAATGGAAAACTGACATAGACAAGTGTTTATTCTTAGAAAAGATTAATAAAATTGAAATATGCTAAGCATGACAGGGGCACCTGGGTGGCTCAGTCAGTTGACGTCTGACTTCGGCTCAGGTCATGATCTCATGGTTCATGGGTTCGAGCCCCGTGTCGGGCTCTGTGCTGACAGCTAGCTCAGAGCCTGGAGCCTGTTTTCAGATTCTGTGTCTCCCTCTCTCTCGGACCCTCCCCTGCTCATGCTGTACCTCTCTCTCTCTCTCAAAAATAAAGAAAAATATTTAAATAAATAAATAAATAATAAATAAATAAAAATAAAGTTTAAAAAATACGCTAATAGCGCATGACAGATGAGACAATGAGTAACACCAAAATTATATTCTACTCAGAAATTAAAAGGAAGATATCACTACATATATTCTAACTATTAAAAAGGTAACAGGAAGATATTATAAACATCTCTATTTCAATAAATTTTTATAATTAAATAAATAATTTAAATAAACCAATTTACCAAATGGACACAGGAAGAAATAGAAATAATAAACTTTGAATCCACCATGCAGTACCGTTTCATCAGGAGATCAACAAGCCACATGGTTGAAGGTTGGTTATATTGAATCTCTATCTCTGAAAAGGATAACGTATGAGATATATTCTAGCTATAAGCTTCCCTTTCTAGTCAGCAGTGCCTCAGTCCGCACTACTAGTCAAGGGTTCAGAGTACACAAACTACCAGTGTGGGATCCCACATAACATCGTCTTGAATCTAAGGGATCCACTCTAGGGCAAGGAATGTAATCATGGGCACATAATTATGGTATTCACTAGTTTTAATACATACAAAACGACCTGGAGGCTGCTGGCCTTATAGTAATGGAACAGTCTCTTGAAACACATCTATGCATCTGTTTGGCTGTAACACCTTGAGAAGATGGTACACTATCCTTCTGTGTTGGTACATACTTTAATCCAATATTCATTTTATAGTGCTGTTTACTAATATGTAAACTACCCGTTATAGGAAACAAGGAGTAGAAATACGAGTGACCCTCCTCTCAAACACTCCTGTTAATGTACTTGAGGAATTTGTGCTTCCTTTCCCTATCATATTAGATTCTGTGCTTCTAGAGGATTTGGGTGACTGAGAAGTTCCATCAGGTGACTCAATAATGGTCCCACTAAAGTTAAAGCTATAATGGCCTCCTCTTTACCTTGGGCTCCTTGTAACTGTTAATTAGAAGGCAAAGAAAAGAGTTAACATACTGGCAAAGTTTATATGCCATACTTGTCCCAGTTCTGTCCTGCTTCCCTCACTTCCTTAACAGGATTCTCCTAAGGGCATTTCTTCAATAAATCACTTGTACCAGAATACCATGTCAGGTTCTGCTTCAAAAGAAACTGTACTAATATCTACTACTCTAAAGACTGAGTCTCTAAGACTTAGCAAACAAAGAAATTGTAATATTTTATGCAGTAAAGAAATATTTTAAACAAATGAACACAAAGTAGTTAAAAATCCAGTGATACTAAAAGGTATATCAGACAAATATGAGCTAAAATAAGATGTTTCTGTAACAATATTAAACCTCAATAAAAGGACAATAGACACGAATGGATAAACAAACAATGGCATATCTATACAATGATCATTGGGCAAGAAAATATTAGTCAAGTTGAAATGTGTATGAATAAAGAATCAGGATAAGAACAGCTGATTCTATGCTTTTTTGTCAAATGACTTTGGCACTAATTCTTTTATTTTACAGACTTTATTTTCTCCACTTCCACAATGTAAATTTGGGGATTTCCACATATCTCTAAGCACATACTAAAAGCAAAGAGTGGAATCTATTCATTCTCAGTGATTCATGAATATGTTAAGACAACTGTTTCATTCTAGAGTACAATGTGAAATTTGCACAACCCTCTTTTTTTTTTTTTTTTTTTTACTAATTGTGTCATCTGGGGCTAATTGTTTAATATTTTTAGCCTTACATTAGGATGAAAATTCCTAAATTTCAAAGCTTAATTAAAAATCACACATATAATCTCTCAAAAGCATAGATTATAATCTTTCAACAACTGATAACTCCTCATCCTCTTTCTTCTTTTCTCCTTTCAAAGTAAAAACAAAAACAAAAACATTTCATATCATACCTCTTTTCCCTCTCTCAGACAAACTAAATATAAATCTCTGTGGGTGGAGCTTAGATTTTTTTTAACATGAAATTGTTTGTTTGTTTAAGTATAAACATTGTTACACTCCTGAAAGTAATATTTCAATATATGTTAACTAACTGAAATTTAAATAAAAACTTGTAACAAAACCAAACACAATGTTACATTAGTTTAAGGAATACATTTATTGATTCATCATTCTATATATTACTCAGTGCTCACCAGGATAACTGTAGTCACTATCTGTCACCATATAACATTATTACATTATTATTGACTATATTCCCTACTATATGATTTTCAATTCTAAAATTTTAATTTTCTAAAATGATTTTTCTAATAGAACAATAAAAAAAGAATAAAATAATGAAATTCAATATCAAAAGGAATTTCAGTATTTAAAAATGTCTTCAGTATTATTATTGTTATTACTTTAGATGCTCACTGAAATATAAAGGGGTAGAATTATATGTATGGATGAAACAGAACAAGTTCTAGGGGTTACACAAGGCGGAAGATATGTCAAAGAGAATGTTTAAATTTTGTTGTAATATTTTCAGAGACATAATAAAAAACCTTTTCATATGTCAGCAAGAACACAAAGGGGTATCTCTAGTTTCCTCACGTAAATTTGTTTCCTCCAAACTTGTTAGAGAAAGTTAGAGAGAGAATATCATTTCATATTCCAAATAAGATGGAATTATGTAAGCTAATGGAAAAAGAATTCCTCATGTTGTAAAAAAATGCATAATCACATACTGGAAAAATCCTCTTGGAGACAATGTTTCTCACTGCCCCATCCCCTGTCAAAAATAGCAAGAATAGCAAATGCCAGCTCTCCAGGTAATTATAATAATAAACAGTACCAGAATTTTGATCAAGTGCTTAATTCTTACCTTAAGGAATAACTTAAGCCCCTAAAATACCAAGTTTCTATGTAGAAAATAACTAATGGCTACTAAGACACAGTTCTTGTGTGTGTGGTTTTTATCTTAAGATAATCAAACTTACTTTTCTAGACTTTTTGAAATTGTAAGCAAACTAAAACTTTTAAAAAGTAGTCACGAAAAATATATTCTCTTATTTGGAAGTAAATGAAAATGCTGCTTACCTCATACCACCATTTAGTCAACTGTTCTGACAAAACATTTATACTCTGTACTTCAAAGCAGCCATACCTTTTAAGAAGGGAGGTTTTATTACCAGCTCTAGTTATGCATGTTCTTATAGCAGCATTACTGTATTTGCCTCCATTCTGAAACAATTTATTGTTATTAACTCTCATAAAGGAACAAAGAAAAAATATGTGTTTATACCTTGGCAATATAGAGAAAGAATAGGTTTTAATAACAAAAACCTGAGCTTGAATCGTGGCTCTGCCACTTATAATATGAGTGATCTTAAGGTAATTTAATTAACCTTGTAAAATATGTTTTTCCATGTGTGAAATGTAAATAAATGTATAGCATTTTAATCTATCAGTCTTTTGCAAATAGTCTACACTCAATAGCTGTTATTCTTTTTCTTCCTATTCTACACTATACTCAAAATACGGCACTTGTTGAAAAAAGCTAGAATTATTGCTATATTATGGTATATCATATTTAGAAAGTAAATTGTTTAGAAATATGTGAGATAGTATAAGAAAAACTCCTTTCCAATTATCACTCATTAGCTAAAACCCTTCTTCCAAGCTGTATACTTAGGTATCTAATTAACTTTTTCAAGCCTCCAGTTGGCTGTTCTAAGATATGTTACACTTAATACAACTACGCTGAACTGTTGATTTGTTCACCTCCCCCATGCCTTTTTATAAGAGCTTTTATTCTACAGACTTTTTCAAATTAGTAAATGGCCTCACCAACCATGCATACAAGTCAGCACCGGGGTACTTCTGACACCTTCTTTTCTTCTCCCAGCATCTAATCTGTCCAACCTCAGCCATTTATTTTGCAAAAATATATATCATTCATTTCTGTTCAGTTTGGGTGCAGATCACTGTCATTTTTCATCTGAGGTACTGCAATAATCTCCTGACTAGTCTCATCTCTAATTATCTTGTCACTTTCCACTTCATTTTCCACAAAGCAGCCAAGGTGATAATTTTAAAACACAAATTGCTTTGTTACTCTTGCCTACAACTGTCCAATGGCTTCCAAACCCACTTAAAAATTATATTATATATACATACCAGACATTGTATGTTCTGACCTCTACCTGGCTCCCAAAACTCTTCTCATGATATGTCTTCTCCCTACTGATTGTTTCATCCTTAAGGATCCCTCAGGGACTTAAACATGCTGTGTGCTCTCCCACCAAGTGCAATTTATTTTACCTGAAAATCTTTATCACTTCAATTTTCTAATTGGCATCTGCTCATCTGTTACGTCTCACTTTAATTTCTTTTGAAAAACCTTTCTGGCAACCCAAACTAATACCACATCGCCTATTACTTCCTCTGAGAACACCTTTCCTTGCTATTACTTTTGGAATACATTATTACATACATTAGGTGGGATTTTACTCCTTCTTACTTTCTCTTCTAGGCAAGGAAGGTTTTTTTTTTTTTGGCATAGAACAGTAAAAAAAAAAATAATGGCGTTATATGGTCACTTACTCAACCGAAGAACACATGAAGGGGTAGAAAATAATGGGTGTGGTCAGGAGCAGCAGCTATTTTATTACTTGGGGAAGAACTTTAAGATGAAGTGACATTTAGCAGAGATGCGAATGAAGTGTGAGGAAGCCAAGAGGAAGTACATCATAGGCAGGGAAGCACAAGCACAAAGTTCCTGAGATGGGAAGACTTATAGTGTGAGGAATAGTCAAGGAGGTCAGGGTAATTAAGAAACAGGGTAGAAAGGAGAGTTAAGTTGGATTGAGATTGTGTAAGGAATCATAGATCACAGCATGGGATGTATAATTTATTCTAGTGTCAACATTAAACTATTAAAGGCAATCAATTTTGTGTTTTTTGTAGATTCTCCTGTCTGGAAAGTTTAAAGACCAAATATATTCCCCAGTGTGGAACAGCCACTGTTACTGCATGATAGAGTCAAAAGGGAGGCCCAGAATATGAGCACATCTAGGGTAGAGCTGGGAACCCAAAAAATGAAGCCAAGAGAGTAAAAGACTGAAGGGATGATTGAAAGAGGAAAAAAAAAGGAGGAGACTGCAGTCTAGAAGAGTTTTCAGATACTATCTGTGGTATGAGAGATAATTAGTGAAAACAGTAAGGCGGGGTATTTTGCACTATCCTTCTAACTCATTGGAAGTTCATAATTGTCTAAAGTAATATATCTTTCTATGTGTCTAGACAGTGTATTGTGTCTAGACAATGCAAGAAAATGCAAGGAGTTAAGTTTGAAGGGAACTACCTACCATATTTATTTATTGATCTGTGGTGTGATGTCTGACCTTGCATGAATCATAACAAACCATATCACTAAACCAGGAACATAACACCAAGCTAGCTGAACTATGGATGAATGAAGACTTGAGTAGAACTATGGGCAGACCTTGAATTAGAAATATTCTCTTAGGTGGAGTACAGCACGGTGTAAACAGATGTGCTATAGCATTCAGGACATTAGGGAAATAAAACTATAAAAGAAAGAATATTTCAGACACTTCCTGTTTCAGCTTTGACATTTAAAGAGCTTGTTTGGAAGTTTGTCACTTCCCTCCTTATAACTGGAAAATATCTGAACAAATCGAAATAATTTTTCTTGGAAACATCAGTGAATTAAGTTCACAGGTGAAACTACCACCCTAAAACCTGGAGAGACAAGTGAATGAAGAGAATCACAGTCTACAGAGACTCACTGTGCACAGAGCAGAAGCCTCTGGAGACAAAATTTGAAAGAAACACTTGAAGAATAATTTTGATGAACTGCTGGAGGCACAGTGCCCATTAGAGTGAAATCCTACAAGTTTCTCACTCTCAGAAGAGAAAATCAGTGAAACCAAAAGCTGGTTCTTTGAAAAGATCAATAAATTTGATAAACTTCTAGCCATATTAACCAAGAAGCAAGGAGAGAACACACAAGTAACTAACAGAAATGAAAGAGGGGTCATCACAACTGATTGCATAACATTAAAGGCTAATTAAAAATACTATGAACTTTATAGCCACAAATTTGATAATTTAGATGAATGAAACGGACCCATTCCTTGAAAGGCACAAACTAAAAACAGCTCATACAAGGAAAAGGAGATAACCTGCATAAGATTATATCTATAAAAGAAATTATTTCATTATAACCTTCCAAAAAGAAGATGCCAGGCCTAAATTATTTCACTGGTGAATTCTACCAAACATTTAAAGAAAAAATGACATCACTTCTCTAGTCTAGAAAATACAATGAGTTAGGTATCTAGATTTCATCATTTGTTGAAGTAAAACAATAGAGAAATGAGTAGATTTAGACAAGAATGAAAGCTTTCTGGGAAAAGCCATGTATACCCTCATTTTTATTAAATTTTGGTTTCTCCAGAGTTTTCAAATATACTCTGGGAAACCCAATACTTTTCAATTAATTTGGGCAAAAGTTAAGAAAATGAAGATATGAAGTCATCTGCAAAAATCCAGAAGCCAGACGGCAGAGAAAAACTGCTGTAAAGTTTAGTGGGACTACCTGGAACTACAATAATGAAACAAAAAGGATAGTTCCAGGGCACCTGGGTGGCTCAGTCGGTTAAGCATCAGACTTCGGCTCAGGTCATGATCTCACCGCTCATGGGTTTGAGCCCCATGTACGGCTCTGTGCTGACAACTCAGAGCCTGGAGCCTGCTTCGGATTCTGTGTCTCCCTTTTTCTCTGCCCCTCCCCCACTCGCTCGCACGCTCTCTTTCTCTCTCTCTCTGTCTCTCTCTTTCTCAAAAATGAATAAATGTTAAGAAGAAACTTTAAAAAAAGAGGATAGTTCCAGGGTTAAGCTGGTTCTCAAATAGCGCAAATATATAAGCAGTTAGGCTGTTAGTATGAATTTCTTGTGCAGGAAATGACATAAATGATCACTAACCACTGGGGAGTATAAAAGAATAACAGTACTCCATAAATTGATTGAAACTAATACATCCTCAGAAATAACACTGAAAACCAGTATATGACAACACCGAAAGTGTGCAGAAGGAACAGTTGTTATAAAATGTTACAAAAAATGTTAATATTCAATTTTGTTCAGCAAAATAAGTAGCCACCTGAGGCCTATTAAGAAAGGATTCAGACTCCCCAGATTAATATTATTATGCATCCAATCCAGTGCTGGATAGCTAGAACTTATGAACTATTTTACTATTGGTAAAAAAAAGAAATTCACATATGCTTCCCTTAAGAGTCCTATTCCTTGCAAAACATGACTTTCTTATAATTAAATAAATACACATTAATATAAATTTGGTAGGTATGTCACAGTACATAAACATAGGTAATAGGTAGAGTTTAAATAGACTTCATTGGGTATCAAATCATTTTTGAACTTCTATTACTGTAGATAAACTTGCTCAGAGACGTTACCTCAACAAGAAAAAGGCACTGCCTCTTTCTCCAAGGACAAATTAAATTTTTTTCCTAAATATAACTGAACGAATGTGTTTCCAAAATTCAAATTAGAAAAATATCAAACAAGCTATAAGTTATATTTTTGTATCAATTTTGGCTGGCTGTATTTCATATTTATGATCATATTATTTTATTGATTTAAACTCATGCATTAGCTTAGACCAAAAGTAATCTAGACCTTTAGTAAAAGAACATGTTCCCTATCTCTTTAATCTGTCTAAGGATTAAAAAAAACAACTTCTAGGTATCTGGAAGTTTGAAATTTCATAAACAGAGCAAATAATTTATTGGTCTGAGGCATCATTAAGTGTATAGATAATCTGAGAATAACCACATCTTATGCCTGTGTAGTCAGAACCATCTGAGGAGTAACCCCACAAACTTCCCATATCTTGCTCCTATCTGTTCATAGAGGACGGCTACAGTACTATAAAATCTTCTGAAGCTGCTGTATGAGTCGTCTACTTTATGGCTACTTCACTGAGTTCACATTCAGTCAATCAGTAAAAGACACATCACTTTATTACCATACTGGTGCCCAGCATGGCAATGACAATGCGGACTCAAGGGCCTCCTACAGTTATTTCCTATTGCATTACCCAATCTGTAATTGCATTCATCTCAATCTGTAATTACCTCATGTTTCTGTTTCTTGGTGATTTTCTGTCTCTCACTCAATAATATAAGATTAATGATAAATTTTCTCTCTGGTTCATGTATATATCCCTATATCCTAGTACAGTGATGGGTGTTCAATAAATAGACTAGTAGCAGTAATAATGCTCCAAGGGTTCTCAATTGCCTGAAAGACAAAATGCAAATTCTTTAATGTCAAAGTTTTTTTATGAGTGGACTGTGACCCACCCTTTTGCCCCACTCAGGTTATAGCCCCTTTTTCAAAAGGTCATTAAGGCAAACTACACACTGCTTCCAGAGGATCCCTGAACCTCTGTTACCTTCAGATACTGATCAGATTAGCTCCACTGGGATATTCTTCCTATCATCATTTCAGAAGATGTTTGAATTTTTGTTTTGCTTTGCTTTGCGAAAAAGAGAGATTGTAAGTGGAGGAGAGGGGCAAAGGGAGAAGGAAACAGAGAATCTTAAGCAGGTTGCCTGCTGACCATGGAGCCCAACACAGGGCTCCATCTCAGGACTATGAGATCGCAAACTGAGCTGAAATCAAGAGTCTGACCCTTAATCAACTAAACTGCTCAGGTGTCCCCAGAAGATGTTTTATGTATCAAAGTTCAGACCAAAACTCTATTATATTTTTGAAGAATCTCTGCATGTCTCAAACAGGATTTATCCACTCTTCATTCTACTATCTTCTGACAAATTTTATTTATCTTTCATATGGGCAATAAGCATATATACAGTACTTGTACATAGTTTTGCTCTCTTCACCACAGGGTGAACTCTGTGAGGGCAGAGACTTGTATTCTCACCTGCCTACATTCAGAATCTAATCCAGTAATTAACATGTCATATTTTGTTGAACGAAAACTTTAATTTTATGAAGCAGCTTATTTTTATTCCTAAAATAGACACTAATAACTGATACCATTAAAATTTCTCAAAGTTCCCAAATTCATAGAGCATAATGAAATAGAATATTTGATGTACCTTAATTATCAGTAACACACAGAACTTCCATGGTAGGTTCTGGTATTTGTAGGCATCAGGCTTGTAAAGGTAGCAATGGCCAAGGACAGTAATCTTTTATTTATCACATACCACCTGGGAAACTGAATATCAAACACTAGAACATAGAGTTTGAGTTTTGGGGAACGGTTCTAACCACTTGAGAAATCATCTATGCAACTGCACTAAGAGAATTGAGTTAAAAGAAGGCAGGTTATTCAAAATCTTCACTTATAGTTCTATAGATGAATAGCAAAGGTTTTTGAAGGGGTATTTCAATTGGTTAGCTTTTTCATTATAGTTAAATTTCCTAAGAAAGTAAATCTTACCACACGCAAAAAAAAGGTAATTATGTGAGGTATTAGATAACCCTATTGTTGTAATCATTTCATGATATATGTATCAAATCACCATGTCGTACACATTAAATATATGCAATGTTAAATGCCAACATATCTCAATAAAACTGGAAAAAAGGCATAATGATATTTAAGAAATTAGGGAGAACAGCGTAAATTACTTTGGGGTGTGTGTAGGAAACACTGAAGCTTCCTTGTTCCTACTCATTTCTTTTCACTGGGGTAAAAACTAAATTGAATTAGCAAAGTTCTTTTTATGAGTATTTTTAGTTCTTTGAAAAGGTTCCTGTTACGTTCTCAAACAGCTCATCAAATAAAGATAACTTTTATCAGGAAGCTCATGCTGATCATTTTTGTTAAGTGACTGACAAAATCCTTTGGCCATATACTAGTTAATTTTGAAACTGTTACTGGAATACATAGCTCAATCTCCACAGGAAAAGGTATCAAAATGTTATACTCCTTCATAAATCCCAGATCCACTCCAAACCACCATTTTGGCTGAGGCAATATAGTTTGGGTGAAAAAATTTGTAAAAACTCAATTTCCACATAATATTAATTATTATTATTTATGTACCCCCTTTAATGTAAATTCTTTAAAAAAAGTAAATTCCTGTGGCACCTGTGTGACTCAGTAGGTCAAGCATCCAACTCTTGGTTTCAACTTGGCCATGATCTCACAGTTTTGAGGGTTTGAGTCCCACATTGGTGCGGAGTTTGCTTGGGATTCTCTTTCCCTCTCTCTATCTCTGCCTCTCCCCCACTTGTGCTGTCTCTTCTCTAAATAAATAAATAAATAAATAAATAAATAAATAAATAAACTTATATTAAAAATGTAAATTCCTTTTTATGATTACTAATGTAATATTTAATTATTAAATTGTCTATTTGGGTTGAATTGATTCCTCCAAAAAAGATATACTAAAGTCCTAACCCCAGGTACCTATGAATGTGTCCCTATTTGCAAATAATTTCTTCGTAGAAATAATCAGGTAAGAGGAGGTCATACTGGGTTAGGGTGGGCCCTAAATTCAGTGTCTGTTATCCTTATAAAGAGATATTCAGTGACAGAGAAACACCAGAAGAATGCCATGTGACAATGGAGCCAGAGAGCAGAGGAATACACCTATAAGCTAAGGAACAGCAAGTGTTGCTGGCAACCACCTAAAGCTAGGAAAAAGTAAGGAAGGATTCTTCCTTACAGTCTTCAGAGGAAGCATGACCCTGCCAACACCTTAATTTTAGACTTCTAGCTTCTAGAACCATGAGATAATGAATTTTTCTTTTGTAAACAACCCATTTTGTGGTAATTAGTTGGAGTAGCCCAAGGAAACTAATGCAGTGCTGTGATATGACATATACTATTAATATATTGGTGTGTCTTTTCAATTTCTTTAAAAACGTATACAAGTAACTTTAATAATAACTAAGTTATTTGGGCTAAGCTCTCTTTAATCAGTACCTCCTTGAAATCCAAATTCTGCTGTCTGTTTTATTATGTTTGTTATAATTATTAATACAGTCATGGAAACTCTCATATATACACCTCATATCAATTCCTTAGGATAATTACTAAGTCAAAGAAACTGCATAGTATTATACAATTGTATATATGTTGTCAAATTGCCAGTGGTAGTATAAAAATGGATCCATTTCCATACCATGTGCCACACTGGGAACGATTTATCTTCTGCATCTCCACAAAGCTGAGAATTGAAAAGCAACAATTGATATTCGATTTTCATTTCTTTCATTATTTTGAGTTTCACTTTTTGAAATATGTTTGCTGGGACATTTATAATTATTTCTGTGTTCTCTACCTGATCACATATTGTTTTGTTTTGCTTTTTCTAATCGGGTTGCTTAATTTTATCAATTATCTTGTATTCTGGATTCTTCATACATGCATCTCTAGGCTTGTGATCATGGTCAAGTTATTTAATTTCTCTAAGCTTCAGTATTCTTATGTATAAAATGGTAATAATGAGAAAATATACCTCTTATGGATGTCATAAATAGAAGAATATATGCAGGGAATTATTATACAATACAAAAGAGATCCCGAAACTGCATAGTACTTAATAAGTACTATGTATGGCATAAGTAGTGCACCATCAGTGAGAGAGAGAACCATCAGTAGTGGAATGCATACACTGGCTTAGTATGAAAACATTTTTGGTTTATTGTCATCAAATAAACATGTACTTGATGTAAAGCTCTGCAGGTCAAGTAGAGCTGAATTTAATTCTACCATACACGCTTTTTAATGTACATGACTTTGGCCTATTTATGATACCTTTTTAAACTTCAGTTTTCTCAACAATTAAAATATAACAGCAATACCTTCAGTTTAAATGACAAATTTAATTATATGAACCTGGGTTTATACCTTAGTTCTTAAACTTCATTTTCTATATGATTATTAACTTTCCCACACTTTAATTTTTTCATGTGTATACAACAGACATAATGTCATTAAGGTAATTCTTAGAGTGTTGGGAGGATTAACTTAGATAATTATATACAGATCTTAATATAGTGTCTAGCACGCAATGAGTCAGTATCTATCCAGGAACTATTATCCAGTAATCAATATCCATTACCTATTATCACTGTCATTACTATTGGACTATTTAAGGTACCAAGTGGATAATGTATGCAAGCTCTTATCAGGGTGAATAATATAATAAATGTTTACTAGGGGCTATTGATAGTGTGATGGTGGTAGAAGAGAGGGGGAGGTAATACGGGACGTGTTTCATTTACAGAAACATTTCCAGACGAAACTTTTGCAATCACCTTATATTCCACAGAACTTTGTGGACATTATTACCTATTCATATATATGCTGGAAAACACCCTAATTTTTTGTGGGAAGAATCTTAGCAGGAGCTATGTTGGTCCACCTCTGTGTGAAGATGCCACGGCCTCTGGTCAGGCACCTGTCCTTGTCAGGCTCCTCACACTCCGTAGGGGATGTTAATCTTACCTTCTGTTTCCCTGATTGTTGCAGCATATGGCCCTGCACAAACTGGCGGTACAGAAGAGCTGCATGCCAAGTACTTGTTAGGGAATGTGACCTTGACAGAGTTGATTGATAAACGTTGACTTAAAAGAAATATGATGTTTAATTATTTCTAGGGGCATACTGAAATCTCTCTCTAAATAAACCAAATAAGCCTATTTAAAAAAGTTATCATAGGATTTTGCTTAAAACCAATCCCCCCAAATCCCTTCTATATAGTTTTTATTTTAATGAATCAAACCTGGAGTCTTCTGAAACTCATCCCTATCCGTACTCTAAAATTATTGTTAAAGATGATGTTCAGCGCATTATACATTTTTCTTTTTTTGAGGATGATAAGAATTCCCTCTGCGGTCTCTGTACCAGTAATATTTGTACTATTCTGACCACAGTTTGTCTACAATTCATGAACACTGTACAACTTACATGTTTAATTTTGGCGCTAAAAAGTTTTAAGCCAATTTTTGCCAAGCAATTTTGCCAATATTTGCCCTTATATACATATTTGCCAAATATATAGACTCCTACAACATGCATTTTGTGTGATTTGTTAGCATTACTTCTGGCATTATATTTAGTAAACTAACCATTTTAAAATTCTTTATGAATTTCATACCAACTTACCTTTTAAAAACCAATCTTTTATTGAAGTATGATATATAGGAAGAAATACAATTCATAAATGTATAGCTTAATGAATTAGCACAATGGGAAGATACCTGTGGAATTACCCCTCAGAATGAGAAATAAGTCATCACCAGCAATACGGATGCCCCATATTCGCCATTTCAATCCCTATCCTCCTCATCTTCACAGTCGACCAGCATCCTGATTTCTATCACCATAGTTAACTATGCCTGTTATTGAAGAGCATATGAATGGATCTATACATTCTATAACTTAATATCATATTTCTGAGATTCACCCATGCTGTTGTATGTAGCAGTGCATTTACTTTTTTTACTAAAAGAATATTTTTAAAAATTTATTTTTTGGGCAACTTTCTTTTGAGTAATCTTTGCATAATATACCTTTGTTATACTTTTATTTTCAATTTATATGTGTTCTTATAAACAACATATATTTAGGTCAGCCTTTTTCTGAACATTTATTTTTAATTGGAATGTTTTAGCTCAATTACATTTTATGTAATTACTAATGTAATTAGGTATACCTCTGCTATCTTACTATTTGTTTCTATTTCCCCTATCTGTTCCTGTATTTCTCCTTTCTTGACATTTATGTATTTTTTAACGTATTTTATTTTTCTTCTTTGTAAACTATTTTTACAGCCACATGCATCCTTGATTCATCAAGTTTAATATATATGAGTACTTTGCCTACATCATGTACAAAAGGATAATAAAATTCTTAAACTCCATTTAGTACTTTCCCATATTTTACGCTATTATTTTCCTATATCATAACTGTATATATTTTAAACTGCATATGTTATGTTATTTGAATTAATTTTTAGTTCCATTCTCTTTGTCACTTTCTAAATACATGTTTTCATCCGTAAATACTGTTCTGCAACTGCCTTTTAGTATTTCCTTTAATGTGGGTTCACTGGTGATAATTTAAAAAAAATTTTGTTTTCCTAAAACAGTCTCTATTTTGCCTTAATTTATGAAGGGTAATTTTTGTTCTATATAGAAGTTGATGGTGGGAGTCATTTTCTATCCCCATTTGAGGCTATCATTCTATTTTTGGTTTCCATAGTTCAGTTTGAGAAATAAGCTATCAGTGTTAATGGTGCTCCTCTGAAGCTTATGTTCTTTTTTTTTTAATTTTTTAACATTTTTATTTATTTTTAAGAGACAGAGAGAGATAGATCATGAGCAGGGGAGGGGCAGAGAGAGAGAGAGAGAGAGGGACACACAGAATCGGAAGCAGACTCCAGGCTCTGAGCTGCCAGCACAGAGCCCGAAGCGGGGCTTGAACCCACGAACTGTGAGATCATGACCTGACCTGAAGTCAGACGCTCAACCGACTGAGCCACCCAGGCGCCCTTGAAGCTTATGTTCTTATCCTTCACAGTCCCTTTAAGACAGTCTCTGTCTGGTTTTCAGCAGCTTTACTACAGAATATCTAGGTGTATTTCAGTATGTAGGTGTTTTAGGTGAATTTAGAATTTTTGCTGTTCTTATCATTTCTTGATATTTATCAGCAGTCCTGGAAAACTTTGAACCATTATATATTAAAATAGTGCTCTGCCTTATTCTTTATCTCCACTATTTCTGGCCCTCAAGTCAAATTAAACTGAAGTTTCCATTTCAATGTCTGTCCTGACAATGAAACAAATAACAAACATACTAGTTCTTTACCTGGAAATCTCTTCTTAACATCTATATTTTAGTTCCTTTGGCATTCGAATCCCCGTCAAAACTCATACAGTTTGATGTAACCACACTTTTCTTTCTATGCCACTTTGCTGCCCCTGCCTTTACATCTTCTGATCTTCACCTTTTAAAATCTGAGCTCACTAGAACATACCATGTAGAAGAAGTCTAATGGTCCGCACTGACGTTTACCTCTCTTGATGTTTACCTCTCTTTTCATCACTGATAACATTTCTAAATATTCAACATATATTTATTGAAATAATGTTTTCCAATCAATTACTAAACACCAGGCACTATTCTATGTCTTAATGAACCTTGCATTTTAGTGACTATACGGTCAGAGTATAAATTTTTATTCTCACAAACATGTATTGAGCCTGATCCATACAGTGTGAATGTCACTGAGAAGTCAAAGGAGAACAAAGCCACAGCCTTTAATGTTAAAAAGCTTATAATATAACATCTAATATAGACTATATAAAGTTTTTGAAAATCCTTAGGTATGTATTAAGAAAGATACAGGGAAACTAATGAGAACAAAGAATATTCAGACTAACTGGAACTTAGAGAACAAAAAAAAGACAACATAAGGGGCACCTGGGTGGTTCAGTTGGTTGAGCATCAGACTCAAATTTCAGCTCAAGTCATGATCTCACAGTTCATGGGTTTAAGCCCCGTCTCAGACTCTGGGACACTTGGGATTCTCTCCCTCACTCTCTACACTGCTTGTGCACATGTTCTCTCTCTCTCTCTCTCTCTCTCTCTCAGAATAAATACATAATCATTAAAAAATTACATAGAGACAAAAATATTAGAACCCTTGAAAGAAATATTGGATTTGCCAAAAACATAGGTTGGAGTAAGAAAACAGGCCAGGCAGAGGAAATTTCCCAAAGAAACAGAGATTTTACAAAGCAAATGTGTTTAGAAAATTGCAAATACACAATGAAACAACGTAAGTTTATGAATTTGGTGTATGGGAATACGTGTATATGTGTAGTGAGGTGGTGGTGGTGGTGGTGGTGGTGGTGTGTATGGATATCTCTAGAAATTGAATGGGGCACTGGGGTACTTGAGAGAAACAAGTAAAATATTAGGCCAGATCATTCTATTAGATGTTTGAAGTGTCTAGCTAAGAGCTTCAACCTATCTTGCAAGTACTGGGAAATCTGACACATTTTAGGGCAAACTGTAATAAATTCATGGTTTTAGAAATATAAATTTTCTATCATGGGATAAATTTGAAATTTTTTCTCAAAATCTTATAATGTTCCTTCCTCTGACAATGATGAATACTACCTTTCACAACTATTTCAGACAGTTTAATGGTATGATTAGTATCTCTGTTTCCATCACTTTCACATCACCAACCAGCACTTCCTTTTTTTGTGATAATTGTTGACAGGACTAGTTCCCTTACCTTTTGCTCCTTCTTCAGAGATAAAATTGCCACCAAAGAAATAGCAGCATTTATCAGATTTCCTATTTTAAGTGGAAAGAGAATTGTAGCTCTTATCTAGATTGAGGCTCTTATATGGAGGATGAGGGCACTGATATATTTTTCAAGCAAGGTGTTATTAATGACAGTGTTATTTAGTATATATTAGTATTAGTATTAACGATGTATTCTTTATGTTTATGTTACTTATGTATGAGTTTGAGAGTTAAATACAATAAAATAATTTACAATGACTAAAGATTACCCTTGTAATCATATCAATTTTACTCACACTCATACATAGTTAATAATTATGGGAGAAAACTACCAAGCTGGAAATTGTACAATATCTGGAGCCACTTTATCCAAGAACCAGACCCCAGAGTAATCCATTATTAGCAGATCAATTGAACACAAATTGTTATATTGTTTAACTTACCAAGAACATTTGGTGGGGTTTATCAAAATATGAAACTGTTTCTAATTCTTTTACTACTTTTACATTTACTGGTTCTCAGTTTGTTGTAAGAGAGATATTTCCCTTCTTTACATTTATTCAAAAGTTCTTAAATTATTTTATGTGGTATAAAGTGTTACTATCATTATATATTTTGACACTAAAAGTACTCATAAATTGATCAATGGGAGACCCTGAACGCTGGCTACTGTGTCCTTTTACCATGTCTCCCTATTTCTGGCATAGCAAAATATTTCGAATTCTTTTTCAGCACAAGCCCTGAGATCAGCAATTTTGCCAAGCAATTTACTTACTTTTAGCTGGCTTAGAATATGCATTCTTGGTGCTAAATATACTCCTAGCTACTGGGATATCACTGATTTTCAGAGACCGTCTATAAGCGAAATAGTCAAGAAATGCATGTATACGTGTGCGCGCGCGCGCAAACACACAGAGGATACATTTGATCCCCTTTCATTTTGGCATTTGTAATTCTCTCCTCTGAAATAAGAAGTATGGATCCTATCATAGATTATATTTTTACTTGTTTTCTCAATCCTAAAATGCTTATGATTTCAGAATTGCTAATTCATGTGGTGTGAATTAAATATATGAAAATAAATGGACTAACTAGAGTTCAATACTGTTATTTTTTTTTAATATTTAACCTAAGGATATATGGTCAAAAACTATTTGACAACCATCATAGTAATAATACTTTCAAGTAAAAATTATCACAATGAAATGAAATTTTGATGGGCAAACATACTTACTATCTACACAGGGAAAAATAGTAACATTAAAGTAGAGAAATCTGGCAAGAATCACTTTAACCAAGTGATCAAAATTAAGGTCTCTAATAACAAGAGAGATAGACATGTAATGCTCTGGGGAACACAAATAATTTAGATATGGTATTTCTGTCAAAGTATACACGTCACTGGAATCAGATCATGAGGATTATTTAGACAAACCAAAACTGAAGAAAAATGAACGAACTAATTGTTCTTTATTTTTCAGAGTCAAGGATTTGGAAAACAAGAAAGCCTAATGTACTGTTTTAGTTTGAAGAATAGCAAAGAATAAGGATAAAATGGAAAGAAGAAAAGAAGGGAGAATGGATGGAAGGGAGAGAGGGAGAGAAAGAAAGAAAGAAAAGAGAGAAAAGAGAAAATAAATACAACCCGTGACAATTAAATACAATGAATATCCTACATTGATCTAAGACCAGGCTATTTTTTTTTCTTTTAACATAGGACATTAGTGGGACAAATGAAAAACTTGAACAAGGTCTGTATACTAGACAATAATATTGTATCAATGTTAATTTCCTTATTTAAAAAATTACACAATAGTTATATATAAGAATACATTTGTTTTTAATAAATATACACTGACGTTTTTAGGAATAAGGGGGCATCATGACTATAACTTACTTGCAAAAGTGTCCCTCCAAAAATGTAAATAATAAGAGAGGTAAAGAGAATGATATAGCAAATGGGAAAAAATGTTAACACTTGGGTAATCTGGGTTGGTGGTTTTAAATATTTGTGCACACTTCAATACTTCTTCCTTCAAGAACTGAAGGGAAATTCTTCTTCCTTTGGTTTTGGGATAGACTAAGTGATTACACTTCTATCAAAATCAATAAGACAGAAATGGTGGAGTATAAATCTGAGATTATGTCATTAAAACCATTTCTCTCCCTCTCCCTCATTTTCCCTTTCTCTCCCTTCCTTCCTCTCTGGAAAGTCAGCTGTCAGGCTATATGAGCAACCATATAAAAAAGTCCACATGTTGAGTCTGTGTCAAGGAACTAAGTGTTTTATCAACAGCCATGAGTATTTGAAACATTTTCCAATCCCTTCTGATCACTGCAGCCCCAGTTAATAACCTGACTACAATCTCATGAGAAATTCTAAACCAGAAGCATTCAGCTAAAGTGCTTTCAGATTCCTGACACTTAGATGCTAAGTGAGAAAATAAATGTTCACTGTTTAAAGGCATTAAATCCTGGGGTTGATAAACAATATTAGATAATTAATATAACCTGGGAAGGGTTTATAGAAACTCTTTGAGCAATTTTGTATCTTTCTCTGTAAGTAAAATTATTTCAGATAAAATGTTGAAAAAAAAAAGAAAGAATCTGGAAGAGTGTTACATATGACAGATTTTCCAGTCACCATGTCATAGTAGTAAAAATAGTTTGTTGTGCATCTAGAGACATGCTGTCGTCTACCAATTTTTTCTCAGCATTTATTGCATCTCTAGCCTTTATTTAGTCTGTAGAACACCACCAAAGAGTATCACCTCACACTTTTTCTTTATTCAAATACTTATTATACATGCATTTTAATGAGTAAAGGTGAAGTATGCTATAGACTTTAATTTGTGGAGTTCTCAATAATTATTTTCAAAAGTACAGGAAACTATATTATTTTCTTCATGCTTTGAAAAGTTTATTCTGTATATGAAGTACATTATTTTCTCCTGACCAATAACATAGATAAAAATGGACCTTGAGCCAAATTCTCATGCAACCTCCACCCTGCCAACATAGGACAACCAAAAGAGAAACCTTCCTTTTTTTGCGGATTAACATTTGTGTCCAGGAACCTATCACAGTGCATTTCTATATTAGATGCTTAGTAAAAGCTGCATGAATTAAACTTTTATACTCCCAAGCACCTTTTCATGTTGAGTCTCTTGATTTCAACTATAAAACAGAACTCAGAAATTACTTAAGTAATTAAATTTATTATTTTAATTTGGAAAAAAAGTCTCTTGCCATTTCAGGTTCAATGTTTTTTTCCCCACTTTTGTTGTATATAGTCCCACTATGAAACCTTTTGTAAGAATTCGCCTAAACTGAATATATCATCTTGCCCTAAGATTCCCTCCTTCATATTGTGATTTTTGTTAGAAATATTACATCAACACTGTCATGTTAAATAATATTCTGTAGCTGTAATTTCACAGATTTTCAGTCTATGTTCTACATTAAAAAGCATTTGAACCTCTTTGCTTATTCTTTTATAATGGATCTTTCTCTACAGAGACCAGATAATGATAACTGTCCTATTCCTTTTTTTTTTATTTCTCAAAATAAATGCTTTTCAAAATTTAATGTTGTCTGGATCTTTAGAGATGGGTTGAAGAATCTATACTTCTGCTGTTAGAATTATGTTTTTGTTCAATTTTCAGAGTTTGTCTTTGCCCTTGCATGTGCTTACTTAGGTCCTTCATAAATCCCTTTCTCAGCTATAAATAGAAGGCTGAGGTTTGAGTCACAGCCACATGTCCGAGTCTTAGAATCTAACAAGCATCAGTCCAATGAAGGGTATGCAGAACACACTGGGAAATTTTCAATTATACTTCACCATATTGATGGATTAAATGTATTTTTAAAATTGTAATCCTCAAAAGTTAATCCTTTAAAGGCATTTATTGTATTTGATATCATGAAAAGTGCTTTTACTAAGACATAGCATCATGTTATGAAATATCAGTTTCTCCATGTTTTCCTTTACATTTAATATTTTCTATTTGTTTGTTTATGGCATGCTATTGTAATAAATCTGGGCAAAGCCTTACATTTATGTACTTTTATTATACTTATCATTACCGTTAACATTTTTTGTCCCTGTACCCTCAAAATATTCTACTATCCATTCTTCGCTAAATTACATCTACTCAAGTCATCTTCTCTATGTTTATGTGCATTTAAAAGTATATATGAAAAATGTACATAGATAACCTTGTATATAGGTCTCATTTTTTATTTTTATTTAAAGTACTCTCTTTCTCCATCTTTCTGCTCCTACATACAGATATACAAAGAACACTCCTTAAAATATATTTTCTGGACTTCATATGGCAGAGTTAATTTGGAATATATACTAAGAAGTAACACATTTATTTTCATTATGTATTTCCAGATTATTCTCCAAAATGGCTTTATACCTCTCTATTTATTCAGCTTTTCTTTTATGATAATAAACTTATAAATTCTTTGCATGCTTAAGTATCAACACTATATTTAAAAAATCAAGTCATATTGTGGTGTAAAGCTGTTGTTCATTAACTCTAATTGCTTTATAAAATTTCATTGATAGAACACATCACAATTTGATTATCTGTTACAGCTACTAAAAGGAATTTGAGGAAGAAATTAATAAATAAAAGGAATTTTGGCAGTTTTTATGTTTTGAGTATTATTACAGTGGTTGTGAAGACGAACTGATTCCTTATCAGATACATACCAAATGTGGAATTACTAGATCATAACGTATGCACATGATGAGGGAGGCAGAACAGACAGAAAAATACATGATTTTGGAAATAGGTCCCAGAGATTTTGTGTTATTGGCACTGGTGTTGGACTTCTGACCTGACACCAATATAATACATTAATGTTGTTTTAAGCAAATGAAATTTTGGTAAGTTGCTACAGAAGCAATAGGAAACTAATACCATGTGTAAAGGTAGAAATCCACATATAAGACCACAATACACTAAACTAAAAAATATGAGCAGTATAAAACACATTTTAAATTATTAAATTCTTTAATTTTAATTCTTTGGTCTTCACTAGTAGACTATTTGATGACTTCATATTTAAAATAAGCATATTTGCATAAATAACCGTATGTATGAATAGAGTCACACTAAAATTGATCAAATAATTGATTTAATGATAAATTAATCTATCAAAAAGAACACTCAAATGTTTCTAATTAAAAACAGAATACTTAAAAATACAAACAATGGGGGGTGCCTGTGTGGTTCAGTCAGTTAAGTATACAATTCTTGGTTTTGGCTCAGATCATGACCTCTCAGTCTTGTGGGTTCAAGGCCCACGTTATGGAGCCTGCCTGGATTCTCTCTCCCTTTCTCTCTGCTCCTCTCCCACTTGTGCTGTCTCTGTGTGTCTCAAAATAAATAAATAAACTTAAAAAATTTTTTAAATAAAAAGTTAAAATACAAATACAAATAATGGTTGTACTTTTTAATTGTAATTAATGATATGAGAAAAACATTGTTTCTTTTTTTGTGTCTCTTTGGCCATTACCATCTAATTTCTGTTTTCTTACACCTATTTTGATGTTCTACCTTCACCTGTGTGAGGAAAACATTCACAGTATATAGAATTTGAGTAAGGTATTGGACATGATCATCCTCTACTTTTAACATGTAGTTTTTGCAGCATATTTGTTTGTATCAACAGGTTATATTTAATTACTGGTAAAACAGGATTTAATACTTAATTAGTCCCCTCATAGAAAATAGCAGGCAAATTAATATTTTAGTACCTGATAATATTTTAGATATTTATATACCAAAGTGAATAATAGAAATTAAAATATACCATTTCATTCTGGAGTGTATTACTTAAAGTCATAAGTCATTATCTTGCCAAAAAAAAGTTTGGGGAAAGGAGACAAAGAAAAATACACTAATGTTGAAAAACACTAATGCTAAGGGATAGCATTCCTATAAGCTACCACCATAAAAGACCATTAGCTTATAAATGTCTAGAACTAAGGTAGAATGTTATCTGATTTCTGAGAATAAATTTAATAGTTTGCCTTTAATTTGCATTGTGTTTCCTGTTACTGGGTAAAAGGTCCAGGTGCAACATTGTGACTATTTTCTGCATTGTACTACAAATTCATAGGAAAAAACTTTATCTGCTAGTATAAGAATATGTCATTTTAATAGATGGCTGAGGCCAATGTAATGTAAAGTGAGTAGACTTGTTTCTTGAATATTATTTTAAAAGCTAGCATAATTTACCTTTGTCTTTATTCCTCAAAGGTTAGGAAAGATATGGATAGCATTTCAAATGCTTGCATGTTCATTTTGGGAAAATTATATGGGATTTAGAAAATAATTTATACAAGATTGTCAATAATAAAAATCTAGACATCAGGGCAATATTAGTGCCAAATTTGTCATTAATCTACAAAACTGAATATAGTCCATGCTATTAGCACTCAAGCTCTTGTAACCACAAATTGACTGATTAACTTGTTTCACTCTTATTTTTCTGACTCTTTCCTATGGAATGAAAAGATGACCTATTGAATTATAAACATAATAAGATCACATCAACATGTTCTTTCTTCCACATACAGCAAATGTAATTAAATGAAACAAGTATTAGTGAACATTTTATTAAATAAGTCTAAAACATTATTTCCTTATTCTTAGTACTTTGGGACTCTAGGACTCAGTTTTTATGTAAGATAACCAATAATAAAAAATCAGTCTATAAAATATTTTTATTTTCTCAGAGAAAATAAAGTTATATAAAAAGCACTAAAAGAACTATAGTGTGATAACATATTGAGTTGCATGAAACACTAAGTTGTATTATTAATGAAAAAATTATTTTTCATTCAGTAAATACTCCCACATGAAGCAAAAAGGAAAGAGAGTGACATACTTACACTAATGTATCGGAACACTATTATTTCTAATCCCACTCCCTAACCAAACACACTCTAGCCATTTGAGTTCTGAACTGATAAAGGCCAAAACCCAAAAGAGAATCCTATTCACAACAATTTGGATTATCATAGAGTATATTAATTCAGGGCTCTTTTGGAATCTGAAAGATGCCTAATGAATTGCATATATAACTGAATATTTCTAGATTTCCAAAATGTGCCCACAGTAATTGAACTATATATAAATATCAAATATATAAATGAAAAACAATTAAAAAATTTTTAATGTTTTTATTTATTTTTGAGAGAGAGAGAGAGACTGAGTTCTAGTGGGGGAGGGGCAGAGAGAGAGTGAGACACAGAACCCGAAGAAGGCTCCAGGCCTTGAGCTTTCAGCACAGAGCCCGATGCAGGACTTGAACTCATGAACCATGAGATCATGACCTGAGCCAAATTCAGACGCTTAACTGACCGAGCCACCCAAGTGCTCCAAAATGCAAAGCAATTTTTAAATAGCATTCATTTGAATAAAAACTTTGTGTTTTACGGCACCAAAAAGAAGCAAAATACAGACTTGAAAATGTTTTTTCTTTATCAGTGTTAAACTCATTGTGTAATAAGTCAGTGGTTTCAGGCTTCCAAGTAGAGACAATTCCTGGCTCATACATCAATGTGAAAGTCCTATTAAAGATTTTCAGAATCAGGGAAAGCAGTAGAGAAAAAAACTAAATTACAGAGGGAAATAACCATGTGACTAAAGCATGTGAATATTTAGTAAATAGTTTCCATTTAAAATACGTATTATTGACTAATTCAATTACTTATAATGCACTTCAATTATTTATTTTATTTTTTAAAAGGTTATATATTGATTTTTGAGAGAGAGACACAGAGTAAGAGAGAATGAGCAGGGGAGGGGCAGAGAGGAGAGAGAGAATCCTAAACAGGCTCTGCACTGTAGGTATGGAGCCCGACATGGGGCTTAAACCCACAAACCATGAGATCCTGACCTGGACTGAAACCAAGAGTCAGATGTTTAACCACTGAACACCCAAACACCCCACGCTTCAATTATTTTAGAAAATATTTTAATCTAAACTCCATCAGTATGCTATAAAGATAATTTAATGTGGCAAACTTTACAAATTACAAATACCTTTTTGAGATGGCTATATATTACAAAAATGATGATAAATTCTTCTTGTTGCTGAGTATCACGAGATAGATTCATAGACTTATTGACATTTAATTATTCTTTTTACCAATTAGCTTCACAATGAGCTTCTAAAAATTTTGTATCATAAATATCCTTGCAAATTTTCATCCCTCAAAGTCTACGGAAATGGTCTAGACAGATTTCCACTTGTCTTCTCTGTAAATGAAGATTTAGTCTCACTCCCAACCATCAGGATAGTATAATTCTGTGATCTACATATGTAATTCTTCCTCCAATCATTATAATTTTTTCAATTCTTTGTAACTCAAAATACATGTATATCTTCTTAGAAAAGTCAAAGGCAGAAATTAAAAGCTTAAAGTGATGAATTAGAGCAGGGATGTTCTGCAAAATTAGTTTAACCACATACGGTGCAAATATATCTTACTCATTTAAAAATTGAAATCAAATTATTTCTTTTTCTTTAATTATTTTTATAAAATAATTATAAAATCATATTTTATAAAAATTATTATTTTTCTTTAAAATAAATCATACACAATCCTGATAGTATTTTAGACTGTTGTATCCACATAGAGCTTATGTTTCTCTATTAATTTACAGAAGAAAAACTGATTCATGAATTCAGTCTCTAATTCTTTCAAATGATGGGATCACTAAATATCAATACATTTCTCCTTACAGGTAAAATTAGAAAGTGACTGCTAACTCAAAAAAAAATTACTGGTTCAGAAAAAAATCTCAGTTCCAGCAGTGCCATTACTAAATATATGAGATTTAGAGTTATTTTTGATTAGCTCCAATTTTGGCATGATTACTCCTATTCCTGATTGAATAACCTCTAATGATTTTTTTCCTGTACCATTATTTAGGCTTTTAGGAATATCCTTTTAATCTTAAATTATGTTCTTGTTTTTAAAAATATGTCATACGTTTTTGTCACTACTTCTATTCTGATTTTCCCTAATTACATGTTTATAGTTAAATGTTAATAATAAATACAAATTTATGTCTATTTCCTAATAAATTCTAACAAATGAGTATATAAAACTTGATTCAGAGTAAAAGCCACAGTACTCTAGAAAGAAACAAGAACCCTGACTTCTGGGTTTACCATCATTTATTTCCTGCATAACAGCCTTCTCATTGTTTTCCCTTCTTCTATATTGTCTTGCTATAGACTATTCTCTGGATATGTGATACATTTCTGCCAGTTCTTTCTTTAAGCAGAATGTTGAAATGTGCCACTTCTTTCTGGCCTCTATGATATCAGATCAGAAATATGCTCTTATTTAAATTGATGTTCCTCTAAATACAAGTGTCATTTTTCTCTATTTTTAAAATGTTTTCTTTGTCCTTAATATTTATAAGTTTAATTAGAATACATCTTCATGGGTATTTCTTTGGATTTATTCTATTTAAATTTCTCTGGACTTCTTGAATCCATAGGTTTATGTCTTTTTCCAGATTTGATAAAAAGCACAGTCATTTTTTCAATGAATATTTGTTCAACCCTACTCTCTTACTCCTTTTTCAGGCATGCTGATAATAATTGTCAATCTTAAAAGTCTCAGAGGCTCTGCTCATTTCTTCCAATCATTTTTTCTCTGTTGTTCAGATTAAATAAACTATTGATTGGTCCTCAAGTTCACTTATTCTATCCTCTGTTATCTCCACTCTACAATTGAGCCCATCCAGCAAAGTTTTTTTCCCCTTATTATTTTAATTTTCAGTTATACAGATACTATTTGGTTTATTTACTTAATTTTCTTTCTTTTATTTAATTTTCTTTCATTTGTTTTAAAAGAATTTGTAATTGTTTGTTGAACAATAAATAATTATAAAGAGAGCCTCAGGGATACTTAAAAAATCTTGACAGATAATTCTAATATCTAATTAATTATAGTATTAGCATTAGTTGATTGTTTTTTTCAAGTACGCTTTTCCTGATTATTGATATTTTAAATATATATTATATGATATATAACATGCATGATGTACACAAAATACATAAAAAATAAAACATATACAAATTGGAAATGAAATAATTTTTATTACATCCTACACCTTCTGAGTATTATGTATTTTTAGTGAGAGCTTCATTATGGATGATTTACTTGTTTGTACATAAACTAACTTCACTGCTAGTCAATGAAGTCCTTGATCAAAGGTATTAGTAAATTACTTATCTCCCTAACCTCTACAGTGTGTAACATATTACTTTTAACAGAAAATATACTGGAGAAAATTTAATTTGTTCTATTAAAATCTACATATTCTTTTTTATTTTTAAGTTTATTTTTGATAGAGAGAGAGAGTGAGCAGGGGAGGGATAGAGAGGGGGACAGAGGATCCAAAGCAAGCTCTATGCTGACAGGAGAGGGCCCAATGTAGGGCTCAAATTCAGGAATCATGAGCTCATGACCTGAGCAGAAAACGAATCCTTAACTGACTGATTCCCACGTGCCCCTGAAATCTACATATTCTTTAATAAACTTTTTGCTTTATAAAATTCCAGACAACTTAAAAATTACAGAAAATGTTTCATTTTGTTTTCATTTAAGTAGTGCATGATCCCAAACAATGTGAAATTAAATGTAAAATCAAATGGAGGTACTTTATAAAAACATATATTCTTATATATTCTTGATTTTGAGTTAATATTAATCAATGAAAATTGCATTTATAACAATACAGTAGGTATACATTTGGTCTCATTTTTATTGAAGTAGTGTTGAGAGAGTTTTTAATGTTAATTTTTAATTTCTCACCCTTGAGACAAGTTCAATGATGAAATAAGATTGTTCATCATCACAATGTGCTTGAGTATCATGATATGGACAAAATATAGTTCTGTGTTAACTAAAACAACATTAAACCAAGATATGTGTATATGTATGCATTTGTTTATACACATACCTATATTTGCATATATACATATACATTATATACACTATACATATTTTACATATATTATAAAATATAAATATATATGTAATATAATTTATAGAATACATATTATATAACACATGCACACACACAAGGGGTGTGTGTGTGTGTGTGTGTACTCAGAAACACCCTTTAAAATGAAACTAAGTAATTTTTGATTAAATAAAATCATATTCTAAAATGGTTTCTCAGTGCCCCATATATAAATTGGAAGGAAATTATAGTCTCCCAAACTGTTACATAGTAAAAAACAGTACGTGAATAACAGTTTGGCACAAGAAATCCTGCCCAATCACTTGCACGGTTGAAAAGAAAACTATTGAGGGGCACCTGGGTGCCTCAGTGGGTTAAGCGCCTGACTTCAGCTCCAGACATGATCTCACAGTTTGTGAGTTTGAGCCTGCATCCAGCTCTGTGCGGCTGTGTGATGACAGCTGGGAGCCTGGAGCCTGCTTCAGATTTTGTGTCTCCCTCTCTATCTGCCCCTCCCCCGCTCATTCATTTTCTTTCTCTCTGTCTCTGTTTCTCTCTCAAAAATAAATAAAACACTAAAATAAAAGTAAAGAAGGTTGATGGGGGGGTGGAGGAGAGGGGAAAATGGGCATGGAGGAGGGCACCTGTTGGGATGAGCACTGGGTGTTATATAGAAACCAACTTGACAATAAACTATAATCAAAAAAATAAATAAAAGTAAAGAAAACCATTGAGCTTTCAACATCTAAAGAAAGAAAAAAGCAGAAAAAATAAGAAAAGTCCAAGACTTTATTCAATCACCTGCTATTTAAAAATCATAATCCCCTACATGAGTCTTATGATGCATATTTATCAGGGGAAAATAAGTGCATACTACAAAGGTCTACTCACTTAAGGGTTAGCTAAATTTGAATTCAAACTATTGAAAATAAGTATTTTATATGCCATGAATTTTTTCCCTGACTTACTTTAAGTCATCTAACTATCATTTCATTGTGAACTGCAGTAAAAAAGAAAGTAAAATGTTCCTGAAGCACCTTGTAAGAGAAATCTTCTCACCTTCTATAGGAATTACTAATGAAGATAATCACTATGTAATGTAGTAATGTACTGGAATTCAAAATCCATATCAATGAGAATTTCTAAATTTTTGTTAAGAACTAATAAATAGTTAGTGGTGTGGAAATGTTAGGATTCTGAGTAAATGCTCAAGAAAGAATTCTTGAGACGTCTTCAGTACAAAAAGGATATTTAGTAAAGCATGGAAACAGGACCCATGCCAAAAGAGCTGCCCTGAAATTGTGAGAAGCAACTAATTATATATGTTCAAATTGCAAAAGGGTTAGCAACAGCATAAACCTCTAAGGAATTTGGGAAGCAAGGACCTTGAGGGAGCTAGCTCTTGTTAGGAAAAGGTCATTTATTACTGTCTAATAAAACCTTAGTCATGAAACCTTTCAGATGTGTATCGGTGGGCCATATGCTCAGAAGATGATTGCTAACATGTATCTTGGGGGTAGAGACAAAGGAAGTTTCCAAAGGAATTGTTATATGTTAAAGGAGACTTACAGGATCCTGGAGATCAGGTTAATGTTAAGCTAAGATTGTGTTTTCTCCTTAGCAATGTATCAATATCAAGACAGTTGAGTTCCTAGAGGAAGGTCACTATGCCTGTCTCAAAGACTTTCAATGTTGTAAGGAAATTTAATTTTTTTCTTTTCCCTTTATTTCCTACATCACTTGGGATAGGTTTACTTGTGATAAAATTTATCATACTTTATTATAAAATGGCAGAGTGATTTCAGGGCTATATATCAAGTATATGTGTAGGTTGTTGTCACAGCAAGACTTCTATCCTCAGCAGGATAGGACTTTTACTATTGTTTATTCTAAAACCAATGCATTTTTTTTGTAGCTCTTACCCTCATCAAAGGCATTTAGTACCTAATGTGCAGCCTGGGAAAAATATGTAAAATTCAACCATTCTCTTTCAAAGTTGCATTTTATTAAGAAACTGCAAACGAACTAAAACTTTTCCTTATGTAAAAAAGAATTTGAATTCTGTATTTATTTCTTATTCCTGAACATATTCAAGTATCCATAAACCAACATTTCCCAAAGCACATTTTGCAGCAAACTAATACCACTAACTCTTTGAAAAATTATTGAATGGATGATAAGTACTGGTTTGACTGATAAGTCAAATAGGTTTTCATATTACAGAAATTCTTGGAATTTTTAATATGCTAATAGAATTTGTGAATATTATATAGTGCATCATTATTTTCCAAATGCATTTGGCCAGAGAGCCATTCACCTTATTTTTCTTCCCATACCCCAAATTATCATCTCAATGCAATTCTGAGAAATCAACTGCAGAAATGCTGCCCTAAAAAATAATTTCCTTTAAATTAGCAAAGCTTATTCTTTTGTTTTGTTTGATAATTCACTTAGAAGAGCACAAGAAACCCTCCAACAACACACAAACACATCTTTATTATCCTTCAAAGCTTACTGTGCTGTCTGTTTTCCGGGCTTTATACCTGAGTGCAATTGTTTTTATCCTTTTCTGGCACCAAGCAGAAAATCCTCTTCTCATTTTAGATTTTAACCCCTTGATCAGGAGGAAATGCATAGCAGCTGACTTTTACAACTATTAGCACATTCTTTCAAAAGCAGCATTGTGAAGCTTCTTCTAGTTAGCTGTCATCAGTTGTATGTAAAATTTGATGCTAACATTAAAAAGGCATGCTAGCTCTCATACTAGAGAATAGCTAACTTAAAGTCCTGACTCCAGTTCTCTTTATAACCTTGAACAAATATTTAACCTATTAGAATATTATCTTCTTCATTTTTTAAAAGGCCATCATAAAAGTAACTACCTCACAGTGTTCTTATAAGGATTAAGTGATGCAATGCATATAAATTCTCTTTATATAACAGTGCAGACCAAAGAGTAAGCATTTGATGCATGGCAATTT
Source organism: Cryptoprocta ferox (assembly GCA_028646485.1). NCBI lineage: Eukaryota > Metazoa > Chordata > Mammalia > Carnivora > Eupleridae > Cryptoprocta > Cryptoprocta ferox. Next base: position 62,509,256 of record CM053578.1, on the reverse strand, counting down.
TTAGTACGGGCATTGTCAATATTTCCATTCTTTTAAGCTAAGAATTGTCACATATCATCCAGTAGCAAAGCTTTTCTCCAAATCCTCACAGAACTTGCTCTATCACCTTTGCATACATAGTATTTTATAAAAGTTATATAATGCTCATCAAATGGTTGTCCACATCTGTATCATCAGCATCTATCATGGTACTTGACCTATAATAAGTGCCTATGATTACTGGAAAAAAAAAAAAAGAATAACCATGTATATAATTGCACAAAATGACGGGAATCTTGTGAAGAAAAAATATTATTCTAAACATTTGCAAATCTACTGTTATATCTACATCTACTATCATTTTTTATTCAACCATGTAAGAAACCAGATTATCTGAAATTCAAATATTTCATAAAATCTGGCTAAATAGTAAAACATTAAATATTAAACAAAATCTTTTTATTAGCAAATAACATTTCTGTTTATGGTGAAAGTCTTGCTTACATGTCAAAATCATATATTTGACATTTAATTTGTTACTTGTACTTTAGGTTACTTTGTATTTGAATTATAAACTACAAAGGATGCTTTGATTTCCTGATGAGTATGTGATTCGCCTTATCTATCACAGTTATTTTTGATAATTTCAAGAGACCTCCCTTTTCTAACATTTATATGCTTTTTGATCTTGTAGTTGAGTTTACAACACTCCAAGTATAGTTTGTGCCCTTATTATTTGCTCTCTATAATACAAAATATTAAAAAGAGTTAAAAAAAAAAAGACAGAAATCATGTCATTACACAGCTAAAAAAATCTAGTATTTTATAAGCATTTTCATTTTGGTATTAATAAAACTCATCTAACAAAAACTATCAGGGATAATCTGTAGTCCCAAAAGTTGGGTTAATTAACTTGCTACAACAAGGGAGATTGCTCACCAGAGAAACCATGGCCCTCTGGGTAAGTGGTAGTAGGAAAGATTTTGTAAAGGCAAGGGCTGGCCATAAATGTTTCTGAGGCGGGGTTAACATTTGCACAGATCAAGTCTGGATTTGTTGCTGTCATGATACAAGAAAAACTTAATACTGAGTTTTCAGCCATCTTGATTGAGAAGTAGCAAAGAAGGGTTGGGGCCATCATTGGCAAGAAAGCAGTCACTCAAATAAAGAAGATAATTATGAGACTTTAATGTTACAGTATGGACTTGGGAGAAATACCGTTTGCTGTTAACTTTAGCAGTATCTATTACATAGCTTGATTAACGGCAAGGCCAAATATGCATATAATTTTTATATATTTAAATATTTTTCATTTATTTATTTCCCTCAATCAATAGACTTTAAGTTCTTTGACTTACTCGTTTTTAAATTCCCAGGTTTTGTGATACAGGAAAAGATCCACAAATATATGTTTATGTGGAAGAAAAAAAAAAGGAATGAAGATAATAACCAATGTATATTAAAAGATTATCACAACCATAATAAAACTATAGACAATTAAATCTATAGATAAAGGATATGAGTCTAAATCCACAATCTCTCTTTTGTATGTGGAATATCATAGCCTTCTTTTTGGTGAAATTATTTTATATTAATATGAATGTTATATTATATAAAATCACTTTAAAACCTTTGCTGATAGGAGTGCCTGGCTGGCTCAGTCAGTAGAGCATGTGACTCTTGATCTTGGGGTTATGAATTCAAACTCCATGTTGGATGCAGAAATTACTAAAATTATTTTGCTGATAAACTGATATTATTCTTTTCTCCTCAGTGTACATCTTTCTTTGTATTATGAAAATTAACTGTTAGAACTGTCTCAAAAATGTTATCTAATAGTCCAATCTTCCACAAGGCTTTGAATTTATAAGATCATCTATAAGATATGTGCTTGAATATACTGATTGATAGTAGTGAGCCTGACAGAGAGTCATTAGGGAAAATTAGCAGTAGATATATTTTCTGAACTTGCTTTCTCTGAGAAATAGGTGAGAGACCTTTGTAAATTATAATCTTAAAACTATAATCTTAAAACATTGTAATAGACATTTTTTAAAAACTCTGGATCTTTGAAGCAATACTGAATTGAGAGATTTGCTTTGAAACTGCCCCTCCAATAACTGGAATACTTGCATTTTCTGACCAACAGTAAATATGAAAAAAAAGAGAGGAAAAAAATGTAAAGTTTATCAGAAATGAGATCACAGAGACATCTCTTCTGGTAAGCAATAAAACACCACAAATATATGCAAACATGTATACCAGAAGTCTATTAAAACTGTTCTCTTTTATTGTATTTATTTATAACAAAATATTTAGTCATGGTCTGTAACTTTATGCAATTAACAAAAGGTTATGGGTGTCTAAGACTTTTGAGAGACTACTAACACAATTATCAAATTTAAAAAATGATTTCTCTGAGTTTTTTAGAAATATTTTGCTTATTACAGTCTTGATGATTCTAAAATGGGGTTTTATTGGAACCTTGGTATTGATGATTGGAAAAATTTAATTAGCTATGCTTAATGTTTAAAAACTTATTTTCACTGTCATTTGTTAAAATATATCAGAATAGAGTGCATATAAATTGCTTAAAATTAGATTTTCTTTTTTAGCTTCAAGTTTTTATTTAAACTTCAATTAGTCAAAATGCAGTATAATATTACTTCCAGGTGCAGAATTTAGTGATTCATCACTTACATACAACACCCATTACTCATTACAAGTGCCTTCCTTAATACCTATCACCCATTTAACCATCCTCACACCAACCTACCCTCTAAAAATTCTGTTTGTTCTTTATAGTTAAGAGTCTCTTTTCTGGTTCGCCTCTCTTTTTTTCCCCTCTATATTCATATGTTTTGTTTCTTAAATTTCACATGAGTGAAATCATATGGTATTTGTCTCTTATTTCACTTAGCATCACTTAGCATAATGCTCTCTAGCTCCATCCACATCATTGCAAATGACCAGATTTAATTCTTGTTGATGACTGAGTAATATTCCATTTTATATATATACCACATGTTCTTTATCCATTCATCAGTCCATGGACATTTGGGTTCTTTCCATAATTTGGCTATTGCTGATCATGGCGCTATAAAAATCAGGGTGCATGAATCCCTTTGAATAAGTATTTTTGGATCTTTGGTCAAATAGCTGACAGTGCAATTGTTGGGTAGTAGGGTAGTTCTATTTTTAACTTTTTGAGGAACCTCCATACTGTTTTTCCAGAGTGGCTGCACCAGTTTGCATTCCCACCAACAGTGCAAGAGGGTTCCCCTTTCTCTGCATCCTCACTAACATTTGTTGTTTCTTGTGTTGTTAATTTTAGCCAATCTGACAGGTATAAGGGATAGCTCATTATAGTTTTGATTTGCATTTCCCTGATGTTGACCATCTTGTCATGTGTCTGTTGGCCATCTGTATGTCTTCTTTGGAAAAATGTCTATTCATGTCTTCTGCCCATTTTTTCCAAAATCAAGAGCTGGACACTTAACCGACTCAGCCACCAAGGTACCCCTTTCTACTCATTATTTTTTACATTTTTTAATGTTTATTTATTTTGTGTGTGAGAGAGAGAAAGCATGACTGGGGGAGGGGCAAAGAGAGAGGAAGAGAGAGAATCCCAAGCAGACTCCACACTGTTAGTGCAGAGCCAGACATAGGGCTTGATCTCACGAACTGTGAGAGAAGTCCTGAGCCCCAAACAAGAGTTGGACAATTACCTGACTGAGGCACCCAGGCATCCCCCTTTATGCCCAGTTTTTTAACAGGATTATTTGTTTTTTGAGTGCTGAGTTTGATGTTCCTTATATATTTTGCATACTAACCCTTTATCAGATATGTCTTTTGCAAATTTCTCCCATTTCAAAGGTTGCCTTTTAATTCTATTGTTTCCTTCACTGTGCAGAAGGTTTTTATCTTGATGAAGCCCCAGTAGTTTATTTTTACTTTAGTTCCCTTTGCTTCAGGAGACAGATCTAGTAAGAAGTTGTTTCCACCCATGTCAAAGAGGTTGCTGCCTGTGCTCTTCTCTAGAGTTTTTATGGTTTCCCATCTCAAAATTAGGTCTTTCTCCCATTTTGAATTCATTTTTGTGTATAGTGCAAGAAAGTGGTCCAGTTGCACTTTTGCATATTGCTGTCCAGTTTTCCCAACACCATTTGTTGAAGAGATTGTCTTTTTTTTCCACTGGATATTTCTGCTTTGTCAAAGATGAGTTGACCATATAGTTGTGGGTCTATTTCTGGGTTTTCTTTTTAGTAATGTTGCAGGATACAAAATCAATGTACGGAAATCTGTTGCATTTCTATACACCATTAATGAAATGGTAGAAAGAAATCAAGGAAACAGTCCTATTTACAATTGCACTAAAAACTGTAAGACACCTAGGAATAAACCTAACTGAAGAGATAAAGATCTGTACTGTAAAAACTATAAAACACCTATGAAAGAGTTTGAAGATGACACAGAGCTATGGAAAAACATTCCTTGTTCACGGATTGGAAGAACAAATTTTGTTAAAATGTCTGTACTACCCAAAGCAATCTACACATTTAATGCAATCTCTATCAAAATGCCACCAGTATTTTTCACTGAGCTAGAACAAACAATCCTAAAATTTGTATAGAACCACACACACACACACACACACACACACACACACACACAAACCCAAATAGCCAAAATTATCTTGAAAAGCAAAGCTGGAGGCATCACTATTCGAGACTTGAAGTTATATTACAAAGCTTTAGAGATCAAGACAGTATGGTATTGGCACAAGATACACAGATTAATGGAACAGAATAAATTTGGATTTAAAATGCTACATTACATGAAGGCAAGATTCTTTCATGGTGGTTTTTAAAATGACTATAATCATTTTATATTCTTTCACTTCCTAAAATTACTGAAAAAAATTCTATAGACAATATTAAAGTCTTGAAAAGTAGATTATTTGCCATTTCAGAAAAAAGACTGTTTCAATAAACCAATTTCTCCTTAATATACAATTGTGTTAAGACAGATTTTATTTAGGTAGCAAAATTCTAATAAGCAATTCATATTGGTAGCAACATTCCATTTTGGGATGGTCTAGGCAAAGCATCCAGTTTACATTTCAATAAATTTATACTGGCACACGGAATAAATGTGGATATAGTCCCTGTTACTGGCTTCCTGCCCCAAGCTTAACCCTGGAAACAATACAAAGGAAAAAGAGAGAAAGAAGCTTTCTAAAAAACTGATACCAAACTCTGAGAAACCATTCTGGCAAGAAAGAAAATGCAGTCTAAACCAGGCGGCACTACAGTCTGGGAATATTTTGAATGCAGTTTTTGTGCATTTTGTATTTTTTTCTCTCCACATTACCTTGGGCGTGCTAATGTGTTCTTGTTTGATCTTTTGACACTGTATTACAAAAACCAGTTATTATAGCCAAGGTTATCCAGGTTTTGTTGGAATAACATCAAGACAGTACCAGTACAAAAATGTGGCCAGGAAGGGAATATGATACAGATAGACCAGATAAATTAGAAAACTCCTACCTTCCTTGCCCCTCCATCCTTGTAGTCCCAGGGCCAGGAGATTCAAATCAAAGGAGATTATCACCTTGAATTTCTATAGTCCACATTCAAAGTCTAAACTTTTTGAAGTTTAAGAGTATTGTGAGAATGGAATTGCAGAGTTCCTTGAAGGACAAAATTACAACTTAGTGTGGTAGTAATATGAGTACTTCACTATCTACAGCGTTCTTCCCCCAGGTCATAACCTTCAACTTTTCTCACAGACAGGGTACAAATCACAGTGTGGGCAGTATTTCCTCTGAGAAAACTACCCAGATTCATCTTTTTTTTTTTGCCTCTAAAAATTAATTTTTATTATTATTTTTAATATAATTTATTGTCAAATTGGTTTCCATACAACATGCAGTGCTTATCCCAACAAGTACCCTCCTCAATGCCCATCACTCAGTTTTCCCTCTCCCCCACCTCCCATCAACCCTCATTTTGTTCTCAGTATTTAAGAGTCTCTTATGGTTTGCTTCCCTCCCTCTCTGTAACTTTTTTTTTTTTTTTTTTTTACGCCTTTCCCATCCCCATGGTCTTTTGTTAAGTTTCTCAAGATCCACATATAAGTGATATATCAAAGGGAGAATAAGTTCCGGAACAAAAAGATTACACATATGTTTTATATCACTGCTATGGAATGTGACAATAAACAGAAATGTGTACACTGTGAAAAAGAGAGTAAACAGTGCAGAGAGCTCAAGAATAATAACCACTCTCAGGTACATGGGTAGCTCAGTCAGTTAAGGGTCTGACTCTTGATTTTTGGCTCAGGTCATAATCTCTCGGTTCGTGGGAAGCCCTGTGCTGGGATTCTCTCTCTCTCCCAATCTCTCTGCCCTTCCCCTGCTTGCTCTGTCTCTGTGTGTGTCTCTCTCTCTTTCTCAAAATAAACAAACATTTAAAAAAGAATAATAACCATTCTCAATGAAGGGGAAGATTTAGCAATTAGTAATATGAATTAAGTGTTAGTAATATGAATTAAAGATCAAGAAGTTCCAAAGAACAAGACAGCAATAACTAGTATGAAAAGTATAACAATGAAAATTTTATAAATATATGAGATTATGTCTGTTTTCAACTTTGAAAAATAAAGTACTTGCAATAAAAAAGCTGAAAAACAGGAAAATCAATGACTTTTCTTGAATCCATCAGAGAGCTAAGATCATAGGGCAAACTCAGTTTAAATCTGGAAAGGCAGTTGAATCCAGAGAGGCATAGCCAAGACCTACTTATTTAGAGCAGAAACTGGTAGGAACACTTAAATACTAATTTTAAGGAATTGCAGTGAGTCTGATGAGTGACAAACTTTTTAAGTCTTCAGTCTTGGGGGAAACACACACATTTCTGGACTGCCCCTTCCAGAACCCCAGGAGATCTCAAAGATCTCTTCATAGTCATGACAAAGAAAAAAGAGAAGAAGCCTGGACCCTCTCCATAACAAAGGCCTACTTTTCAGGAGAAAAGTCTGTTAGAGCCTTATCCCAACTGAGGGAATAGAATTCCTCTGACTCTAAGTGCTCTAGAGCCTTCATGTCACACCTGCAAAGGGGAAAAAACAAAACAAAACAAAAGATCACAGTCCACAGGGGTGAGGACTTCAAGTAAACTGATTAGAATTCTGCATCCAGGGAGGAGAATAGAAACCTGGCAGGAGCAAAGCTATGGTAGTTGAGAAACAATTTGCAGGTAACCTTTCCAAAGCACAGGCCCACCAAAAGACTGAGATTTTTTTTTAATTTTTTAACGTTTATTTATCTTTGAGAAATAGAGACAGAGCATGAGTGGGGGAAGAGCAGAGAGAGAGGGAGACAGAGAGCCTGAAGCAGGCTCCAGGCTCTGAGTTGTCAGCACAGAGCCCGATGCAGGGCTTGATCCCACAAACCATGAGATCATGACCTGACCCAAAGTTGGACATTTAACAAACTGAGCCACCTAGGCGCCCCAAGACTGATATTTAATGAAAAGATTACACAATACTCCCTCGCTTCCACATAACACCGTATCACACTAAAATAATATATAGTACCCTGTCATCTGTAAATAGTGAAAGTTTTGCTTCTTATATACCAATTTGGATGTTTTATTTTTCACGTCTGATTGCTGTGGCTAAGACTTCCAGTACTATGTTGAATAAAAGTGGTGAAAGTGGACATCCTTGTCTTGTTCCTGAGCTCAGAGGAAAAGCTCTCAGTTTTTTAATTTTTTTAATGTTTATTTATTTCTGAAAGAGAGAGAGACAGAGTGTGAGCAAGGGAGGGACAGAGAGAGAGAGGGAGACACAGAATCTGAAGAACTCTCCAGGCTCTGAGCTGTGCCCGGTGTAGGGCTCCAACTCACAGACCATGAGATCATGACCTGAGCCAAAGTCAGGTGCTTAACTGAGCCACCCAAGCACACCATCTGTTTTTCACTGTTGAGTAAAATGTTAGCTGTGGATTTTTCATATATGGGCTATTGAGGTATCTTCTCTCTAAACCTACTTTGTTGAGAGTGTTTACCATGAATTGATGTTGTACTTAGTCCCATGATTTTTCTGCATCTACTGAGATGATCATATGGTTTTTATCCTTTTTCTAGTGAATGTGATGTACCATGTTGATTGATTTGCAAATCCTGAACCACCTATGCATCCCTGGAATAAATCGTACTTGACCATGGTGAATTATTTTTTAATGTACTGTTGGATTTGGTTTGCTAATATTTTGTTGCAGATTTTTTTTTGAATTGGTAGCACTAGGATTTATTAAGCTGTGCCTTAGGAAAGAGGCTCACTCATGGTGCTCTTAATGTATAAAGCTAGGGCATGCTACCAATTCTTCTTAAGCAATGACAGTAGGATATGACAGCTAAGTGGATGTTTACATAGGTTCATAATCTATCATCTTCATATGGCCAATGGCCACTGCCAGACACAACACCTTCTTCATCTTGAATTTGATCATGGATGTGGCTTTGATATGAGCCACCATTTTCTCATTGTAGGGCAGCAAGGAAGGAATTTGTCAGCCTCATTAATGCCTGGGCCCAGTATCCATGGGGTCTGCTTGATCAGAGATTCTGAAGCCAAAACGGCATCATACTTCTGGGCTAGCTTCTTGACCAATTTCTTACTCTTGTTGAGTTTCTTCAACACTTCAATGTCTACATGGGACATTATCTATATGGACCAAGGCCAAGCCACAACCTTGGCCTCATTACAGTGCTGCAGGTCCCCCAGAATACATATGGATAATTTGGGGGCAGGGAGTGGACTTAAGCTTGATGACGCATGCCTGAGAAACATTTGTCCTAGTTCTTCTGGCCAATCTTCAGCTCAATCATCTCCAAAAACTTCCAGCACTTGCACTAGTTCCAATATATGACATCCCACACCACCATGTAGAAAGTGTCACAGGAGACTTTGCTGGACATAGTGACTGGAGCCAAAATAACTTGAAAAGAGATTTGTTGAGAATTTTTTGCATCTATGTTCATCAGAGATATTGACATGTAGTATCTTTGTAGTGCCTCTATCTGGTTTTGGTATCAGGGTAACGCTGGTCTCATAGAATCAATCTAAAAACTTTCCTTCCTCTTCTATATTTTGGAATAGTTTGAGAAAAACAGGCATTAACTCTTTTGTTTTTTTTATTTTTATTTTAAGTAGGCTCCACACCCAGTGTGGGGTTTGAACTCATAACCCTGAGATTAAAAATCACATGCTTTACAGACTGAGCCAGCCAGGCGCCCTGATGTTAAGCCTTTTTTTAAATGTTTGATAGAATTTAACTGTGAAGACATCTGGTCCTAGGCTCATTTGTTAGGAATTTTTTGATTGCTGATTCAATTTGATTGCCAGCAACTTGCCTGTTCAAATTTTCTATTTCTTCCGATTCAGTTTTAGAAAGTTTTATGTTTCTAAGAATTGATCCATTTCTTCTAGGTTGTCCAATTTGTTGGCATGTAATTTTTCATAACATTCTCTTGTAATCCTTTGTATTTTTGTGGTGTCATTTGTTATCTCGCTTTGACATATCTGGTTTTGACATTCGCTCCTTCATTTCTGATTTTGTTTATTTGAGTCCTCTCTCTTTTCTTCTTTCTGTGTCTGGCTAAAACGTTATCAATTTGGGGGTGCCTGGGTGTCTCGGTCAGTTAAGTGTTCGACTCTTGATTTCAGTTCAGGTCATGATCTCCTGGTCCAAGCACTGGCTGTGTGGAACCTGCTTGGGATTCTTTCTTTCTCCCTCTCTTTGCCCCTCTCTTGGTTGCAGGCATGCTCTCTCTCTCTCTCTCTCAAAATAAATAAATAAACTTAAAAATATATATCAATTTTATCTTTTCAAGAACCAACTCCCGATTTCGTTGTTTTATTCCGTTTTTCTACCTCCTTCAGGTGTAAGGATAGATCGCTTATTTGAGATTTTTCTTGTTTCTTGAGGTAAGTCTGTATGGCTAAGACTTCCCTCTTAACACCACTTTTGCTGCATCCCAAAGATTTTGAAACACGGTTTTCATTTTCACTTTTCTCTGTGCATTTTTAAATTTCCCCTTTGATTTATTGGTTAGACCCACTCATTCTTTAGTGGTATGCCATTTAACATCCCTGTATTTAGGTTCTTTATAGATTTTTTCTTGTGATTCATTTCTAGTTTCATATCATTGTGGTTAGAAAAGATGCATAATACTAGTTCAGTCATTCTGAATTTACTGAGACTTGTTTGGTGGCCCAACACATGATCTATTCTGGAGAATGTTTCATGTGTTCTTGAAAATAATGTATAATCCACTGCTTTTGAATGGAATGTTCTGAATATATCTGTCTGATCCATCTAGTCTAATGTGTCACCTAATTCCACTGTTTCCTTGTTGATTTCTGTAAGGTCCATAATTCATTGATGTAAATGGGGTGTTAAAGTCCCCTACTATTATTATAGTACTGTCAATTCCTTCCTTTATGTCTTTTAATAATTTTTATGGATTTAGGTGCTCTGCCAAAAAACTATTAGCCTGATTAGTGAATTTGGTAATGTTGTAGGATATAAAATCAATATAGAGAAATCTGCTACATATCTATACACTAATAATGAAGTAGAAAAAAGAGAAATTAAGAAAACAATCCCATTTAAAAATTGCACCAAAAATAATAAAATACCTAGAAATACACTTAAACAGAGAGGTGAAAGACCTATACTACAAAAACACTGATGAAAGAAATTGAAGATAACATGAACAAATGGAAAAATTTTCCATGCTTATGGCTTAGAACATTTACATTGGATTGTTAAAATGCCCATTTTTCTCAAAGCAATCACGGAATTAATGCAATCCCTAACAAAATACCAACAACATTTTTCACAGAACTAAAACAAAGAATACTGAAATACTGAGCCATAAAAGACCCAAAATAGCCAGAGTAATCTGCAGAAAGAAGAAGAAAGCTGGAGCTACTACAATTCATTTCAAAATATGCTACAAAGATGTAGTAATCAGAACAATATGATGGGGTACCTGGGTAGCTCAGTCAATTAAGTGTCAGACACTTGATCTCAGCTCTGGTCTTAATCGCAGGGTTGTCAATCCAGGCCTTGCTTTGGGCCCCCTGCTGGGTATGAAGCCTACTTAAAAACAAATAATCAAACAAACAAACAAACAACAGAAAGAGCAACAATAGTATGATAATGTCACAAAAATAAACACATATATCAATATAACAGAATAGAGAGCCCAGAAATAAATCCACAATTATATGGTCAATTAATCTATAACAAAGGAGGCAAGAATAAATAATGGGGAAAAGATATACTCCTCAAAAAATGGTGCTGGGAAAACTGGATAGCTATAGGCAAAAGAATGAAACCGGATCACCCTCTTACACCATATACAAAAATTAAACTCAAATGGGTTAAAGACCTAAATGTAAGACCTGAAACCATTAAACTCCTCAAAGAAAATATAGAAACATTTTTATAAATATGTTTCCTGAGCAAGAGAAATAAAACCAAATTAAACTACTGGAACTATACAAAAATAAAAAACTTTTGCACAGTGAAGCATCAATAAAGCAACAAGGCAACCTACTAAATGGCAGAAGATATTTGCCATATCCTTGATATGGATATCATATCTTGGATATGGATATCAGAAGATATATTTGATAAGGGACTAATATCCAAAATATATAAAGAGCTTATACAACTCAACACCAAACAACAAATAATCTTAATAAAAATTGGCAGAGAGGATCTGAATACACATTTTTCCAAAGAAGACATACAAATGGCCAACAGATGCATGAAAAGATGCTCAACATCACCAATCATCAAAGAAATACAAATCAAAACCACAAGGAGATATCACCTTACCACCACCAGAATGGCTAGAATCAAAAAGACAAGAAGTAACAAGTGTTAGTGAGGATGTGGAGAAAAAAGAATCTTTATGCATTGTTCTTGGGAATGAAAATTGATGCAGCCACAGTCAGAAACAGTATGGAGGTCCCTCACAAAATTAAAAATAGAATTATCACATGATTCAATAATTCCAACACTGGATATTTATCCAAACAAAACAAAAACACTAATTTGAAAAGATTTATGCACACCTATGTTTACTACAGCATTATTTACAATAGTCAAGACATTAAGGCAATTCACATGTCCATTTATAAAAGAATGGATAAAAAATGAGATCCCTGGGTGGCTCAGTCGGTTAAGTGTCTGACTCTTGGTTTTGGCTCAGATCATGATCTTGCGGTTCATGAGTTAGCCCCACATCAGGCTCTACACTGTTAGTGTGGAGCCTAATTGAGATTCTCTCTCTCCCTCTTTCCGCCCTTCCCCTGCTCATGCTCTATGCGATTCTGTCTCTCCCTCTCTATGCCCCTTCACTTCTTGCTTGTGCTTACTTGCTCTTTCTCTGAAAGTAAAAAAATAAACAAACAAACAAAAAAGATGCGGTACACACACACACACACACACACACACACACTAGAATATTACTCAGCCATAAAGAAGAATGAAATCTTGCCATCTGCAACAATATAGATGGACCTATAGTGCATAATAATAAGTGAAACAAGTCAGAGAAAGGCAAATACCATATGATTTCACTTATATGCAGACTTTGAGAAACACAACAAATGAACAAACAAAAAAAAGACAGACTCTTAAATATAGAGAACAAACTAGTAGTTGCAGGTGGGTGGGGGATGGGTGAAACTGATAAAGAGGATTAAGGGTACACTGACTGTGATGAGCACCGAGTAATGTATGGAATCATTAAATCATTATATGGCACACCTGAAACTAATATAATATTCTATGCTATTTATACTTCAATAAAAAGAATGTACACACACTGTAATCTTCCGAAAAGTCTTCAATAAACATTTCTGTATAACTTTAGATTGATTTTTTAAGGTAAAATAATAGTAAATTAAGGGTGAAAGAACTGTAAGACACAAAAGTTCTCTGAGGCAGAATACAAAGGGAAACTCAAAACCAGGAGAGATATAAACAAGAACATTACAGGAATGAAGCATCTAGTGTTTATAGTTTAAGAAATATTAAACATGGACACCTAGGTGGTTCAATTGATTAAACATCCAACTTTTGATTTTGGCTCAGGTCACAGTATATGAGATGGAGCCCCACTGTCAGCACAGAGCCTGTGTGGGATTTTCTCTCTCTCTCTCTCTCTCTCTCTCTCTCTCTGCCCTCCCCCACTTACTCTCTGTCTCTTCTTCTTTCAAAATAAATATTTTTTTAAAAAAAGAAGTATTAAACCAAGTACAACTGCTACCAAATTAACATGAATCCTCACACTAAAGACCTATTTGCTTCAGTCCCTAGTATCTGATACAATATATCTGGCTTTTAATAAAAAATCAGAAATCATGATAAAAGCAAGAAAAAACAGGCTGACCACATAAAGCAAACATCAGAGCCAGACTTAATAGATACTGGAATTAACAGACAGAGGATCTAAAGTAACTGTAATTCATACATTGATGATTTTAAAAGACATTAAAATGCAAGCAGACAGATGGAAACTCTAAAAAGTAATCAGAAGGAAATTGTAGAAATTAAGCTTACAGTAGCAGAAATGAAGCATGCCTTTAAGAAGATCATTGGTAGACTCAAAATTGCTGAGTAAAGAATCAGTGAGCTTGAAGTTGGTCAACAGAATCTTCCCAAAATGAAACGTCAACAGGAAAAGAATGAAAACAAAATATAATCAAGAACTACAGAAAATAGCAAACTGTATAAAATAGTACACAAATAGAATACCAGAAAGAGAAAGAAAGAATGGAAGAGAAGAAATAATTGTGGTAATGAGGGCTGAAAACTTGGAAATTTCCAAGTTAATGTCAGACTCCAAACCTCAGATCTACAAAGTCCAGAGAACACCCAAGCAGGAAAAATGCCACACACACACACACACACACACACATGCACACTCAAAGACATTATATTCAAACTGGAGAAACACAGACAAAAAAAATCTTGAAAAATGCTAAAGAATAAAAGATCTTACCTCCAGAGAAACAAAGGTAAGAATTATAGCAGAATTCAATCTTTCTGCTTGAAAGATCAGAAACCATGCAAGAAGAGGAGAGTGGATCTAAATATTTTGAGTGCTGGAAGAAAAAAACATCACCAGCCTAGAATTCTATATCTAGCAAAACCATCTTTCTATGTCTAGCAAAATCATCTTTAAAAACCAAAAGGGAAATAATTTCTCAGAAAAATAAGAACTGAGGGAATTAATCTGATACAACCAGCTCTGAAAGAGATGTTAAAAGAAGTTCTACATTAAAAAAAAGTTCTAAATAAAGAGTGATCTATATAAATAAAGAGTGTTGGAGAAAGAATAATAAAAATAAAATGTTATTTTGCTTATACTTAATTGATTTAAAAGATAACTGTTTAAGGCAATAATAGTAATATACTGGGTAAATATAGCACAGGGATAAAAATATACCTTAACACACATGAATTGGTATACTGTTATTTGAAAATGGGTTGAAGTTAGCTAAAACTGTATATTGTAAATTTGAGGACAACTATTTTCTAGAAAAATAAGAATATAAATATTTCATAAGAAAGGAGAATGCAATTATATACCAAAGAGGTCAGAAAAACAAAAGGGAAAAAAGACACATTTATATAATGTATGGATTTTATACAAAATGGGAGTTCTGAGATGAGGTTGAAGATTTGACACAGAAAAACTCATGTCAAACAAGAGAGGCCACCATTCATTGACACTGTAATAAAGTAACCATGTTTCACAAATTAACAAGACAAGGAGAGCCCTCAGGTGGTTTTTGTAGGGGACCCAATGCAAAGTTGATCAAAACTGATCAACAGTTTAATGGACTTCTAGTAGTTAATCCACAAGGCTGGCTTGTATTGGATTGTAAAGTTATTAAATTTAAGTCATCTGTTACTTATGTAACACACCATTATGCATTCAACAGACATAAGACAGCCCAAGACAAGACAAAAACACAGGAAAGAAAGCTTTGACACAATACACTCATCTCATCTAAATGATGCTACAGTTAACAAGAATAATTTATTTCCAACAATAGTGAATTGGTAGTTTGAACCAAATATTTCATTTGGCTCAGACACCAAATCACAATTTAGTGTTTTGTCTCATGTTACTGTTGGAATTATACTTATTTTAGAATATCAGTAATTCAGTTTTATCTTGTAGATCACTATTAGTAATGTTATACTATGGCAATATCATATAAAACTGAGCAACGCCGTGTTTTAATCTTGACATTATTCAAATAACTATATAGGCAGAGGGTTTGACAGAAATAGAAGAGAACTTTCTGGACAGAGAAAATTTCTGTATGTAGATGGGGTGTAGGTTACATGAAAGAATGCATTTGTAACAAATTTGTAAAAGCTGATTACATGATACATTTAAGATCTGAGCATACCATTATATGTAACTTATACTTCAATAAAATTTTTATACTAAAAATTAAGATATAGTCAATGAGTTATAGAGGAAATATCAAGTATATTCTTTTCCTATATTTTCATAATATGGAGAAAAATAACTTTATAAAATAACTGTACTGATAGCTTGGAAAGAAAACATTCTCTTCTTTTTTTAAATGTTTATTCATTTTTGAGAGAGAGAGAGTGTGGGAGGGGCAGAGACAGAGTTGGGGGGAGGACACAGAATCCAAAGCAGGCTCCAAACTCAGAGCTTTTAGCCCAGAGCCCAACACACGGCTTGAACTCACAAACCATGAGATCATGACCTGAGTCAAAGTCAGATGCTTAACTGACTGAGCCACCCAGGCACGTTCAGTCTCTTCTATTTTAAATAAAAGGGGAAAGCAAAGACCTACCTGTAATGAAATTATGCAGCTGCTACTGCAAATACAACCTTCACATTTATGTTTGTTCTTGGTGAGAGAGAAAAAAATTTGAAGGCTATGTAATGCCTAAATATATTTAATAGAGTCTTTGCCTTTAGAAAAATATTCACATTAAAAATTTCATATTTATTCCAAGTCAAATTACAGGGTCTATGTTAGAGAACATCTCCAAAAAAATTTCAAATCAAGTTATATATCAAAAAGAGATATATAGAAGACAAACTTTTGAAAAAACCCTATGTGTACTTTTGATTTTTCTCAGATATAAATATCTGAGGCTAACTTTATAGAATATGTATACTTTAGTCATTTCTAAAGCTTCTCTCTTTGGAGTATAAGTATTCAGAATGTACCTTCTCAAATCATTTGAAAAGAAAATTTCGTATTTACTCTTCTGAAGAAAGCTTTCACAGCTGGCTGCTTTGAATATTTCCCAGATATGGTTTTCCAAATAAAATATAATATTTTCTATTAAGGACATTTTCTCCTGGAGTACATCAGCTTTCTACCACAGTATGTCATTTTAAATTCCCATTTAAATTCCCTTACTAGTTTCTACACATACAAATCAGTGCATGGTATGATGCAATCAAAACTAACCGATACAACATTATCACCCATGTCTTTCTCAAATAATATTGCTTGCAAGTTCCAAGCATAAGAATTCTAAAAATAAGCAAAGCTTCTGCTCTTTTCTTTACTTAAAATATGTAAAACTTGGACTATATTACAAATTATATTTGCATAGAAGAGGGTATATACCTAATTACATGTTATTCAATGACCTAAAAATAATTTTGTAATGGGAATATAATGTGAAATAATATAACTTAAGCAACAACTTTAAAGTAATATATGCAGGTCAATTTGTAGCAAATATTTTATTATATGTAAAGAAGAAATAAAACTTTATTCCATTATTAGCAAGTATATTAGCATTTCAGTTGCTAACACTAAAATGATTATTTATTCCTCTATATGTATTACTGCTTCTATGAGGCTTAGTTTATATTAATGTTTTTGATATTTTTCACTAATATTACAGAAAACCTGAGACAGATGGGTGATTTTCTTGATAAGAAACAACTCCATCTCTCTCTTTGAAGAAAACATATACATTCATAATAAGCCATTGGATGTCACTTCTTGGACAGAGACCTAGCTATCTTATGGCTGCATGTTTTCTGGAAAGAAAGCCCAGAAAGTCTGACTCGAGTACCCCATGTAAATGGCTGATATTTGGGGTTGTATAAATAAATGTGATCTATACAAGCACTGCTGTGCTTTTGAAATACTCTGATGAAGAGAGATGGCCAATAAACTTTGTAGTCATTTCAATGTGAGCTGTATCTACATATTCTTGATTTAAGCTTCAAAGATTGATCACTTTGGGGAGATAAGGGAATAATTCAACCATTCCTTTTGAGTACAAGATATGTTTACATGCCTACCTAGAATGTTTGCAAGAAAGGAATTATTATTCAGATTATTACTTTTAACTCCATGCCATTATGCCAAATAATCACCAGGCTAATAATTTACTATAAATTCATCCATGCTGTGGAACTATGAGTTTGCAGATGGTAAAGCCTTTATAAACTATTGATCCATTCACTTTCCTCTGAAAATTTCATGTGTATTCCTTTATTTATGACTTTACTTATACCATTTACCCTTATATGGAATAATCTATCTTCCCAATCTGCTGAAACAAAGCTTAATGTTTTCCAGAATCAGAAACCTCTGTGAGAAAATAAGAGAATTTAAAAGAAACAGACTGGTTCGGTCTGATGTTTAGTTTTACCATTGAGTAAATTGGGGTTCATTAGGGTTTGGATTATCTTGCAAATGACTAAAGTGAGAAGACAGAGGACAATGACAGAACCAGTGCCATCTTCAATGGTTCATAACCTATCCCTCCTATCTTTACCCTATAATTAAAGATATTTTTAAAAACACTGCGTATTTAATTTAATAATAAGAATAAGGACTTGAACACACCTTTCTTTACTTAATAGTCTTTAAAAGGGATATTCATACTTCCTTTTCTCTCCTCAGACCCCTACCAACAAAGCCTCTAACACATTCTCTTAACTGACGATGTTTCATATTTCACTGAGAAACAGGTGCAATCAAATAAGTGCTACCTCAATGTCCTAACATATTCCAGAATCCAGTCCTATGTACTTTGCTTCCCTTTTTGTAACAATGGAAGAAGTTCTGCTTATATCAAACCCAACCCATCACTTTGACCTTGATCCCACCCACTAACCTACCACATGATTTCATACAGTCATTATTCACCATGTTTTTTCTGCATTTTCATTTTTCTATTATTAATAGTTCATTCTTATTAGCATATATATGTGCGTTAATGAAAGAAGAAAAAAAACAATCAACACACAAGTAAACTTAACACCTTGATATTTTCCCATAATTTGGGCTTCCAGCTTGTTGCAGATGTACTGACTGTGCAGGACTCTTACACTGGGCACAAGATAAGTTCAGTACTTCGCACTACCAATTGCCCATGGTTGGCCTCTGGACTAGAATTGTGTTAATGGGCCCTTACTTTGGCTCTCATCTGGTATGTTTACTGTGATGCCTCCTATTGTCAAAGCACTTATAGGCAGCAGAGGTGGAGTCAGGTGTCCTTTACTTTGAGTGTCTTCTGTTGCTAGCATGTAGGGCTTTAACCCAACTCTCTGCATGCTCTGTGACACATGTCAAGTATTTCTCCATGACTGTCTGCACCTTACTTCCTCTCAGGGTGCAAGGCCACACTGCTCTCTCATGTCAAGAGGCCTTTCTAAATGATGTCCTTTCTTGCCTCAATCAATGTATTGATGATGAATTCTCCCAGGTAGATTTTAAAGCACACTAAAAGGAGGATGCATTTTCCTCATCTCATCTCCCATAAGCATCTACCCAATATGATGAAAGACAGGGATGTCTTTTGCAGGAGATCATACTGTAGGGATGAAACAGCTCCTGCCTAAAGAATTCAAGAGGAGATAAGGTTGGCAGATATGTCGTTTTGTATTTACACCACACTATACATGTTGAATAATAATTCAACATGACAAGAAAAAAATTAACATTCCTATTTTCCTGTGTTTCCTAAGAAAGATGTGCTTTTACAGTCATCAACTAAGTACAATATCAAGCTTTGATATTGTGAGAGTCTTTGAAAACTAGTATTCACAAGCAACACAATGAGTGATAGAGCATCATGAATAATGAGTAATAATTCTATCAATACCTTAAATTTTAATCAACAATTTACTATAATTCAGAGGAGTCCATAAATTCTGTTACATATTTTTAAAGGGAGTTACTTATATAAACAGGAAGTCCACAAAATAATACTTTCCCTGAGACCTCACACATCCTAGAGGAACCCAGGAAGAGCCGCTATTACTAAATGAGACAAAGAAAATTTGGAAGGAATAAAGCCCTGGGAATTCAACAGGTCCTTAAATAAACTGTTCAAATTGGAGTATAATACAATAAAACCTTGGTTTGCAAGCATATTTCATTCCAGAAACATGCTTGTAATTCAAAGCACTTGTATATCAAAACAAATTTCCCCATGAGAAATAATGGAAACTCAGATAATTCATTCTATACCCCAAAAATATTTATGTAAAAATGATTACAATACTGTAATATAATACAAAATAATAAAGAAAATACAAAATATAAAGAAAACTAAACAAATTAACCTGTACTTATCTTTGAAAATCTTCATGGCTGGTATGAGAGAGACAAGAGAGAAAAGGATTATTGTGTAGGATGACTTTCACTATCACCAACAAATGGTGACTACAGTAGAGTATTAATAAACTCTTGTCATATACTGTATTAATGTAGCTGGCAATAAGGCAACAGAGGAAAGGGTCTATACCTGCAGGCAGCCTGACCTAGAATGAAGCAAAGCATTCCTAAGCTTACTCCTGTATGTAAAAGCAAAGGACTGTCCGTAAGTGCTCTAAAGTGACAAAATATACACTAGTCCTAGTTATGGGCACCTTCCAACATTCTGAAAAATCACTGATTTTTGCCAAACACCACAGCTTGAGACTTGAGCATCCCAGCATGAGAGACAATCATCTACAATCCCACAGCGAGAGAGAGAGAGAGAGAGAGAGAGAGAGAAGAACCATTGGTTCAGTTGTGATCTTGTGATATTTGGCATCACATACTACTTGTATTGTAAGACATCACTCGTTTATCAAGTTAAAATTTTTTGGAAATGTTTCCTTGTCTTGTGGAACACTCGCAGAACAAGTTACTTACAATATAAGGTTTTCCTGTGATAATAAAATTTTGGAAAAATGTATGGAAAATTATTTCTGGAAAATAATAAAATATATGGAAAAATAAAAATAGTACTTGGGGCAGCTGGGTGGCTTAGTCGGTTAAGTGCCTGACTTTGGCTCAGGTCCTGATCTCATGGCTTGTGAGTGTGAGCCCTGCATCAAGCTCTGTGCTGACGGCTCACAGCCCAGAGCCTGCTTAGAGTTCTGTGTCTCCTGCTCTCTGCCCCTCTCCCATTTGCACTCTTGTCTCTCTCTCACTCTCTCCCTCAAAGATAAAATTATAATTTTAATTTTTATAACATTAAAAAAATGTTACTTTGCCATTTTTTACCATATATGGTAAATTATACATATTTGATTATATATGAGAGGATTTTTATGAGAAAGTTTTGAAATTTAATAGTAGCAACTAAGCCAATGGGAAGACAAATACTAACTCAAGGCAAAATACATTACACAAAAGAAATGTAATCGTAGTATACAATGTGACATCTCCGTTAGAAACCATTTAAGTAATAAATTAGCCTTCCAAAACACATGTGATATAACCAAAATCTGGAGAAGATGGAAATGAGATATATTTGGGGAGTATAAAGACAAGGAAGAGAACCCTTATCTTCTGCAGTAAGAGGCCATGAATAAGACATAATATTGAAAAACCACAAAATGTCAGTGTAAAGATATTATTTAGCAATTTGGAGGTAGACAGATGAGTTTAGTGGTCAGTGCAGTTGTCTCTGGAGAGCAGTTATAAGAGGTGACAAGGGATAATAAAAGGGGCACTGTTTTTGTTATTAGTCATATAGATCAATTTTATTTTTAAAACATATATACTAATTTGATAGTATTAACATTTTAAAAGTATTCTAAAAATAAGCATTTGATTTTGACACAAATTCATCTTTCTGATCAGTGTATCCAGTTTTTCTTTTTGAATTTATATTTCTGAGTTCTCTATAGCTAGACATGTAAAACCAGATGTGTCATAAATAAATATAATTTCCTAAAAGTTGTTCTTTTGCTTTTCCTCTCTCCTCTAAATATAAATAAGAACATCCTTGAGATAAATTTATCAAGTTTTCTCTTTCCCATATTTGTATTTTTAATATATGATTTTAAGAGATACTGGTAAATTTTAAAAAATATACTGGTAAATTCTAATGCATGATCTAATAAAGTTTATATTTTTATATATCCTTTCGGGTTTCCAAAATTGTCCAACAGATAAATAATTTACCGAGAACGTATACAATTCTTTACAACATAAAATCAATCAACTGAAATAGGCTGGTGACTTGCTACACAGAGAACTAGATAAGCCTCCTAAGAGTCTATTTTAAATTTTTCTGATGCATATGAAAAGTGCTATAATAATATATTTTGGTCATGTACTGCCATATTATAAAGCAACTGTTGCTGTTCTCATGAAATGTCCTTCAAATCCTAGGCAATATCTCTGGCCAAAACACTGATATTACTGTAATTATTGTCATAATCAAATCTTCTTTGATTTCTTTAATTCTTCAGACTGAGTGGCTGATTCTAAAGTATAACTTTGACATTTGCAGTTGTATTGTCTAGACACTTTCTAAATCCCAAGTTTTAGATAGAAATGACTTTCTACATTTACTCTGAATTATTTTTCCAGTTTTACAGGTTTTATGTTCCCAGTCTGACCTCACATATTAATCTCTTTCAGTTTTCCCTGGAATTTCATCTTCATGGAATGACAGTTTTTCGCAAACACAAGTATGGAACATAACAAGTTACATAGAGATAACAAAGCAAGAATTGTTTAAATTTTCTCAACACTCTCCTGGTTTGCTCTACTCCGTAGCGTTAGAGCACACGCAGCTCAATCTCATGCTTCTGTAAGATTCAAATTACTTCTTCCATTGATCCTAGGGATGACTGTGTTTAGCAGAAATTAAGAAGTTAAATAAATCAATACTAAGGCAGTCTGTTGTACTCTTCAGGGGAACCAGGTATACCATAATCCCCACATGGCCTGCAGAAAATGGAAAAGAGTTTACAGACACAGAAACATTGCTTCCATTTTTCTGTTAAAATATTTATATAGGGAGGCCAAGAGACTGAAATAGTTCTAATACCTTGGTAACCTATGCAAACAAGCTGAAACCTAAGCCAGAATCAATGCACTCAAATTTGAGAAAGAACAACCAGCCAGAAGTAGCCAACTTTCCCAAATAAGCAACTGCTTAAGCTATGGTTAATCAAATAATATCCTTGCTTTGCTGCCTCATCTTCTGTCTAAACCCTCCTACACTCCTTCCTCTCCACAGATACACCCAGCTCCTGCTCTTGTCAGTAGAACTCTGCTAACCATGTTTGGTTTGGCACTGCCCCATTCAAATGGACATATGCTAAAAGAGACTCCTGAAAATTGTGTGCCTTTTTATGTTTTAACATAACCTTTTCTAAGAATTGGCTCCCAAATATATACAGATGGATATCTTAATAGATACATGCATGTATGCCTACCAAGATGGAGAGCTATATAATCTAGATGTAAGTAACACCTCTTTTAATAAATAGAAATAAATAGTAAAATATGCACAAAAAAGTTTTGGATTTGCAGAAATACAATGAGAGATCAATTATTTGCTTCCAAGACTGGGGAAAAAAAACTCTTTAAATGACAAGTTCCCCCAGAGTTTTTAAATTAGGAGCTTAAGAGTTTTTTTGGCTTGTTTTTTAATGTTTCTTATCTACAACAGGGTAAAGCCATAAGGCTCTGAGGAATAATCTGGCCACATTTTAAGAAAATATTTAAAAGTGACTTCTCCACTAAAATTAATGCTCTAAAAGTTATTTGATAGTGGAGGGGCAGTTAATGGTTAGTTTAAATCATTCTCCACTAAAGGAAAATCCCATGAGCATCTAGAATGTTTCTTTATTTTCTCTGGTAGCTATTTTTATTGTCTGTGTAGACTTTTAAAACAGGCTTCTAGGTGTGACTAATAGGCCACACTGAAATACTTTGCATCACATTACACTTTCAGATGTTCTCCTACACCTTGCCTTAAATTTGACTATACTCATTTTCACTCAGACAAGCTTTCCCAGGGTGGCTGTTCAATTCCAATTGAAGTTAATGGGTCTAATTCTGCTGCCTTTACTTAGATGAGATCACCTTCTGATTCAGTGTCAGCACCTTTAAAAAAGAACCTCTTTATGTGCTTTGCTATAGTCAAGTCTGAAATTAAGAGAGTTTGCAAACAATGGATTTTCATTTCCAGTTATAGAAAATCTAAATTGTATCTGGTAATCAAGAGAAGGAAACCAATTAGAGAAAAGAACAAGATCAACTATATTCTCACTTCTGTTTAAAAACGACCAAAAGGGACTTGAATGTTCATGAAATTAAAGTACATTAGAAAACACTGGTTTTTTTTCCAAGTTTCTGAGATGTTCTAAATCTTTTCACACCCACTGCAATAATCTCATTAGATAATTATTTTATGCAAATATTAAGATAGTATTTCAATTATATATTAGATTGTAGTAACTTTTATTTTTGGTGATGTGGGCACTGTTTTTCAAATGTTCTAATTATACATAAAAATGATATAATGTATTTTATATATAAATGAGTACTGCTTATTGCCTATAATGCATTCATTTTGAATTTCAACATCTGTTAATTATTTGCTGAAAATACAATACAAATTTTTAAATTGCATTCATAGTATGCAAAAAAAATAAATGATAAGCAAAAGCCCCTGGCATTCACTATAAAGATATATAAGTGGATATAAAGGTGGTCGATTGCTTTTCTGACAAAATTTCCAAACTGTTGCATGGTATACTTTTCAAAATTGTCAAACTTCATTCTATGGTGAAGGTTTTGATGATATAGAAATGGGTTAAGCATAGAAAAACTATTTGATTACATCCTTAAGCAAGTAAAATTATTTTTGCCTGTGTTTATGGACAAGAGAAGAGTGTTGAGAAGACTTACAATTTTGAAGACTACAATTCTATTCTTTTCATTTTTTTCCACTAGGTGTTTACATGCTGGATTTGACTTTACCTTATTTTATGGCTAAACTCTCCTGGTCATTGTTTGAACCATAGTGTTGAGCGCCTCCTATATGGACAGCTCAGAAAGTCTTCATAACCACTCCTCAAGGTGGTGCTATTATCTTCATTTCACCCATGTAGAAACTGAGTCTCAAAAAAGATAAGACCCTTGCTAAACAATCTGAGACTAGAAATCAACAAGGCCTGGCTCTAACTAGTCTTTCCATTTTATAGCCATTAAAACTTTAGTTCAACTGAATAACAAATTCAATTATGGTGCCTGCAAGATCCTGGCTCTGCCTTAAACACTCAGGGTGTATTAGGGTGGCCCCTTACATCAGATTACTTACAAT
Organism: Cryptoprocta ferox; assembly: GCA_028646485.1. Taxonomy (NCBI): domain Eukaryota; kingdom Metazoa; phylum Chordata; class Mammalia; order Carnivora; family Eupleridae; genus Cryptoprocta; species Cryptoprocta ferox. The sequence goes on along the minus strand of CM053578.1, from coordinate 62,484,595 downwards.
ATAAGGTAGATGCTCAATCTCCAACTGTGGTTGAGATATTTATGATATGTAGGAAAGTTACAAGGTGGCTCCTGATTAGGCCTGGGTCTCAGACACAGTCTAGGGAAGGAGTCTGTGGCAAATCAGAGTCCTGACCATGCTTGTCTGGCAGAGGTGGCTGTTACTCAGCTTCACTGATTCGCTAAACTACAAGAAGACAATTCATCCTTTTTTATGTTAAAATGTTCAAAATAGAAAAAACTTTTTGGATGAACTGTCACAAATTTTGAGATGACAAAAAATTTAAATTTTAAAAAGCTGATAGGCAAATTTAAAAAAATAGGCTAGATTTGATTTATAAGCTGCTAGTTTGCAACCTATATGCAAATATCTGCTCATTCTATTCCCTCTCCTCAGATTCTCCTTGGTCCTTTGAGTTCAGCAAATAGCATTACCATCTCCACTCCCACCTAAGATTAAAACCAATAATTGGAATTATTTTTCTGATCTTCTCTAGCCCATGGTTTGTCCAGCTCTGTTAACCTCATTTAATTTTTACTGAGTCTGCTGTGGTAGCATTCTCATCATACCCTATCTCAGTCCACTCCTGCCTGAGGGATTTTTCTAAAACATTGTGTGTGTGTGTGTGTGTGTATGTGTGGTGTGTGTGTGTGTGTGTGGTGTGTGTGTTTTAATGTAACATGATTCCTTATAAACTTCTGATATGTTCATATTACCTAACAGAAGTAAATTAAGTCCATTAATACTACATTAAAGGCCTTTCATGAGCTGATCCAATTGACTTTTAGCATTCTGATTCCTCATTTCCTAGTTTACCCTCTATTGATCAGGGTTCTCCAGGGAAACAAAACCAACAATTGGCTTACATAGATTATGGAGGCTGAAAAGTTCCAATTTCTTTTTTTTAATGTTTTTAATGTTTATTTACTTTTCAGAGAGACAGAGAGAGCATGGGTGGGGAAGAGGAAGAGAGGGAGGGAGACACAGAATCTGAAGCAGACCCCAGGCTCAGAGCTGTCAGCACAGAGGCTTGAACCCATGATGACCTCAGCTGAAGTCATCTGCTTAACCAACTGAGCCACCCAGGAGCCCCTGGAAAGTACCAATTTCTTCAGTCAGCAAGCTGGAGACAAAAAGAGTTGATGGTATAGTTCCAGTCTAAATCTAAAGGCCTAGAACCAGGAAAACCAAAGGCTTGAAAAATTCTCAAGGAGAGAGAGAGAGAGAGAGAGAGAGAAGAATGCGCGCAGAAACATATGTGCCCTAAGCATATGGCTGACACGTGCTGAACATTTGACTGCAGCAGGAAGGGGATGAGGACTAAAAGCAGGATGACAACAGAGAAAATAAAAGGAACAGAAAAAAATCAAAGGATTTATCCTGAAAACAAGCATCAAGTGTGATTTTTGTCAAAACAAGTTGAGTAAAACTACATGCATTCTACTCAAATACAGAATCAGAAGACTTTTCCCAAAAGAGATGCTATGATTCATTGATTTCTAAGCTGAGGTTGGAAAGTTTAGCAAATGAATCTGCTACTACAAGTATAGTTACTGATAAAAACTCAGTTACTTTTGCATATTTGTCTTAGAATTTAATTGAAAACTGGAATTGTAATGCTTTTAAATGATGTAAAGTGATAGTTGTTTCGCTTTAAGAAACATTCTTTTAATATATGTTTAATTTATTAATGTCATATTCAAATTCACATGAAAGAGGCACTGATTATAAGCTATGCTTAAAGAAACACAAAATTTAGTGTAATCAAAGATGAAAGATAATTTTGTAAATTAAACCATTTTTACTTAAATTATGCTTCCACTTTGGCATATATTACAGAAATCATGATTATATGACTAAAATTATCTGCTTTATAGTCATGAAATCTATCTGAAAATATATTATGGGTATTTCCAAATGTTAAACGTATATCCAAGATTACTCACAAGTTTGAGTCTTAAAGTTAACATTTAAGATGACACTGAAAATATACTCTGTTCTTTGAAAGAGTTTTCAGTACTTTCTTACTTCTTCTGCAGGAAGAAAATTAATTGTAAAGGCATTTTATAATTTTGAGTATATAATTCACCATTTGGTACCAAATATGGTGGGTCTTCAGGTTGTGCTTTAAAAATGGTCCATCATATAAAATTAAAAAAAAATACTGATTTGTTAAACTGCAAGGACTATAGTATCTTTCTAAAAGTTTCTGCTGAGTTGAAAAGAATATCAGGTATATAATGTCTGAAACCTATGAGGTCAGGGCAAAGAGAAGATCCACTGGTATTTCTGACTGTATTAATCAGAAGTGGGGGCACTGGTGGAAGACAGACAGGATGTGGTAGTTGAAGTCCCAGAAACTGTGGTTGAGATCTGAGAAGGCTGCAAGGATGCTGAAAAGAACACTAAAAATGACAAAGTTGCTAGCAGGATTGAAAAAGCAATCGTGAGGAGCAGGCAAGATGGCAGAGAAGCAGGGAGCTCTGTAATCCGCGCACCGCCATATGGATTGAACTGAGAAGGACTGAAAGGATAAAACTTGGATTTGCAAGTGGGGGAAAGAAGAAACAGACGCCAGAAAGAAGACAACCTCAAAGATGCCTGAGTGAGTGACTGTGATCTGGGAAATTAGGGGACGGGCGGGTCCCAGTGGTAAAGGGGAAAGGAGCCCCCGAGCCCAACACAGGGAGAGCGCGCTGTGCCCCGGAGAGA
>CM053578.1:62439728-62481383 GCA_028646485.1 Cryptoprocta ferox | reverse complement strand
AAAAGAGTTAGGAGAGGGAGGGAGACAAAACACAAGAGACTCTTGAATACTGAAAACAACCTGAGGGGGGAAGGGGAAGGGGGAAAGGTAAAGGGGGGTGATGGTCTTGGTGGAGGTCACTTGTGGGGAAGAGCACTGGGTGTTACATGGAAACCAACCTGACAATAAACTTTAAATATAGTTAAAAAAAATAATAAAAAATAAAAAGAAAAAAATTAAAAAAAAAGAAAAAGCAATCGCATCTAATAGATAAATAATGTTCTAAGGTACAATTTGCCTAGAATATCTGGGTGTTTGGAAAGACATGGGAGATGAGGAAAGGCAAGAAAGATAACTTTAGTGTCACTGTTGGTAACTAGAAGGAAGGATGCATGACTGCTTAGGAAGAAGAAATGAAAAGTGTACTGGGAGGATGGGAGACTAGAGAAATGAAAATGATAAGAGGTAACCTATGCAGTATGAGCTAATGAACACTCCAAAGAACCAGAACCTAGAATTCTTCCATTCATTTTTCCAGTAGCACTGGAGTTTCCAACAAATCTATCGTCCATCCATCATTTATCTAGGGATATTACAGTGCTCTTTAATAAACGTTAGAAATAAAAATACTGTTTTGTCTATGAAAAATAATATTTTAAGTTTTTTCTAAATACATTGCCATATTAAAGAAGAAAATCCTTTAAGTAATAAGCAACTCTATAAAAAACTATTACTGCATACCTTGCTGAACATGCTCTTAGAGAAATGTCATTGATTATTAATATAAATTAACATTTAAGATACAATTTTAATTTTGTTTGCAGTAACAAATACAAAATTTTTATTCTATTTACTTTCATAGAAAAATGATATATACTACTTGATTTAATCTCTCTCTCGCTGTCATACACGGATACACACAATCAAATATACACTTTTCCCACAAGAGAGAGTAAGGTTAAAAGTTGAATTTTATCTGTAATGTCAAATAATTTATATTTATATGTGGCTCAGGCATCATCCTATCCTAGAAAAATATTGCAGACAAACCCGTAAGATTGCATTTATAAACTTGGCTACATTATTTACAGAGTAATTTTGAAATCCAGAAGTTAGTGTGAAGGGGCCAGGAGTAATACATGACACAAACTTTCTGTGTAAGGACCAATGACAGCTTTATGGGCTGATTATGTTATCTGCAGTCCCTAAAATTATCATTAGAATAGAAAAGGGATGTTTTCAATTATGCCTGAAAGTATTAAATATCCCTGAAAGTATTAAATAAGCATGCTTTTTAAAGGAAAAGAGAGAAAAAAATCTCCTAATACTAATATATCATCATAGGCTGTTCAGGGAACAAGTCTGTGAGAATATGTTTTGAGCTGGCTTTCTATATCCATGACTTAAAATTGTATTGGTAACGTTAATGAACAGAGAGTGCATCTGACTTTCCCTAAGATGTCAAAGTATTATCTTTGCTGTGGCTTTTAATATCTGAAAGACACTGATTTCAAAATTATTTTAATTGTCCCATCTACTATAAAAAGGATGGTGATGATTAATGAATTGATCCTCAGTGGAAATATAATTTCCTGTGACACTTAATAAGAGAGCATTAAGAAAAAATATTAAATACCTAAATTTGCCATGATTTCAGTTTTAATCTATAGAATATAAACCTAATGAACAATCTGCCATAGCTTCCCCAGAGTTACATATTATAGATTTTCAAATATATGTGAATTAAACAAAATAAAAATTTCTAAGTCTGTCTCTTTTGTTCAGACTTTTATGACACGATAATTCGATACTGGACTAACCTTCTGAGGGAGTGGCAAGCCTTCTCTGTAAAGGACCAGATAATACACATTTTCAGCTTTGTGGGCTATATGGATTCTTTTCAAATGCTCAACTCTGCTTTTCAAACATGAAAGTCATATATAAACAAACGAGCATGGCTGTATTTCAGTAAAACTTTACTTATAAAAACAGGCAGGCAGTCAGATTGGACCATGGGTCCTAGTTTGTCAACCCTGTTCCAACTGGTGTTCCTGTCTCCATTTCTTCCTGTTTATATAATTCTGATCTTGTGGTTAAAAAGTATGAGCTGAGGTACACTGCGGCACCACACGAAACTCAGTGCATCACCCCTTAGCATATTGTAAATTTTCAAGGGAAACAACATTTCTTAAAGGCCATGTGAACTATTACTATTCTGTGGCTTGGATGTAACGACTTAATAAACAGAACCATTAGGTATTTTTTGGCCTGGGAGGGCCTTTAAAAATTGAGATATGTAGGGACCTGAAACTGAGACAATTTGGAGATCTCTATTCTATCCTAGTTTTTCCTCAAGGATACATTTTCTTAAATTATCATTTCCATATGATTCTCTGCTGCTCCAAAGCCCTCAATAACTTCCCACTAATTACAGCAAAATGAAAAAAGGAAAAACAACCAAATAAACTGCCCCATTCACAGATCTCTGTCTTAACAAAGAACCAGAATTCAAGACTAACTAAAAATATCAATTAATCCAGGAAGTCTTGAAATATGGGTCTTTTTAGACAGCCATCAGTAAAGACATACCACAAGATCAAAGGAATAAATAAGCAAAGTATAGTTGAAGGCATAGTGAATATATCAATATGATCTATTAGACAGATTTAGGAAATTCCACACAGAGACAAGGGAAGGAAGTGGGGTACATGCTACAAAAAGCACCAGGTAGGGCATATGATATGCCCAGGAAAGCCCTGTTACATCATTATACGAGAGTGTCAATTCTTGACAGACAATGCTGGATTAGCAGGCTGGGCCAAATCATGAAGGACATTGTGGGCCATACACTAAGCTCAGGATATTATGATGTATGTAATGAAGGTCAATTAAAGGTTTTGAAAGGTCAAATTTTACTTTTGGTTTGATAGATAATTAGAACAAAAATGGGGAAGAAGAATTGAAGACTGAAGATGGAATCACGAAGAGGAATCCAAAATCAAAATCAGAATTAATGAAGCTTTAGGGGCACCGGAGTGGCTCAGTCGGTTAAGCGTCCGATTTCAGCTCAGGTCATGATCTCACGGTTCGTGAGTTCGAGCCCCGTGCTGGGCTCTGTGCTGACAGCTCAGAGGCTAAGCTTGCTTCAGATTCTATGTCTCCCTCTCTCTCTGCCCCACCCCCACTTGTGATCTGTCTCTGTCTTTCAAAAATAAAGAAATGTAAAAAAAAATTTTTTTTAATTAATGAAGCCCTAACTGAACTGTCAGGCAATATCCTAAGCACTTTACATATATTCACATCTACTCCTCAGAGTAAACTTGTGAAATAGGTACTGACTTATTTTTTTTTTCTATTTTAGTCTAGAAAACTAAGGCACAGGGACATGAAAGTTATAAAGTAGGTAGTATAATTAGAAACAGAACCCAGGTGTGTAGCCCCAGAGCTCATGTCTTAAGAACTATTCATTTACTCTCAAAAATGTAAATGGAAGATGAACTAGGGCTTAACTGATAGTAGCAATGGTACAAAGAGACTGGAAAGCCAGAAACATTCAACTGATTGGACTTACTGATTAATCCCAAATGAAAGAGAAGACTTCTGTGATATTCCTCAGTTGTCAAGCTGTGGTAATTATATGAATAGTGAGTACACAAGAGGACTAAGAGTTTGGTTTGAAAAATAATTTGTTCAATATTAAACATGCTGAATTTGAGATGCAGATATATCTAGGGCATAGAAATTTAGGAAGATGTTTTATAGATAGTTCAACAGCTCTATCAAAGTCTGATCTGAAGATACAGATTTCAGAATTGCCAGAATTGTCAGAAATGGTAACATAAGTTTCTTAAATGGTTCTTATCATCCAGATAGAGTGAATAAACTAAGTGAGAATCCAAGAGTACATTAGCATTAAAGGGGCAATTTAAGAAGAGGCAAAAAGACGACTATCAGATAGGTCTTCTAAGAACCTCCTTGTTAAACCACCTCTTCCTCTAGCATACCCACAACTCTTTTTTTTAAGTTTATTTATTTATTTTGAGACAGAAAGAGAGAGAGAGAGCACAAGCAAGCAGGGGAGGGGCAGAGAGAGTTCTAAGCAGGCTCCATACCGTCAGCACAGAGCCCAACATGGGGCTTGAATCCATAAACTGTGAGATCATGACCTGAGTTGAAATCAAGAGTCAGATGCTTATCCAACTGAGCCACCCAGGTGCCCAATGGTATAGCCTCTTAAACACCTACTAAATTCTTCTGTAGTATTGATCCTTGTCCTAAACCCATGCTTGTCTTTACATTATGTGTGTCATTTTTTATTTCCACAGACCAAATGCTAACATCAATTAAGCTACAGAATCAATTGCCAGCATTTCATCTTAAAGCTATAGAATTCTACATCTAACATTTTTTAAAATTATTTGGCATATGCACCAAAATTTATTTATAAGGCATTTTGATGTTTAAATCAGTATAATATTCTATAATTTTCCTTTTACAATAAAAACTTAATTAGCCTGTTTCCTCCTTAAATGGATGCTAAATGATATACCTAAAGTATTTTAACTTTTTGAAATTTTATTTTTAATGTTTATTTATTTTGAGAGAGAGAGAGAGAGAGAGTAAAACAAGCAAGCATGAGCAGAGGAGAGTCAGAGTGAGAGAGGGAGAGAAAGAATCCCAAGCAGGCTCCATGCTGCCAGCACAGAGACTGATGCGGGGATCAGAACTCATAAACTGTGAGATCATGAACTGTGCCAAAAGCAAGAGTCAGATGACTGAGACACCCAGGTACCCCTAAAATGTTTTAACTTTTTAAGAAATACATATTTGCTCGAGATGGGGAATCTCACCCACATTCCTGTTCTTTATTGGATAAGTTGCATTTTTAATTACTAAAAATCTTGCAGTGCCTCCATATTATCTTTATAGCACACTCTATAAGAGAGCAGTAGAACAGATTGAGGGGAATGGCGAATGTGGTGTATTAAGACCTTTGGCATGAAATCCCCAAGATGAGTTTTACTCTTATCTGACTAACAAGAAATGCTGATTGATTGCACTTTTAGATTTACCAAATGATGAGAAAAGAAATTCTCTGCTATGTTATTAAGCTGTGTTCATTTTTGACTTGCTTTTTAACTTTCTTTTTAATCTAAGGTAGTATATAAAACACACTGTTTATTTAAAACCCCATCTGTCTCAAATTGTCCCGTACCTTAAACCTACTTGGTTCATGTAATGATACTTGTGGGGTGTTGCTCCCAGGATCTTTATGGAAATAAAAGTACAAATGTGAGTGTGCTTCTTTTTAAAACAAGTAAAAGATAAAAACACTATTACTGGAAACATTTTTGACACTAATTGTTATGGTAAATATGAGTTGAAAGTTATATATGTTAAACTCAGTTTTCAAAGAAGTAAGTTTACTTGAGGTAAAAATTCACTAAATGATACATTTGACCATTTAGATACATTTCAGAATTTAAAGCCAGGGTCATCATTATTCAAATAGCATGTCAGCATAGAAATTGTATATGCTTCTATATATGTATCTGTATACATGTATATTTTATATCATTAGTTATCATTTATATAATATGTAACATGTATCATTTCTATATGGCACATATGTATCTACATCACTAAGATATTACTGCAATCATATTTTTGATACTACACTGTTCTGTATGATTTACAACTATTTATTTAATTAGAGTTGTCATGTGTTCCTTCAAAAATATAAGGGCATATAAAGTAAATATTATGTTTCCCATTTTGTACATGAAGAAATCAAGTAATGTAACTTGCTCATGCTCATAGTCATCACTAAAATTCAAATTGTTCTGGAGAAAAGTATGCATTCTTTTTACCATGTTATTTTGACTTTTTAAAAATGTCATAGCTTATCATTTAGTTCCATTTAATTATTTTTCCTATTTTCTTAATATGATCAATGAGTGGCTTATACGTTCTAATTTTTAAAAGTAGGAATAAAACACTTTTGATGATTCTATCATGTTAGGTTAAGAATTTTAGTGTTCTAAAATTTAGTGTTCTAAAAGTGTTTTAGGAATAAAACACTTTTGATGATTCTATGTTAGGTTAAGAATTTTACTCAATTATGTTTGTATATTTGTTATACTTACATCATTTCTTAAAAATTATATAGGTTCAGGATATACACAAACACATATTAGTCTTATTAAAGGATGCAAAGAATATTGAACCAAGATACAGATACAGGATATAAAGATACAGTAAATGTGGCTATTGTGAGATGCCACTAAAATATTCTTCCATAAAATGGAATTAATATACTTTTTTATCAGCAGTTGTGAGAATTTAAGAAGATAGTATATATGAAATTGTTTTATTTTTTAAAAAATTTTTTTAACATTTATTTATTTTTGAGAGACAGAGAGAGACAGATCATGAGCAGGGGAGGGGCAGAGAGAGAGGGACACACAGAATCAGAAGCAGGCTCTGGGCTCTGAGCTGCCAGCACAGGGCCCGATGTGGGGCTCGAACCCACGAACTGAGAGATTATGACCTGAGCAGAAGTCTGACGCTCAACCAACTGAGCCACCCAGGCGCCCCTGAAATTGTTTTATAAATAAAAATTGTTAAGTACCTTGTTACAGAAAATTATACTAAAGTTAAATCTTGAATTTTGAATTATAGATTACTTATATAATTATAACTATACTTAAATATAAACTTATACACTATAAAATGTAAGACAATAAATTATTACTATGTAGATATAATTTTTTCTAAGTTTATTCATTTATTTTAGGAGAGAGAGAGAGCTCACAGGCAGGGAAGGGGTACTGAGAGAGGGAAAGAGAGAATCCCAAGCAGGCTCTGTGCTGTCAGCATGCAGAGCTTGACATGGGGCTTGATCTAACAAATCGTGAGATCATGACCTAAGCTGAAATCAAGAGTCAGACGCTTAACCAACTCAGCCACTCCGGAGCCCCTGTAGACATCATTTATATAACAATATATTATAAACCTTGGTATTTTTGATAATCTAAACATTTGATAATCTCCTAGAAACTAATTTGTATTGAACTTTGTTCTTTCCATAACTATAATATCACTAAAAGAAACTCATTTCATCTGTGTTATAAAAAACATTTGGAATAAATATGAAGATATATTTGTTTCATTTCTCTTCCAGTTTTGTGTAATTCTCTATTTAGAATGGAATTTTCAAATTAAACGATTAATAAGAAGCTTACAATGGGATTTAAAAATATATAGTATATGCCTGAAAATGTTCCTAAACATTTTTAAATCATTAAAAGTCTTCGTAGTTTATTATTGTTTCATACTAGAGAACACTTATGAGTTTAGAGAAACCTGTCAATACATCAGAATGAAATGTCAAAAACTGAAATGTATAGTTTTTGTAATTGAATAATTTATTATACCATAGAGAATTTACACTTGTTTATAGTTTTTTTCCTTTATATAATGTCTTGATATTTCTAAACATCTTATAAACCTTATAGAGCAAGTTATTTCCTCTACTTCAAAAGTGAAAGATGTGTACTCTAAAGTACTTTGCCCAAGGTTATACAGTTATCTTGTAGATAACCCAGGGCTAGAATCTTGATCATCTAAATCTCTACAAATAGATCCCAGAGCTTTACGTAAGTGCTAAAGGAGCTGGCTATAGTTATTAGGCTTGCTATAATCTCTTTATAAGTGGTATCACGCAGAAATTTCAAGTATTTTAAGTATAACCTTTTCCATTTCCATGACAAGAGTGTAAACAAGATAGAGTACTGTAGAACAAATAAAAGTACATTTATTATAATGCACCACTGGATAGCCATTTGACAATATTCAAATAGTATTAAATAATCATTTAATGCATGTGATTTTTTTACTTCTATATAATATAAAGTAAAGTGATTTAATAGAACAGTATTCATCTAGTCGGTAACTACTTACTGAGTGTACAGTATGTGTCAGATACTGTTCTAGGTACTCAGGATCAACAATGAACAGAACATACACATTCATGATATTTGGGAATTAACCTGTTAGTTAGGAATGACTGATTGTAACTCTACATTGGGCGGTAATAAGTTCTATTGAAAAAAGAAAGCAAACTAGGCAGGGTCAGTGAAGACTGAAAAGAATACAGTAGAAGGAAGGTTGCTGGGTAACAATTTTATATTAGCATGGCCAGGCTAAACATCAATAAGAAGACGATGTTTGAACAATGACTGCAATATGAGACCATAAATCATACAGATTCCCAAAGAAGGGAGTTGCATTCTGAGGAAACTACTGCAATAAGGACATTTAGTTAGTGGTATGCCTATCGTGTTGGTATATCTGAAGGAAAAGGCCACTATAACTGGAGGAGTGGGCAAGAGAGGGAGCAATAGGAGATGAGATGAGAAGAAGCAAGAGACCAAGTCATAAGGTCTTTGCAGGACTTCAACATCTGCAGCAAGTGAAATGAGGAGCACAAGACTTTCAAGCAGAGGAAGTAACATCTGATATGAGTTCCATCAAAATCATAATTTTGAGTGAAAATACAAAGTATGGGGGGCAAACTGGGAAGCAGTAAGGCCAGTTGAGAAGCTAATAAAGTAATTCCAAGAAGAGATGATGGGCAACTTCAACAAAATGGAGACGGTGAAGGAGGTCTGATGTTAAGTATATTTTGAAAGGAAAGCAAATACGATTTCATGAAAGACTGAATGCGGCGTGAGAAAACGGAGTCGATGACACTAAGATTTTTGTCTTGAGAAACATATAGGATAAAATTGTAATCACTGAAATGGGCAAGTCTGTGGTAGGAACAAGTTTAGGATGCGGAGATATCAGAAGAGTCTGGCTCAGGCAGGCACATTGTTTCACATGCCTATCAGCTTTTTCAAGAAGGCAATTGATATATGAGGCTGGAGCTACAGAAAATGGTCTAAACAATAAAAGTGTAGAAAATAGTTGGCATACAACTGGTATACGATACCAGGAGACTAAATGAAATTGGCGAAGGAGAGAGTATAGGCAGCACAGAAAGGGGCCAAGGACTAAGGCATGGATCACTTCAACCTTAAAGTTCTAGGGGAAGGAAGAGTAAGAATCAGTAAAACATAAGTAAAAAAAAAAAAAAAGAAAAGAAAAAAAAAAGAAAACAAAAGAAAAGACAAAAGAAAGAAAGCTCCTCCCAGTGAAGTAGGAGAAAAGGCAACGAAATGTGGTTTTTCAGGAGCTAAGTGAAGAAACTATAATAAGACAAAGCACACAGTAAATTAATGAGTTCAAAGAATCGACCATTAGCAACACAGAGTTCAAGAGTAGTTTCACTGGGGATCAGGGGGGAAAACACTTTTTGGGTGGTTGGAGAGAGTTAATGGGGAAGAGAGTTATTAGAGACTGACAATGTAGAGAATTCTTTTTTTTTTTCTTTTTAAGTAATCTCTGCCCCCAACATGGGGCCCAAGCTCACAACCCGAAGCTCAAGAGCCACATGCTCTCCTGACTGAGCCACACAGGCACCCCAAGAATTCTTCTGAGGAGCCTTGCTGTAAAGAGAAGCAATACATGCAACAAAAGTTTATGTTCATTCATTGTTTTTTTTAAAGATGGAATAAATAATATCATGTTTATATGTTACTGGGGATAATCCAATAGAGAAAGGAAAATTGATGACATGAGAGGAAATAACTGTAGGACCAAAATTCTTGAGGAAAAAGAGAAGACAGGATGTAGTGACCAAGTGAAGAGATCAGCTTTAGATAAGATAACTGAATAGGGTGTATTTAATAATTCTAGATTTAATCATGCATCCAGAAGTCTTAAATTTGATCTCTATATATTCAAACATACTTCTACTTTAATATAAATTAATAATTGTGTATATAGTATTTTGTTCATATTCCTTATAAAGATAGCAACAAGACCCATCTCAACAATTTAACCTTCAGTTGACTACAATTAAACTGTGTTCAATGCTGAGACATGACACAGGTATTAAATGACTCATTCGACAAATACTTACTGAGCATCTGCTTATCCTTTAATTCTTTCCTGAGTAGATGCTACTCTTTGTCAAGGGCATGGCTTAAAATAAGGCTAATTAGAGGTCGTTGGGCCTGTGTATAATTGCTTTAAGCTTTTGACTAGACTATAACAATGAAATAAAAGATTCAATTCATAGCAAGAGTGAGAAGAGTTTGCAAAAGTTTTTTTATTAAAAATTTTAAAAGCATGAACTAAAAATTACTGGTTTTTTAAGGTACTCAGCCTGCAGACAATCATGGTATGATTTTCAATGTCTGATTTTTTAACGAGTCAGAATTATTCTTCTTCAAAGTATTTTTGCTTCTTGAAAACAGCTCAATACTTTGTCTCATTTTGTGCATGCTATGAATTGGTCCATTAAATATTCAGGCATCTGTTGATGGCATAACAGTCAAACTGGTTTTTTTTTTTTTTTTAGATTAAAGCAGATATACATAGAAAATAGATAAATTTTAAGTTGTATCATCAAAGGACTATTTTCATATAAATAATGTTATAAATACTGACCAGAGCTAAAATTGTATTATTAAATAAATACATATTGCTTTAAAAGAGACATAAGCAAATGTTTTCCTAGAATTGCATATCAAATTTTTGTGTAGCTCTACTCCTTATTTAGATTTTTAAATTTCACATTTGGTATAAAAATATAACAGTTATATCTGTCTACACTTATCCAATTAGCTTGAATTTCCATAATTTGTATTCTCTGATGGCTTTATAATTTTAAGCTTTATGTTTTAAGGTAATATTTAAATTTCTTCACTCATATATTATTTGCTTCTTATTATAACTTTTATATTTATTCATATACATTTATAAATATATATACCAATTTCTGAATATTTCCCATACCACAAGAAAGTTAGTTTCACCAATTTGTAGCTTTGGTGTGTCCTTCAGTCATTTAAAACTTGTTACTATTCTTTTTTAACAATATCATATCTTTAATACTTTCTTCTCTTCAAATATTACATTATTATCTAATTTAAAGTTATGTAATGTTATCACTTTCTACTCTTAAAAACACTGGCACCTTCTCAAATTCTAATTTTCCAGTATTCTGAAAAATTCTAAATTGCAAAACTGTGTGAATGAAAAGTCCCTCTTTATTACAATCTGATTTTACTTCCATACTTATTTATATTGTTTTTAATATCTGCCTATCACAGAGGGATGTAATTACCATGAAAGAATCAGTTGTTGGCATATAGTTAACTCTCAGTAAGTATCCATTAAGTAAATGAATTAATATTTGCACTTACATATAAGGTGTTCTACACTAATGAGAATACAAATTCAGCTTCTGTGAGAAAGAAACAGAATTAACAGTGACCTGAGATACAATGAATAGCAATATTTCAGGAATTCAAGTTACTTCTAACTTATTGCTCACCGATTTTATGGCACTACTCAAATTCACCTTGTCCACAAAGGGATCACAACCGACACTTTGTCTGACCCAGTGAGAAAAGGAAAAAGACACTTAGGGTACATGCTTTCATTTCAAGGTCATGCATCCATTACATGGATTAGCACTACATTAGTCAGGATTAGTCACATGTATTCAACCTGCTGTGATAAAGTCTTGTTATTCTAGTCTATATTCTAAGTGGCCTAGAATCCAGCTAAAATTTGTATGATGGATACAGATGGATCAATGTAATATTTTATAATATGGATTATAAACCATATATGTTTATTAAAAATATGCAAAAGCAATAATGAAAACTGAAGTTGCATAAGCTTTGTGCATTTGAAGAGAGATGGTCCCTGATACATACAATTTCTGTACTAAGAAACCAGAAACCATAAATTATTATCAGCATTTTTATTAATTTTAAATTTCAATCTTAAATATTGAAGAATTGATAGAGTGTCAGCCTGCAATAAACACAGATACTACACGGTGTCATTTTGTTTATACGTACTTAAGAAGACCAAATATCATATACTCCTCAGGAGCTTTTCTGAAACCATAAATTATTATCAGCATTTTTATTAATTTTAAATTTCAATCTTAAATATTGAAGAATTGATAGAGTGTCAGCCTGCAATAAACACAGATACTACACGGTGTCATTTTGTTTATACGTACTTAAGAAGACCAAATATCATATACTCCTCAGGAGCTTTTCTGACATTTCATATGTGGTTGAAATATACTATTTTTTCCCTAGAATTTAGTTTACTATGAGGCACCCTTTAATATTCCATAGCTGCAAATCCTCTAGGAAGTTAATAAAACAGTTCTTAGCTGCTGTTGGTTCAGCTTTATTGCAAGGATTAAACTGCCCTGTTCTTAATTGCAGAGTACAGACTGCTTTTGAAAGCTTTTTCACTGGCAATAAAATAAAGTAATCTCTGAAGAATAATGATAGGATTAGGCAGGAATCATTCACCTTTTGTCTTTTAAGAAAAATGCTTTCTGTTTCTATGGAGACACATTTAATGATATGATGAAAGGTACATGAGAAAGAAGGAGAGAAGTTAAGTAGTACAGGGTTTCTTTTAGAGGGGTTAATATGACACGAAGACTCTGATTCCAGTGGAATCATCATTAGTGCAACTGCATAAACAGCATTCTCCCAACAGTCAGTTAAACATGAGCAATTCTGCCAACAGCATAAAACTGGTACTGAATAGATCCACTTGTTTTTTTGTCATTTAATGTTATAATTAAGATGTCTGCTCCTAAATTTCGGTATTCAGACTAACTCTACCAAAGATAAGCTCTAATCTATTTGCTGAAATGGTAATTGTTTCCACATTAAAATTTTTAAAAAATTAGAATCTAGTGACAAACTATTAAAATATTTTAATAAATGTATTGTTTACATCATTAATTGCTTTTTCTCCCCTACAAGACTAAATATGTTAAAAAAATAAGCGTGAATATGCTCTATTCAGTGTTAAAATATAGAGATCACTTCATCATCATCAACATTAATTTTGTCGAATCAACAACATAAGCAGCCCAATCAGAAGTATCACTTATACGTGCCTTCTATGTTTTGGTTTAGGCTTTTGTTATCTTTTTTTTTTTAACCTATATTAGCTCATTTGATCTTCACAATAACTCTATAATTCAGGTACTATTATCTTCTTTATATTTTACTCTCCTTGTAAAGGATAATATAACCTCACCAATGTCAGAGCTAAATTTTGAAAAAAAAGATACATCTCACATAAAAAGTTATTTGTTCTTTAAGTAATCTCTATACTCAGTATGGGGCTTGAAGTCATGACTTCAAGATCAAGAGTCGGATGCTCCAGTGACTAAGTCATCCAGGCACCCCCAAGTTATTTGTTTGTTTTTTTTTTTTTCATGAGTAAATCCACCTTTTACAGTTGCTAGGGCATAAAACATTGGGTATATTCCTAGAGAAGGTTCAGAAAAAGAGGAAAACAGAAATAAGTTTGGTTAAGATCATAAGACATTACAGGCATTGATATACCATTTAGGACATATCTCAATTCAGTTCTCTACAACTCCTGGAGGCAAATTTTTTGTCAGATGGAATGTACATGCACCAAGAATGAAATTCAACACACTCAAAGGCAAGCAGCTCATCAGTGCTGGAGCCTGATTTTGATTCAGGCCTGAATCCCCTTTCTATGCTCCCATAACCCAGATCTTTAGATACCCAGGTCTTTGTGTCTATATTTCCTATTATCTATTTCTCTCTTCTATGTGTTAGTGGGGCACAATTTCACACCACTAGAAAATGGTTTATGATTTTCTGTAATTCATTCCAATGTTAATATTCTGTTTCCTATCATTGAAATATTATCAAATTTCACTATCATATTTTCAGTAGTTGCAATGTTTCAAAATAAAGCATTTTAAGACAAAGTTTGTTTTGTTGGTCAGAAAAAAACTAATTGGCAGTACATGTTAGCTGAAATTTGACAACTAATGCTTAAAATTAATATCCATAGACATAAAAACAAACCATTTAGGTCTCTTGTAGATTGCTACAGACTTAAATATATTATCAAAGCCATGTAAATTTATTCTTAGGAAATTAAATATATAGGTTTTCTTAATTTCCTGCTTTAGACATGATGCTAGATAAGGTTGAAGAATATGATGACTAATCACTTCCAAATAAAAACTCAGATAAGTCAAAGATATATAGGCTCACATACACGTCTCAGGTGAAATGTGGCTGATTATACTGCAAAGTAAATTGCCAGCACATTTATCATAATTTATAAATATGTTGGAGAGGCAAGTTTTATAATGACTCACTAAAAACTGGGAAACCTCAAATCCCTATCTCATTCATTTTACTGTGTTTATGAAACCCCTGAAGTAGGAAAGTTGAAGGGCAACATAGAGATCAGAAGCAGCTGCTTGTGGTCTTGTGTTCATAGCTGATATACAGAATCATGACTCTCTCCTCTTCCAAATTCTGGAGATTTTGTAGTATACTGACAAGTAGCCTATGTGTACATTATTTTCCCATTGTGCATATTCACTTCCTGCTTGGTTTGGTTCAAGTAAAAAAAAAAAAAGCATTAAAATTTGTATATTTTTCATACACCTATTCACATTTGCTGTATTTGATCACATATGTCCAGTATTATTTTTTAAAAAAACTTTATTCATTTCGTGAGAGAGAGAGAAAAAAATGTGTGAGTGGGGGTGAGGCAGAGGAAGAGGGAAAGAGAATCTCAGGCTCCGTTGACAGCATGGAGCCCAATGTAGAACTCCTTACAAATAATGAGATCATGACCTGAGCTGAAATCAAGTTGGCCACTTACCCCACTGAGCCACCGAGGCACCCCCAGTATTACTCTATATAAAACGATCAAACTCGTCTCTTTTATTTATTTATTATTTTAAAAGTTTATTTGAGAGAGAGCATGTACATGCAAGCAGGGGAGGGTGCAGAGAGAGAGGGAGAGAATCCCAGGCAGGCTCCACACTCAACACAGAATCCGACAAAGAGCTTGAACTCATAAATTGTGAGATCATGACCTGAGCCAAAATCAAAAGTCGAACGCTTAACCAACTATCCACTCAGGCACCCCAAATTTGTCTCTTTTATAAGAAATATGCTTTTGGTATGTTGTGATATAACTTTGCTTGGTAAACTGTATGTTTTTACATATATATATTTTTTATATATACACATATATATTTTTTTACATATATATTTCCCCCCACTAGAAACAGCAGTTTTGATATTTACAAATGTATAAAGAAAGTGATATTTGGCCTGATCCTTGAAAAATGCCTAGATGTTTCAGAAAGACAAAGAAAGGAAGGATGTTTTAGGATGAGGAAAAACTTATATCAGTAAAGTCATGGAAGTATCAAGGTATGGTGTAAATTAGTACAAAACAATGTGCATCAGGGAGGTATAAGAAATTACCAGAAAATTAAGCTAACATGAAAAACTGTGACAAGAGTTAGGAGTAATAACGAACCTTTATAAATTTAAATTTTCCCTAGCACCAAATGTGAAAATGAACATTTTCCCTCTCCCTTTTTCTTAATTTACAATTAAACTTGTAATTGTAAATCCTTTCACTGTCTCTTTGAAATGCATGTATATCTTTATTTTTTTAAATGCTTTTTAAGTGTTTGTTAGAGAGAGAGAGAGAACACTCGGGTGGGAGAGGGGCAGAGAGAGAGGGAGAGAGAGAGAGAATCCCAAGCAGGCCCTGTGTTGTCAGCACAGAGCCCGATGTGGGGCTTGATCTCACAAACTGCAAGAACAGGACTTAAGCCAAAATCAAGAGTCTGACACTCAATCGACTGAGCCACCCAGGCGCCCCTTTAATATATATACATATATATTTTTTTTTATTTAAAGTAAGCTCTACACTCAATGTGTGGCTTAAACTCACAACCCCAAGATCAAGAGTCTCATGTTCTACCAACTGAGTCAAACAGGCACCTGAGAAGTGTATATAAATCTTTTAAAAGCTAAATAGGACTCTTGCTAATTTTGCATCTCAGGAATTTTTCTTGGGGTCTTAGGAGCCATCTTTTTGAAATGTGAACATCAGGGAAATTGTGCCCTGTCTCCCTTTTTCTAGACATCTGGATACAAGTGGTAACTTTTTGCTTGTCTTAGAGACATAAGATTATTCTTCCTTAGAATAAAACAACTAACTTGTATGTATAGACTGCATTTGTCTGGTTGTATGAAAGTATGAGATTTCTTTCTGTCTTTGTAATCTCTTTAGCAGATGGCCTATGATATACATTGCAGTCTGGTTTAATGCTTATTCAATAATAAAACTATTTTCTTTCCTTTTTACATTTGTGTGGAGATTCCTGGGATGACAGAAGATTTTATTTTCCAGCATGTCTAAAACAAAACCACCAAAAGGTTTGCATGCCATACTTAGAATACTGAAGTTCATTATTATAAAAACCCATTGAAAATTTGAAGAGTAATGATAGGCATAGATATGTGCTTTACAAATAAATTATATTGGAAATGTGGATATTGGTTAATCAGTAAACTCTAAAGACATATAATTTAAGAAATATGATAGTGATAGTCTATGCAAAAGGTTAGAGACCAGAGATTCTGGAGGCATAAATATCTCCATACAAAAGTCTTTGCGGAAATAGAACTGACAATATAATGCAGTGAATACTGGCATGCCAATGCTGTAAAGTCAACAATTTATGACCAAGTATTTAATATTAGCTTTTCTAACAAATATTAAATATTAATTAGCAGTTACTAAGTGACTACTATGTACTATGACCTGTTCTAAAGTGCTCATGTATACTAAAATACTCTCATCACAATCCTGTGAAGCAGACTGTATTATCATGCTACAAATGAAGATACGGAGAGAAACTTTTGAGCAACTTGCCAAGGGTTAAAAAACAGAGCTGTGGGTCCATGATAGTTACTATAAGAAGGATTGTAATGAAATATATTAATCAACTAAATATACACAGATAAAGAATTACATAGGAGTATGTGGGAACACATAACAAACTTGGAATGTTGATAGGTATTAAGACCCGTTGAAGAAAAATATCAACAGAACCATTAATTGAAGAATGTTCTTTCACAAAGAGTAATTCTTGCAAGACTGACCTATCTCTAACTTTTCTACAGCTCACTAAAAAGAGTACTGGATGGTGAGGTCCATGTGTGCCCCCTAGAGCATGAAATATAAACCTTTACTACTGACAAGACACATGCAAACTAACAAAAAAAAGTGTCCACAAAGATATAAACTTTTAAAAAGGAACTAACTGAATCTCTAGAGAACTTCTGCCTTCTCTTAAAAAAATACTAGTTAACAATTCACTGAAATTTGAGTAACTATGAACTATGCTATAGAAAAAGTAGTGTCTGTATAAATATGGGTGTGTATATGTATGTTTATATGTGTATATGAATACAAATATGTATGTGTACATATATACACACAATATAATCATCCTAAATAAAAGTGACTAGGTATGAGGTGTATATAGAAATATGCTTGTACATACATATACATATATATATTAGTCCAAATACTATGACTAGTAATACTATGAATGAATATATCTGTAAAAACCAAAATTCCATCTCTACTATTGATCTCTCTAAATGTTTCCTCCTGGAAATAACACTGAGCAAAACCTACTGGTACTTAATTTTCTATTAGTCTCATCAGTCAATCTGAGTTGTCACTAATTAATCTCTTTTGTTGCACCATGATGCCTAAGGACATTTTGAAATTAAATTTATAAGTATAAATGCTTAAAGAAATATTTTATAAAATCAAGACAGCATAGTAATCCCTATTATAAATAAAGGAGATATACTGCCAAAAAGCATTTGGTTTTTTTTTTTTTCTTAGAAATTCTTAACAGTAAGGAGGAATACTAAATGTCCAGTAATAGATGAATGGATTAGGAATATGTAGTATACATATACACAATGGAATATGACTCAGACTTAAAAGAAAATGAAATTTGCCATCAGCATCAACACGGATAGACTTAGAGGGTATTATGCTAAGTGAAATATAAGTCAGAGCAAAGACAAAACACCTTATGATTTCACTTACATATGGAATTTAAAACACAAAACAAACAAACCAAACACAACAGAAACAAACTCATAGATACACAAAACAAACTGATGGCTGTCAGAGGGGAAGAGGTTAGGGGGATGGACAAAAATAGGGAAAGGGAATTAAGAGGTACAATTACCCAAGACTGGAGAAACAAACAATAGCAGGTCATGGCTGACCAAAGCAGAGATTCACAAGTGGAAACTGCAACAGGAATCCAGGCCAGAACAGGAAAACCTGAATTATTGCTGGAGGCTCAGTGTAAAGAACTCTGAGAGTTAAAAACTCAAGGGTACTCAGTCATAGGGGAGCCTCCACAAATTTGTGAGAATTACGTAAAGATCATCCAGGTTCTCACTGTAAATATCAGAGAAAAATCTCATTGTGCTCCCTGCAGAGAGAGGGGGAAGGGAATCATTTTGAAACACTCCAGAGAACTGCATTCTTAACAAGACATGCCCTCAGGGGAAACTAGTTAACCAGAGTCTAACAGGCTGGAGTATTATTTGAGCCCAACTGAACCAAGGGAATGGAAATATTCAGCTCCAATTAGCTCTCTTCAGAGTAGAAATCAATGAAATTGAAAACAGGAAATCAATTGGTAAAATACATGCAACCAAAATCTGGCTCTCTGAAAAGATCAATAAAATCAATAAACTTCTAGCCAGGGTAACTAAGATTAAAAAGAGAGGGCATACAAACTACTAATATCAGAAATCAAAGAGGAAGTTTTCTCTCAAGTGTGTGTCCATCAATGCCCAACCAAAGACAATGGGAATAGTCTGTTGATCTCAAGTGAGCTGTCTTCTTTCTTGCCAAAAACACCCTTTTACATCTTTCCTTATGCAACTTTGCCAATTACTCTAGAAAACTAAGAATTTAAATGCTGAGTTAGGCTGTGTGCACTAGTGAAATTACACCAAATTGCTCTCTAAAGTCATTAATTTATACTCTCAACAACAAGAGTGTATGATAGTTACCACTTGCCTGATTCTTCACTAACCCCTAGTATATCTTGTCTCTTCTCTCCCCTCCAGCCCTACACCCTCCACCTTTCTTTCCCTCTCTCTCAATCTCCACCCCCATCTCTGAAGTGTCTTCATCTCTCTTCTCTAGTACTCTTCCCCACAAATTCTAGCCTCTTTCGCCTCCCCAAGGTCTAATTTCTATCTCCTCAAATCAAGAAGACTGCTTGCCTCTATTTGGGCTCCCATCTTTCTGTTGAGGATTAGAAATTCTCTATAGTCAGCTGGTACAATCATGGGTCTCACCTCATTAGTATACCATCTTCTTGAAAGATTTCCTTAACATATATCATAGTATGGGCCCACTGGTAATGAATTCTCTCAGCTTTAGTATGCCTGGGATCACTGCCCTGTGCTACCCACTGTCCAATGTCTGAAAAGCTTCACTACTACCACCATCACCACCCTCCACACCATATATTTGCCTAGTTTTCTGGTTGTTTAAGTTGGGAAGGTAAATCTAGCATATGTTATTCCATCATACCTTCAGTGTGGAAATGACCTAATTTATTTCTTCGCTGTTTTTCGTTTTAGATTTTCTGATGCTTTTTTGCTTTTGGGAAATTAAACTCTAAAAATCAAGTTTGTTTTGAAAGAGACAAATAATACTGTCCTATAAATGCATGCAAGTAGCTATTTGGTTTATCTTCTAAAAATTGAATATAGTTTGGTATGTCAATGGAAATAGTGAGATAAACTAGTAACTTATATAAACTTTCTCTAAACACAGGAGAAAAGAAATACAGGAATAGTTTCCTTCAATAAATTAAAAGAAAAAGCAATATGGTATTTTCTTCGAAATATTAAAAATAACCTAGTTAATGCACTCCATTCAATGATCTTTTTTGCACCAATGTGAATCAATGCAATTAAAACATATAAAAGATTTATAGTATACAACACAATGCATATTATCACAGTTAAGAACACAGCTACAGATGTGTGACCCTGGATAACATAAGTATCCTAAGTCAGAATTAGTTAATAAGAATAGCTATTTATAGTAGTTCCTGGAAAGTAACATGTATTCGACAATACCTATTTTCGTTATTTATAGTCAATAATTTACAACTGTCATTTCTTCATTCTAGTGTAAAGTGTCATGATAAATCAGCATGCCTTGCTCTACGAACACATACAAATTATTGTTTCATATATTTACTTATATTTAATGATATAATAATTCCTAATATCTTTACAGAATTCTATAGTTTACAAGGTTCTTTCCAAAGTAATCCTTTTAACACGTGATCCCCAAAATATGTAAATCCTCCAACATCCTGGCAAGATAGATGTTATTAACATCAAATTATCAAGGCTCAGAAAGCTTATGTGATAGATTTTGATATATATGAGGTAGAGCATGAACTAGAACCAGCATCTTCTGATATTGTAACTTCTTTCCTTTGTAGTATAGTTCACCCTGTATTTTTTTAAAGCAGTATCAACATTTATAAGATTTTATATATATGAAGTATAAGATACTTATCAGATATATATACACATATATACATATACAACTGAAATAATAAAAACAATATCATATTGTTATATTACTGCTATAAAATGCTTATAGTTAAAAACAAATATGTATTTTAAAAAATGAACATTCTTTAGCTAAGAATATATGTACTAACACCATGTAGAATAAAAAATCAAGTTTTGTAGGCAGAATATATAATAAGTTTATCTTAATTCATGCTTATCAATTATTACTATGACATTTGAAAAAATAAAAATTTCTAACTTACTCAAGAAATATATTGGCTCACTTGTCTTTCTCATTAAATCCATTTATCTAAGAGATTTCTTGCTTAAAAATGAATGTAATATTCTGGTATAATCACTATACTTAATTTTAATATAAATATTCTTAGAGATAAATATAAGCCAACTCTGTTGCTAACTCATTAAAAAAATCATCATGCTTGAATATTAAATTTCTCTACTTTCAAAGCTGTTCTATCACATATATGATTTTAATATAGTTTTTCCAATTAAAACAATACTATACTTGGGGTTAAGGATACTAAATACATTATGCAAAAGGATCAAGGTAACAAACATTAAATACAATATAATAGTATTTTTAGAAGGCTAGAGTAGAAAAATTATTGAAATAACATGTTATCTTAATATATTTCTATTCACATATCTGAAGAAATCACTGATATTATATAACATTTTGAAATCCAGATATTTTAAAGGAATGATTTGTAAGTAATTAAATGTGTTAAATTTTTCACATGACAACATGGTTAATTTTAATTACCAAAACTAATATAAGGATGCATTTTAAACTTTTGTTTCTATTTCTGTTATTAAAGAATACATTTTCAAAGTGAGATGCTGTAGATGTAGTGGATAGGAAATTCAGTGAAGATGTATTATATACAGAGATTTCTCTATATGTTGCCTTTGATTTTAATAAAATATAAATTAATATATTTACATAGAAATTATTTTGAAATATGATAGGAAATCCTAACAAACTTAACTTGCTTTTTTTTTTTTTTTTGGTTAGTGACAGGCACTTCTGATTCACTATTACCTATAAATTACTAAATCTTGCTTCCATTATATTATTTTTCTTATCAAGTTACACTGTGCATAAAATATACACGTCCTTTGTGCTCAGTATGATGATTTCAGTAAAATGCATACAGTCCTCTAACCCACACTTCTTTCAAAACTGGCTATTTCCCAACTGCAGAAATTTCCCTCAGGCCACTTTCCGATCTCTGTCCCTACCCTATCCCTACCAGAGACAAACAATGGTCTAATTACAATCACCATAAACAACTTGACATTTTTTAGAAATTCTTATAAAAGCAATTATACAGTATGTATTGTTTAATGTCTGTTTTTGTATTTCACTCAAAATAATATTTTTGCCAATCATCCATGTTATTATGTATATCAGAATTTTTATTGCTGAATGCTCTTCAACTGTATGAATATACCACAATTTGTTTATCTAGTATTTTGATGGCCATGTGGAATGTTTCCAGTTTTTATTATAATTTAAACTTCTATGAAAATTGTTCACAAGTCCTTTTATGTATGTATGTTTTCATTTTTCTTGGTTAGGAGGGGAATTGCTGGGTCACAAGGTAAATATATGTCAAATTTATAAGAAACTGACCAACTTTTTAAAAAGGGGTTGCAACATCTACACTCACATCAGCAATGTTTGAGACTTCCTCTTGCTCCCTATTTTTGCCAATATTTTTAAATGATTGCCTTTTAAATGTAGCCATTCTGGTAGACATGCAGGGGTATTTCAAAATGGTTTATATTTTCATTTACTGATGACTAATAATACTGAACATTATTTCATGTACTTACTGGATATTTATATATCTTTCTTTGTGACCTATGTGTTCATTTTTTTTGTATATTTTATTGGGTATCTTTTAGGTGTCAATTCAATACATACTTTATATACAAACTGATACATATATATCAATATATATATAACGGTATATATAAAAGGATATATAAAATGACATATATATATATATATAAAGAGAGAGAGAGAGAGAGAGGGAAAGAGAGAGAGAGAGCAAGCGCCATATATATAAGTTTGTCCCAAGCTGTTTTTATTTTCTTAAGGTTGTTTTCTGAAGAATAGTTTTAATTTGATGAAGTCGAACTTATCAATTTTTAATATGCTTTGAGATTTTCCTTTTCTAAGATGCCTACTTGAGGCCATGAAGATAGTCTCCTATATTTTCTTCCAAAATTTTTATAGGTTCAAATTTAACATTTAGGTCTATGACACATCTCAAAACAGTTTTTTGTGTATAGTATGAAGTAGGTTGCAAGGTTTATTTTTTTCCCTCACGGTATAGTTATTCACTAATTCTCAGTGAATTTTTCCCATTGAATTTTTCTGGTGCCTTATGATATGGATCATTCTATTTCTGGACTCTATTCTGCTCCATTATTATATTTGTCCATCCTCACATCAATAATACTCTGCTTGAATTATTGTACTTTTTAGCAAATCTTAAAATCAAATGGTATCATTCCTCTAGCTTTGTTCTTCTGTTTCAAGATGGCTGTAGGTATTCTAGGACCTCTGCAATTTCACATAAATTTGGAGTACCCTGTCCATCTCTACAGTAGATCTTGATGTTCTTTTGATTGAAGTTGTATTGCACATATTGATGAATTTGTGGAGAATGGACAAGTTAACAATACTGAATTTTCCACTTCAGGAACATAATATATCTTCCATTTATTTAGGTCTTTCACAATTTCAGCATTGTTTTCTATCTTCAGTGTGGGAATTTTACCTTATGTTAGTAGTTTTATAGTTATAGATTCTATAGACTTTCAATAAATAATCCTGTTATATGAGAATGAGGGTAATAAAACTCTCTACTTTCCCCCTTCTATACTTTATGCCTTTTATTTATTTTTCTTGTTTTATGTACTAAAGCATCTATAAAGTGTGAATAGATGTGGTGGGAGTATACATCCTTTAACTGCTTCAGATAATGATTCTCGAAAGGGAATAAGCATTTGCAATATCCTTTCTCCCTTTGAATATTGTTTATTCATGCTTTCAATTTTTTCCTCCTAGCCAGCTCCTAGGGTCCACAGCCAGCCTATCTCTAATTTCTTTTAAATTGTTTAAAACTACAGTGCATCTAATTATCTCATGTATAACCAGGGTGACTCTTCAAATTAATGGTAATTAATTCATCTATTTATTCATCTACCTAGAAATAAAGCTTACTTCAGCTTATTGACATTTTTAAATGCAATTCAAAAATTGTGTAGAGGATGGTACCACAATGATGTGTACATCTGACCTTGAGTAAGGAACACACTATGTATCGGATGGTTTGTAATAAAATTTGAAAATGCTAATGATAACTCCAAGGTTATTATCCTTGTTTTAGTTATTCTTTGCAGAGACCTGCTTCTGGTGGGAAAGAGATGACACTGGCTCCCAACAAAAAAGAACAGTAACTAAAATTATGAAGTATCCATGGAAAAAACTGTTGAAAAAAATTAATTTCTTTTGGGCACCTTGATCCATGAGTTCTCTTGTATATTTTTTAACTCAGAGCATTTCAAAGGCTTGGGTTACTGCTGGGGAATATGAAAGAAAAATCCCCTATACTTTATATAAGTAAGAAATGATGAAAAAAGTTAGCTATTTTAAGGAAAAGATGTACATGAAATTCTAATAGGCATTAGATATTGTATTATCTAATAGGCATTATGCTTACACCCTTAAATTCGGTAGGCAAAAAATGTCACATTACTTTACATCCTCTAAACAAATTAATTCTAACTCTAAGATTCCATTCTACCTCTGTTCTATTAGAATTCCTTAACCGCTTATGGCCATGACTGAAAAAGTCCTTAGAGTTTGCATCACAACAAAAGCCAGAGACATCCATCCAGTGCTGGCTCACCTCTTCATTACCTTTTGCCTCTGAAATGGCATCATCACTTCATTTTTGAGGCCCAGGTGTCCAGTCGTTTCTGCATCCAATTAGGGCACAGGGATCTTTGCTGAAGCTGAGAACCCTGGGGCCAAGCGTTGAGCATCTCTGAATATATCAGTAATAATCTTCTTCTTCTACTTAATATGAAAGCAAAACTGTGTGATGATTACAAAGTCTTAATTATGAACACAACATACTTTTATCCAAATTCTTTCATCAGTAAGATGCAATTTATAAAACTCTATGTGTAAGTGAATACTACCTTTTTGATGGAAGTAAAATAATACATTTAAATATTAAAGGAGCTGACAAACAGCATATATCTATGAAAAAGTAATAGAAAACTAAGTTGTAAATACTTGTATTTAATGTGAATATGGGGCACCTGGGTAGCTTAGTGGGCTAAGCGTCCAATTTCGTTCCAGGTCATGATCTCGCAGTTGATGAGTTCCAGTCCTGCCTCGGGCTCTGTATTGACAATTCAGAGCCTGTAGCCTGCTGCAGATTCTGTGTCTCCCTCTCTCTCTGCCCATACCCCACTCACACTCTGTCTCTCTGTCTCTCTCTCTCTCTCTCTTTCAAAAATAAACATTAAATTTTTTAATTAAAAAATGTGAATATAGCACAAAACTAAAATATAAAGATAAAATATAATAAATTACATAAACTTCTTGTTACTAAAAATATACACCCATAAAAATTAATAATCTTTTTAAAAAATTTTTTGAGGAAATTCCATACTGTTTTCCAGAGTGACTGCACCAGCTTTCATTCCCACCAACACTGCATGAGGGTTCCTTTTACTCCACATTCTTGTCAGTACTTGTTTCTTGTGTTTTTGATTGTAGCCATTCTGACAAGTGTGAGGTGATATCTCATTGTAGTCTTGATTTGCATATCCCTCATGATGAGTGATGTTGAGAATTTTTCCATGTGTCTCTTGGACATCTGGAAAAATGTTCATGTCTTCTGCCCATTTTTAATTGGAATATTTGTTTTGGGGGTGTTTGTGTCAGTTCTTTATATATTTTGGAAAATACACTTTATCAAATATGTCATTTGCAAACATCTTCTCCCATTAAGTAGGTTACCTTCTAGTTTTGATTGTTTCCTTTGTTTGCAGAGGCTTTTTATTTTGCTGTAGTCCCAATAGTTTATTTTTGCTTTTGTTTCCCTTGCTTCAGAAGACATATCTAGAAAAATGTTGCTACAGCCAACATCAGAGAAATTATTGCTTGTTCACTCTTTGAGGATTTTTATGGGTCCAGGTCTCACATTTCAGGTCTGTAATCCAATTTGAGTTTAATTTTGTGCATTGTGAAAAAAGTGGTCTAGTTTTATTCTTTTGCAGGTAGCTGTCCAGTTTTCCCAACACCATTTGTTGAAGAGACTATTTTATTCCCATGGTATATTCATTCTTCCTTTGTTGAAGATCAACTGATAATTGTGGGTTTACTTCTGAGTTTTCTATCCCATTCCATTGATCTATGTGTCTATTTTCATACCAGTTCCATACTGTTTTAATTACTATTGCTCTGTAATATAACTTGATATCTGGAATTGTGATGCCTCCAGTTGTGTTGTTGTTGTTGTTGTTGTTGTTTTGCTTTGTTGTTGTTGTTATTGTTGTTTAAAGACTGCTTTGGCTATTTGAGGTCTTTGTGGTTCCATACAAATTTTAAGATTGTTCTAGTTCTTGAAAAATTCTGTTGATATTCTGATAGAGATTGCATTAAATTTGTAGATTGTTTTTGATAGCATAGACATTTAACAATATTTTTGTTCTTCCAAACCATAAGCATGGAATGTCTTTCCCATTCTTTATGTCATCTTGAACTTCTTTCATCAGCATTTTATTGTTTTCAGAGTGCAGATCTTTCAAATTTTGGTTAAGTTTATTCCTAGATATTTTATTGTTTGGGATGCAACTGTAAATGGGATTGTTTTCTTAATTTCACTGTCTACTGCTTGTTAGTGTAGAGGAATGCAACAGATTTCTGTATATTGATTTTGTATCTTATGACTTTACTGAATTCATGTATCAATTCTAGTGGTTTTTTGGTAGAGCCTTTAGGGTTTTCTATTTATAGTATCATGTCATCTGCATATAGAGTTTTACTTCTTCCTTACCAATTTGGATTCCTTTTATTTCTTTTTCTTCTCTGATTACTGTGGCTAGAACTTCCAGTACTATGTTGAATAAAAGTGGTGAGAGTGCCATCCTTATCTTGTTCCTGACCTTAGGAGAAAAGCTCTCAGCTTTTTACCATTAAGTATGATATTAGGTGTGAGTTTTTCATATAAGGCCTTTATTATGTTGAGATTTGTTCTCAGACCACCTACCGTGCAGAGGGTTTTGGTAATGAATGGATGTTGTACTTTGTCAAACACTTTTTGGGCATCCATTGAAATGATCATTTTTTTTTATCCTTTCTCTTACTGATGTGAAGTATCATGCTGATTGTTTTGTGAATACTGAACCACCGTTGCATCTCTGGAATAAATCCCACTTGATTGTGGTATAGGACTTCTTTTAATATATTGTTGGATTTAGGTGGCTAATATTTTGTTGAAGATTTTTGCATGTATATTCATGAGAGATTATGATCTACAGGTCCATAGTTTTCTTTTCTTTTTTTTTTTTTGTGGTGTCTTTATCCAGTAATTGCACTACTGGGTATTTACCCAAAAAATACAAAAACACTAATCCAAAAGGGTACATTCACCCGTATGTTCACTGCAGCATTATTTTCAATAGCCAAATTATGGAAGAGGCCTAAGTGTCCATCAGTAGATGTATGGATAAAGATGTCATACACACACTGGACTGTTATTCAGCCATAAATAAGAATGAAATCTTGCTATTTGCGACAACATGGATAGAGCTAAAGAGTATAATGCTAAGCAAAATAGAGAAAGACAAATACCATATGACCTCACTCATATGTGGAATTTAAGAAACAAAGCAAATGAGCAAAGGAAAAAAAGGGAGAAAGAGAGACAAATAAAGAGACTCTTAATTATAGAGAACAAATCGATGATTACCAGAGGGGAGGTGGGTGGAAGGATGAGTGAAATAGTTGATGGTGATTAAAAAGTTTACTTATGATGAAAACAAAAAGGTAAGAAATAAATATTCATGTAATACTAAGTCATGCAGGTAAAATACATATTTTTAAAAATATATTCCATGTTTATTAATAGCAGTTACAGTGGTTTTAACATTTTCACTTTATATTTATGGTAGTAGGGCAGGACTCCAGCAGGTGAGCTATGAATAATATAAACCAACAACCTTTGTAACTGACAATTCTTCCTTGAAAAATATATAGAGGACATAAAAAAAATAGAAAGGACTTAATTCAAAAGCTAATATGTGGGTGATATTTCACCCTGTATGATGAACAAATTGCCATTAAACAGTCACATTTTCAGCCTTAGCGTTTCACTTCCCTCTCATTCTTCTGTTGTGGGGCCCTGCCCTCAGAACCTTGGCTATCATCTCTAATACTCATGAAATGATCCATGTATGTGGTTTACCTGGCTTACAATTCCCTCCATCATCCATCCATACACCTTTAGCTTTCCTTCCAAAAATATTTTACAATACATCCAGACATATTATTTGGGAATGATAAATTGTGTGAGTTAACTCAAGTGTAAAATACTCTACTCTAGGGGTCATGGTGGATAGACCAAAATAGCTCTGTCCCAAGGCTTTCCTATTTATTTATTTTTTTATTTTTTTAATGTTATTTACTTTTGAGAGAAAGAGAGAGACAGGCAGAGGCGTGAGCAGGGGAGTGGCAGAGAGAGGGAGACACAGAATCTGAAGCAGGCTCCAGGCTCTGAGCTGTCAGCACAGAGCCTGATGCGGGGCTCGAACTCACAGACCGTGAGATCATGACTTGAGCTGAAGTCAGATGCTCAACCAACTGAGCCACCCCAGGTGCCCCATGGCTTTCCTATTTAAAAGGTGCCAAAGTCAAAATAATTTTTAGAAGGCTGTAAATATTTTGGTGTCCCTTCTATATTATTTATTAGTCCACCCACACCTTTCCAGTTATGATATCATCAGAGCTGGATGACATCAGAGCATAAGATCAAAAAACTTGGGCTCACTTCCTTTGTTATCAAAGGCCGCTTCATTTCCCTTTCCTCACCTACTCCTCATCCAGCACCATGAACACGCATACATAACTCAATGTATTTGAGTATATGTATCTAGCACGGTTTGCCTGAAGGGATAATTTGCTTCATGAAAGACATGTCAGCATCCTACATTTTAGACCATAATATACTACAACACGATAAATATCTGTGAATTAAGTTTATGTACATATACGATTCAGGTTAAAATGTATGTAGGATAGAGATATACAGGAATACTTAAAATAAACATTTTCATGGGCAAGGCAGTGAGAGTCCAAATAATTTTGTCTGCTTTATTAGACTGAATGTAGATTTGTCAACACAGAAGTTATTGAAAAAAAAATGGAATCAACTGGCAGTGATAGAAAAGTTTGAAATTTACATAAAATATACATTTCTAGGTTTTCTTAATAAATTAGATATAAGAGGTGCCTGGGTGGCTCAGTCAGTTAAGCATGACCAACTTCAGCTCAGGTCATGATCTCATAGTGCATGAGTTTGAACCCCGCGTCGGGCTCTGTGCTGACAACTCAGAGCCTGGAGCCTGCTTCGGATTCTATGTCTCCCCCTCTCTCTCTGCCCCTCCCCTGCCTATGCTCTGTCTCTATCTCTCTCAGAAAATAAATAAACATAAAAAAGTTTTTTAAATAAAAAAATAAAAAAAATAAATTAGATATAAAAACAGGAGCCCACAATGCTGCTTTGGAGTGAACACTCCTTAAAATGGAAAATGTTTTTTCTAGTTCTAAACAAAAATTATCAGCCTCTTTCAGTCATACAAAAAGTGACTATATTTCCCTATGGGCCAAGAATAGTCCTGTCTTGTCATAATATCTCAATCTCAAATATCAATATTTTCATTCTCAGTAGTGTTCAGTTTAAATAAATGTACATGGACATGCTACTTATTTACCTTCCTGGTTCCTAAAAATATATTATTCAGCTACCATAAATATGTAACAGGAGAGATTGTTCAATAACTCCCTAACCGGTCATTACTGCCATTACTTCTCATCCTTTGGTAAAAGATCGTTGGCCACAAAGACTATCGTTGAAACACTGGAGTCCAACTCACATATTTTTTCATACTAGAGCTGGTAATAAAAGTCCCTTTCTTCTCTGACAAGGGATTCAAGATGTCAATTTAAAGTTGTCTGTGGCCACATCTCCAACGAAGAAGCCAAAAGATAGAGAACAAAGATGAGAGACCAGGTAAGTCTTAATAGTGAAAAGCGTATCTCAATTCCTACTGTCATCTATGACTTTCCTAATTAAGGGGGTAATATGTTTAATTTTTATTGAGCTAAACAGAGTTCAGTTTCTACTGAGATGCGAACAAAAAGCATCATTTACTTCTATTCCAGTAGCTTGTTTATTGTTATTGAAAATATACAAATGTAATAGAAATAAAGATGATATCCATTTCAGTGAAATAAATCAGTAATTTTTTGTTCAGGCTCCCCTATCTTTAATCTCAAGAACCATGCATCTGCTTCTTTATCTAGCATGTTCTTTCATATCCTCCTAGAGAAAAAGGAAGGTTATGTGTGTGTATATATATCAAGGAATGTTAGAAGAAATCACAGAAATCATCTTTTCCAGCCTTTTCACTTTACAGAAGTCTCTTATGGCCTGAATTTTTGTATCCTCCTCCCTCCCCCAAAAGCATGTGTTGAAATCCTAACTCCCAAAGGTAATGGCATTAGTGAGTGGTGCCTTTGGAAGGTGATTAGTTCTTGAGAGTAGAACTCTCATGAATATGATTAGTGCTCTTATAAAAGAGATCCCACAGAGCTCCCTAGTCCCTTCCACTACATGAGGATACAAGAAGTCTGTGACCCAGAAAAGGCCACCCAACCACAATGGCACCCGGATTTTGGGCTGCCAGCCTCCAGAACTGTGAGCAATAAATTTCTGTTTATAAGCCACCCAAGTCTGTGGTATTTTGTTACACTAGCCTGAATGGACCAAAGTCACAGAAAGATTCGATGACAAAATTGTGCATATTCATTTACAATACAGTACTGAAAAAATTATTTCTTGTGTATTAAATTTCCTTTAATCTCATTTACCCTTCTACATTTATTTTGTCCTAACCATTCTTTGAGGGGGATACTGATGGTTATTGACAACTGAAATGGAGTCATTTACTCATTCTTTAAGTTAGACACTTTCCTTCTCCTTACAACCTTACACTAATGATAGGTAACTTTTACTGAACATTGATGTAATGTAACGTTCACTGTTATTGTCGTTTTCCATTTAATCCCTGTGACAGGTCAAAAATATAGGTACTGATATAATCAACATTTTATAGATTTGGTCATTTTTCCAAGATAATTCACAAAATTATGGTAACCCTTTTTAAAAAAATAAATTTATTGTTAACTTGTTATTTTAGATGTTTATATATAATACCTGTATTTTTATACGTTACATATTTTTGTAAGCCACTGAAAATACTCTTTATAACCAAGCAGATTTAAATAAGTAAAGCATAGATTTCATGTTATCCAAGATCACATTGTTTAGTAAAGGAAAGAACTGGGACATAGACTCAGATGGCCTAATCCCAAATTCAGAGCTTTTCATAGAGAAGCTTAATATAAAGCAGTAGTGTCTTAAAATTCTTCAAGACTGAATAAACATAGTGCTGGGGTGTCATTCTGGACATATTACTGATAAAAGAAATGTTTATTAAATAGTTTAGTGACTGGTGAAAACTACCCTATGAGATGGTAAGTTATACTAATGTTCTACCTCTCAGATTAATGAGACTCAGATGCAGCATGTTGAAATCAAACTTCAGAGTAGTCGGTACACCCAGTCACACATTCTTCAAGTTAATGATAAAAGCACTCTATCTAAAAATACAAAAATGTTTTACTTTTATCCCTTATTATTAAAATGCAGAAGGAGGGGCGCCTGGGTGGCTCAGTCAGTTAAGCGACCAACTCTTTATTTTGGCTCAGGTCATGATCTCACAGTTTGTGAGTTCGAGCCCTGCGTTGGGCTCCGCACTGAGTGCACGGAGTCTGTCTGCGATTCTTTCTCTCCCTCTTTCTCTGCTCCTCCCTGGCAAGTGCTGGCTCGCTCGCTCGCTCTCTATTTCTCTCTCACCCTCTCTCTCTCAATAAAAGGACGATTGTGTAGAAGAAAATGATAAATCAGATCATTAGAAGCATATTAATTCTAGACCAGACTAAAAACTGGAACCATTTCTCTATGAAAAGGAAACAAAAATAATATCTAAAGCATAGCTATTCCATACTTAAAGCTTTAATTAGTTCTCCATTTTCTAAATTGACTTTGGGAAAAAATATTCACATTATAATTTAATGCAAATTATTCTAACTAAAACTTTTGATAAAAATAAAATACGTATAACTAAATATAGTTTTCTATTAGTTCTGTCCATCGAGGACATTTTTATGAAGCAATTAAAAATGGAGTAGACTTTTAGGAGAAAAAAGAATTGACCACCAGGTCTTTTCTTTTTTTTTTTTTAAATTTTTTTAACATTTATTTATTATTGAGAGACAGAGAGAGGCAGAGCATGAGCAGGGGAGGGGCAGAGAGAGGGGGAGACACAGAATCTGAAGTAGGCTCCAGGCTCTGAGCTGTCAGCACAGAGTCTGATGCGGGGCTCGACCCACAAACTGCTAGATCATGACCTGAGCCCAAGACAGACGCTTAATTGACTGAGCCACCCAGGTGCCCCAGACCACCAGGTCATTTCAATCAGGTCTCACAGTCATACTATTTAGCTTATGAAAGATGGGGTTAAATGGCAAAGCCATTTGCAAAGACTCTTGTACCTTATTTCTCTGATAGGTGCAAACATACTGTATTTATATGCTATAACTTTGGAAGGTTGTGTTTTCTGGAAAACATAATTGGAGGAAAAGGTCTGTGAACAGAATGTTTTTCAGGGACTAACACATGTAAAGTGGAAAGGAAGGAAGCAATATTGTCCAGAGAAAGCAGCAGAGCCGTAATGCAGGTCCAAAAGTCTCCTTCAACTCCACTGCGAAGATGTGATGCTCAGATGGCCTGTCAAAGTTTTTTGGTGTCAGCCTCAGTCATTGGATCTCAGCCACCCAACCCTCACCTGGGATAAGGCATTGCTCTACGGTAATTATATAGTCCTCAAACTTTGATTTGCTTTCTCTAGTTTTACGGTATTTATTTCCATTCCCAATGAAAAATGTTAGCATTATGGTAGCCAATACCCTTGCCGTTTTTCCAAATTTTAATA
Source organism: Cryptoprocta ferox (assembly GCA_028646485.1). Lineage (NCBI taxonomy): Eukaryota > Metazoa > Chordata > Mammalia > Carnivora > Eupleridae > Cryptoprocta > Cryptoprocta ferox. The sequence goes on along the minus strand of CM053578.1, from coordinate 62,448,399 downwards.
GGAATTTTCCTAATGTCTCAACATTAAGTAGGATATCTGTAGCAGATTTCTAGTAGGCACCATTTTGAAGTTAAGATGTTCCTCTTTCCAGTGTGTTAGTAATTTGTTATAAGTGTATGTTAAACGTTAGCAAATGCTTTCTGAACCTTTATTTTGTTGGTTATATGCGTTTCTACTTTCATCAATTAATGTATGTAATTTTCTAATGATGAGGCTCTGTAGCTAAAGGAATTAATTGGTATGATCTTTCAATTCGTTATACATCTATACTCTTTCCATGGCCCTACTGACTTGGGCCTGTGACTAGGTTTTTTGTTTGTTTTTGTTTGGTTGCTTGTTTTGTTTTATTACAAGTTTTGAAGAATATCAAGTGGGTGGAAATTAGTCTATATCATTTTGGAGCCTAAATGACGAGATTTATTATTTTCACTTGCCCTTACGTGCTCTGCTTCTTCTGAGAGGTGAACATGTTCTGGCTAACCTGATAGCGCAAGGAGAATGAGAGTGAGACAGAGATAAGAAGAATTATTAGATCACACATGATTTTTGTTTCTATTTTCAAAAGTAAAATCAGTCTACATTTCTCTTGTTCTGTGTTTGTCTGTTTTTGGTTATCAAGGAATACTAACCTTATAAAAGGCAATATATCACACAAAATTTTGTATGGTCTATGACAGTTTATACAATGTTGCCAATCATTTTGTTTTATGAACCGATACTTCATAATTTTTATGTTATCTTTATATTTTTTTATTATCTTCCCTCTAGTCTTTTGAGTTTGCCTTTCAATTCTGGGTATTATTTTCAACTTTTTTAAGCTTAAGAATATATATTATTCTCTGAGAACTATATTGACCGTTATATATATTTTGTTATTTACTCCACTATAATTCTATTTTAAATAGCTTATTATTTCTGTATTTTTCTTCTAATTCAAGATATATGTAGAAATATATTTTTTCATTTCCAATGGAAAATAAACTATGTGTATTTAGTTCATCTCTTTTTATGGTCTTTTTCCAGAATATATATGACATATTTTTAACATATTAAGATTTGTTTTGCTGACTTCTATATGTTAAATACTATAAACATTTCAAATATATTTGAAAATAATAGGACATTATGTGCTGTTTCCTGGATTCATAATTCCATATGTTACATGTGTTTGTGTACGTATTCACCCTCATAAATACATTACAGAAGGTTTTAAATTATGATGTTGATATTATCTGATATTTCTCCATTACTTTTTCTATCATTAGAATTACATGAAGGGTAGGATATTATAAATATTTATATTTTCAATATATAGGATTTATTACTAGTAATATATGCCTATGTTTAATTACATGATAAAATATAAGTATAAAGAATTTAAGTAGTTTATGCACTATTCTTGATGACAAATATTTAATGTTTACCAAGTACTAATGAGTAAAGTTATACAGTGACTTTTCATACATTAAATATACAATTAAGTATATTAAGGAAAAGAATTACAGATGATGGAAGCTGTAATTTGACTCTTTTTTTGCACATCTGTTTATATTTCCTCTCAAGTTTAGTCCAAGATAGCATAGATATGATGGACACTGATTAATACATGTGTCCTTTTTCCACAAAGACATATAAATAAAATAAATATCTGAGAGCTATCATATCAGATTAAATAATTAAACAAATTCAAAACTCTTTACTTCTGAGTCCTTGTTCCTTAGTCAAACATGAGACCTGACATCATAAAAAACAGTCCTAAATAGAGGGGACAAATACTTTCATATCCAAAAATATATTTTCCTCTACAAAATTGAATGCACTGGATTTTAGTTTATAAGTTTAATCTCTTTAATGTGTAGCTTATGTGAAGCTTTTAATGATCTCTTAATAAACTGACCAAAAAATTTAAAAAACAGACCTCACAAATATGCCAACAGCTTGATCACTCTTGGCCTCCCCCCACCAACACCACTGTAATTGCAGATTTATCCATGTTTAATAGCACAATTCCAATTTGTGGTACTCACCACACAGAAAAAACAAAGTTATAGATCTGATAAAGGCAGTATTTCTGGCAGCAACTATATCCACTGACCACTAAGGCTGTCAGTAAAAGGTAACATGAAACAAGAAATGCAGTCTAGTCTTGATTAGTCATGTTAATTGGGGTCAAAAATAGCATAGTCTGTTTGAAGCTAAAAATAAATTCTTAATGTTTCATTATGCAAATCACTCAACTCTCTTTCCTAATCTAACCTTTTAATAGAGACTCTAACAAGTTTTACTTATTTTGCATGTAATAATTAGAAATGCATTTCATCTTTCGGCTTCTATCAACCTTTTGGTGGAAGCCTTAAAGCAGCTATGACGTTAAGCAATCAGATGACCAGGAAAATGATCTTTATATTTCCTCTAATACCTCATGGGATAAACATAAATATATACAAGCGGCCCCTCTCTCAGGTGAATTTTGTAACAGACATAATTTGACTAACCTGTTCCATTCAGTACCTCACTGTTTCTCACAGAATGCACTGTATGCCAGGTAGGTTGACGAAGATGTCTCCTTGATGTTCTGCTACACATTTCTAAGAGTTCCACCTGGAAAAGGGAAACAATAGCAACTAAGGGGAACAGAGGTAAAGAGAACAGGAACACACAGGAGTGAAATACCAAGGAGGAGAAAGATGCTAGTAGATAATCGGTTTAATGATGCTTGCTCCAGCAAGTTCACTGTATTTCAGGGAATGGCATGCTCAAGCAGGAAATCTACAGTTCAAGACTTATACAGCTCTAAAGGTTTTTCTATGGACGAGCCTCAAAGCCATTTGAATATTTTATCCCCAAAGTTTATTCCTGCTTTGGGGGTCTTTCATCTGTTATCTCTCCTTCTGAAATGCTCCCACTCTCTTGTTCTTCACTCACCTGTTCCCTTTCCAATAGTCAGGTTTTAAACCACATATTTATCATCTTATCTGATATAGCCCAATAGGTCATTCATTCTGTAAGCCCAACACCCCATGGTCTTATCAAAGACAGAGATAACTATCATAACAGCAGTCACCACATCTAGTTCTTCATTTGTTCATTTTCTATCTCTCTTTCTGATATACAAGGGCTTGTCCAGTGTGTATGGCACTAAATTGATGCCATTAAATATGCACTGAACAAATAAAAGGAACATAAAAGAAGTGACTTGCTGAAGTAGAGGGAACACCTTATTCACTGCCAGGCTTAAACCTTACTGAATGTTACCATATACTGGGTTTGTGGCCGAAAAATCAGAAGTACCATTACCCAGTGGGTGAAAATCAATAAATTTTGAACTCTACAGATATGACATCATATCAGAGAATCAGACGTGACTGATATAAAAAAAATCAGATGTTTTTATAATTTTAAAGTAAATATGATAAAGTAATTCTAGTCATATTTATATCTTGTGATTTTGAATATTATGGTTCATAACAGAATTATTTGTTTTTTATTAATATGACTAATTGTCTAAAAATTTAGTAATGACTTTGGAATAAAGTAAGCAATGCAAAAGTGACATATTTGGTAGATATAAAGCCACGAAATTGATTATATTTTGATATTTATCTCAAGATTTTAACTTGCTCACTAGTGAGTTACAATAAAGAAGTTACCATAAGTCTTAATTTAAAAATTAGTTTGCTTTCCATTTTCATTCCAGACAATAATGGCACAAAAAAGAAGCTATAATTCATTAGTCTTTTATTTTAAACCACATCTACAATGATTCTGTATGATAAATATTTTGATACTTTTACTCCTGGAATATACTCCCAGAATTGTTTATAACAGTTATTTTTCTCATGTAATATGGATCTCAATTTAAACTGAAATTTGACATTTAATTTACTTGGTTGAAGTAGCTAAGATTAGATGACATTATTCAAATAGCTTTGAAACCCATGGGCAATAGAGGCATAATAAAAATGTGAACATTCATTCTGCAGGAAGACCTTGCACATATCTGGATGTCTGTTGGTCAGGCTGTAGGATGATCTGAAGTAATACTACAGCTTTGATGCAAATTGGACATATCTTCAACATTTCTCTACAACTTCAATAAACACATTTACTTTAAACTATAAAATAAATTAATATTTTTCTTAGCATTAACATAGAAAACATTGTTTTGTAGAAATTACTGAAAGTATTTTCCAATTATTAATATAATAAAATACAACTAGGTCAATAACAGAGTTAGGGTTATATAACATATAAGTTAAATATTAGTGATCATTTTAAATGCTAACCCATTTTGTGTATAATTTTAAGAAATATTCACATACTTATTACTTACTTTTGGAATTATAATGACATACAGTAGTTAAAGTATATAGCATAATAATTTGACTTTTATTTTTGTGCAACCATTACCACAGTAAGTAAACATCCATGATCATATATATATATATACACACACATACACACACATATATATATAACTCACTAGTCCTGTGATGAGAACTTTCAGGATCTACTCTCTTAACAACTCTCATATATATCATACAGCAGTGTTAACTATATTTATCATGTTGTAGTCAAAAGGTACAAACTTCCAGTGACAAGTATATATGAGGGATACAATTATTTATTACTTTTAATATAATTTCATTTTGAAAAATATGTTTACAGTATTTAATTAGAGAAAAGTTCTCTACTTCAATGGATATTCATATTTAGAGTTGTCTACATTTTTAGGTTTCATTCATTTAGTCTTAATTATATTTAGTGCTCCTGTGGGAGAGTTGCCAATTGAATAAAAGGCCTGGTATTTCTTTTGGCTGAAGCCTCAAAGTAGAAACCTGTCTAAATCTATCATGAGGAATTCTTTAGCTGTCATTTCTTCCTGGAATTTCTGTCCACCAACTGATGAATGGATAAAGATGTGGTTTATATATACAATGGAATACTACTTGGCAATGAGAAAGAATGAAATCATGACATTTGGAGCAATGTGTATGGAACTGGAGGGTATTATGCTAAGTGAAATAAGTCAGTTAGAGAAGGACATATGTTTTCACTCATACATGGATCATGAGAAACTTAACAGAAGACCATGGGGGAAGGGAAAGGGAAGAAAAAATAGTTACAGAAAGGGAGGGAGACAAACCATAAGAGACTCTTTAATACAGTGAACAAACTGAGGAAGGATAGGGGGTGGGGGAGAGGGGAAAATAGGTGATGGGCATTGAGGAGGGCACTCGTTGGGATGAACACTGAGTATTGTTTTTAATCCAATTTGACAATAAATTATATTCATAAATAAACAAACAAAAAAATAAATAAATAAATCTATCTATCCATCCTGAGGAAATTACAGGATTCTTGCAGCCACTCATCTTATTACCAAACATTAAAGACAATTAATTTTTGCATGATAATGAAAATAATACTCATTGCAACACCAACTACTGTGATTGGACTGAAAGAGGAAAAAACATCCTTTCATTCTAACAAGTATTACAAATACCAATGAGAGAGCATTTTCTTCTTTTATACAAAATTCTATTTTTAAAAATCAGGCTATATTTTAGTTTGGTTCCTTTTTAATGATTCATTCCTTCCAATTTTGTTGTCCTGGACTTGGTAACTGTCTTCTCCATGACAAAAAAAGACATTTATATTTATCTTATATTTAAAAATTTCTAGGGCTACTATTTGGATAAATCGTAAGGTCTGAATACCTGCCCAGACACAGCAATTTGAACTCTGTAACCACACCTGTTTGAACTTAACAGCTTTCACCAGGGATTGGTGCCTGTTCCAAAGGCAGCTTTAGGAGGGCATTAAGCGCATTGAGAACTCTCCCCAAATCCCAACACAGACTCCATCTGATAGTTGCTAGCTAACTCTGCTAGCTTCTAGAAGTGATTAAGCAGAAGTTACAGAGCAGAACAATATAAATGTTGAAAGATACAAATGAGCAAAAGGCAGATGTAAAACAAACTGGAGTAGAGAAGGGGCAATTAACAGAGTTATTAGGAAACAGGAAAGATAGGAGATGACTCTGAATATTTTAAGACTTCCAAAGCTGAGTTTTTAGAGTTTCTGTGGTATCTGAAAAATGTCCAGAAATCCTTGAGGGCACAATAAACATGTAAGATTTTCCCTTAGATTTCCTAATTGCACCCTATAACCTTAAAACAAAGCTCGTTCATTTTCTCTATTCACTGCAATGTAAAGTCTGGTCCACTATGAAACCCTTGTTCCTAGAGCAGTGGTGCTAAACTGCTACTTTTAAGTGTTCACTGAGTAAATAAAAGGGACATAGAAAAGATAACTTACTGAGGTAGGACGATCACTGCATCACTGCCAGGAAAGTAGTCACAGCCTAAACCTTACTGGCTGTGACCACACATTATGGGTTGGTGGCAGAAAAATCAGAAGTACTACCACCATTGGTTGAAAATCAATAAAGAAATGAGTTGTTTAGTATTTAAAATAAATGACAAGTGATTTCAGTCATATTTATATTTTCTGTGATTTTGAATATTTTTCATAACTTAATCTAGAATATTAGTAAATTCACTATGTTAAGTTTATAATTGAAAATTTCTCCTTCTTACATTACAGTTTCTTGTTTTTAGTTGTACATATGGAATTTTTCTGATTTCTAGTATATGAGAAATTGTACATTTTATTTTGTCATCTGGTGGTAATTTTACTTAGAATTAATAAGTATTTACAAATACAAGTGTATTATATTATTAAAATACAATTTAAATGGTATCAGAAATATTAAGGGGCACCTGGGTGGCTCAGTTGATTAAGCGTCCAACTTTTTTTTTTTTTTTGAGAGAGAGAGAGAGAGAGAGAGAGAGAGAGAGACAATATGAGCAGAAGAGGGGCAGAGAAAGGAGACAGAGGATCCAAAGCGGGTTCTGCGCTGAGAGCAGACAGCCCAATGCGGGGCTCAAACTCACTCACAAACTGTGAGATCATCACCTCAGCCTAAGTCAGACAATCAACCAACTGAGCTACTTTTGGCTCAGATCATGATCTCACAGTCATGAGATCAAGCCCCATACTCTCAGAGCAGAGCTTGCTTGAAATTCTCTCTCTCCTCTCTCTGTACACTCTCTCTCAAAAGGAAAGAAAGAAAGAAAGAGAGAGAGAGAGAGAGAGAGAGAGAGAGAGAGAAAGAAAGAAAGAAAGAAAGAAAGAAAGAAGAAAGAATCATGTGGTGTAGATTACTGCTAGATCTTACAACACTGCAGTATTCTCTTAATTTTTCTAACTTGTAAAACTATTAATACTTTAGATTCCAAGCAGTATGTATTGCTTTTCAATCCCAAACTTGAATTGCAAATTCCATCAATATATCATTCCATTGTTACCACCACCATCATCAAAATCACCTATACTTAGCTCTTTAAAAGGTATTGGAACAAAAAAGAGAATGTTTCGGTTATCATAGCATATAGTATGTATTTTTAACTTGATGTCCATTTTCTATTTATCTTATCTTCCCCTGTCAATGAATTTCCTTATCGCCTAATATTGAAATCTTGATTATTCCTTTCCATGAGTCATTGAATATAGAACATACTCTTCTCTGTCTAAAAATTCCTCTCTTCCAAATTTTGTTTATATTTCAAGAAGCCAATGCTCCAGTAAGGCTCCAAAATGTTTCTTTCTTAGAGTAGACTTTCTTATTCTGAAAGTCTCAACGTTTGTACATTTTATATCTATTATTCTTTGTTTTTTATTTTTCCTTACATATATAAGTGTATGTGAGTGTATACACCTCTCTAAAGTCTTTGTAACAGAAGCATCTTTCTATTTCTGATATTTTATTCAGGTTCAGTATAGTGATATGCTCATATATTAACTAAAGACAATCTCCAGGCAATATTGTCTTTGAGTTTATGTGTATACACACACACACATGATACGATTTCATTCGGAATCTAGGAATGTTCTTGGAGTGACACATCTTAGAGATGTTACATATGTTTTCCATATCTAACTCTCACAGAGCTGACAAGAAAAAGAAAGGTGTAACATACAGGTTTCTTCCAGCTTTGTTCAGTTGTGGACTCTGGGTCAAGATCTAAAAGAATTAGGGGAACCTGGGTGGCTCAGTCAGTTAAGCTTTCGACTTCAGCTCAGTTCATGATCTCACAGCTCATGAGTTCGAGCCTGGCATCAGGCTCCATGCTAATGGTGCAGAGCCTGCTTGGGATTCTCTCTCTCTCCCCTTATTTCTGCCCCTTCCCCATGATCTCTCTCTCTCTCTCTCTCTCTCAAAATAAGTAAATAAATTTAAAAAAAAAGATCTAGAAGACTATTGGCCACAGAAAATATTTTCAACTGCAGATTATGGTGTGTGCTTGCATTCTAAAATTACAGCGATAGGAAATCACCCTTTTACTGTCAGAGAATTTCATTCCTCTTAGTTGATTCTTCCAGTATATAAATCTTACTTCTGATACTCTTACACATAGAATGTCAAAATTATTTTTCATAAGAATCTTGTTCTATCAGGTCTAAAATCCCAATAGAAAAACAGAAGAATTATCATTGTTGTTATATCTTTCTATCACATCTATCATATACGTATTCAGAATTTATATTCCAAATATTCTACCTGGCATAATAACAATAGGTAATTTTTCTTCATAGGTTCTTATTT
>CM053578.1:62417644-62439228 GCA_028646485.1 Cryptoprocta ferox | reverse complement strand
GTGATATTTCTCTGTGAATTTTCACATATCCTTCCCAGTTCCTTCAGATTTTTCTTAAGAACTTTACTGCTTAAACACATTACTGATCTACAGAAAAGTCAGTAAGCCTCAGTATAATATATATAGTTTAATCTTCTTTTTAAAAATGCTCCTTCCCTGAAGTTTTTTTTAAGCATTTCTCTAATATATCACTTAACTTTGTCTTAAAAATGTTTAGCTAATTTAATTTTTGAGTAAGTCACTTTAGATTTTATATTAGTACTTCATTCAAAAATACATGGGGGTGCCTGGGTGGCTAAGTCCATTAAGTGTCCAGCTTTGGCTCAGGACATGATTTCACAGTTTGTGAATTAGAGCCCCACATTGGGCTTTGTGCAGACAGCTCAGAGCCTGGAGCCTGCTTCTGATTGTGTGTCTCCCTCTCTCTCTGCCTCTCCCTAGCTCACACTCTGTCTCTCAAAAATGAATAAACGTTAAAAAATTTTTTTGTTTTTTAATGCATGGAAGGAAAACAACAGATTTTACTGAAGGTGATCTACATCTTTGATGGAACTTTACTTATTATAATCTTTGTTTTTTGTTGTTTATATTTTTAATTCTGTATCAAGTTACAATAAATGTAGATGTACACAATCATAAGGGAATAGCTTAATAAACTTTCACAAAGTGAACACAACCAGCACCTGATCAAAATACAGAATATCAGCCCCCCAGAAACTTCCCCATAGGCCCCTCTCAGTCACCACCCTTCCTTCTTACCCCAAATAACCACTATCTTGACATCTAACACCACACATTAAGTTTTGCCTGTTTCAAAACATATTACAAGTGAAACATGGATGATCCTTTCTATTCCTTGATATCATCCTTTCCAGTGACCTTCACTTTCACTCTACCTCCTGAGAGATTGCCATCTTTAATAACTACTCTACCTCCAACACCTTGTTTGGAGCAAGGATTCTTATGAAGATATAATGATCTTTGCTCAAAATTTCTTTGACCCTTTTGTCCCTGTGAAAACATCAGGTCTTCCATGTTCTCACCGTCCATCATCTTTTTTGTGCCCTCACTCCCCCTGGCTGATCAAACATCATTAACCCCTTTGCCCTATTTCATTCCACTGTATTCATTAGACAAAGCCAACTCAATTTAAACCCAACTCTCCATTTAACCTGCACCTGCCCCCCCAGAGCTGTGTGTTAAACTGCAGGAAAAGCACACATTGTGCTGACTGATCTCACTGTAAATTCAAGTCTTCAGATCTCAAAATTACACCACTAAGCTTCCCTGGCAAACTTCATTTCTATTCTCAAAAACAATGCTTTCACACTTTGGCTTCACTCTTCAAGCTTCTCACATGCCCTCCCTTCTCCTATTCTCAGCTCACAAAACTAGACTCCTATTTCATAAAGAAAACAGAAACAATTAAACAATAGTTTCCTCAGCTTCTCACCAGCAAATCTTCAATCTACCTACCTGTGTACCCATGACCTTCAGCTTCTCTCTTGATGCAATGTTTGATGTGCCCCTTCCCCTATCAGAATCCAATCCCTCTCCTGTACCCTGCATCTCACCTTATCCCTACTCAAAAGCCCTTCTTTAGTAACTGTCTCCTTTATGACACTATCGGCTTCTCCTTCTATACTGGATCAGTTGTACTAGTATATAAATATGCCTTAATATGTGCCTGCCGTCTTAAAAAATGAAAAGACTCTCTCTGATACCTCATCTCTCTCCAGCTCCAACTCCACTTATTTCTTCTTGGTCAAACTGTCTAGGATGACCACCTCTGCATTCTTATCTCCTATATTCCCCTTTACTTTCTTTAGCCAAGGAAGGGCCCACTTCACCATTGAAACTACTCTTGCCAAAGTCACCAGGGACCACCGTGCTATCAAACCAACTCAAACACTTGTTTTGTTTCAGACTGGTCTCTTTCCTGAATCTTCCACTCATATAACATAGGGCCAACTCAATATAAAACCATGATTTCTAGTAGGAAACTCCGTATCAGTTATGTATACTGAATCATACCTGTTCTGTTTAGAAAAATATCCCTTCTCATTAACAGATTCCTATGAGAATCTCAGCATTAGTTATCTTAATATCACTAACTTCTCGAGTTTAACATGTCCAAAACCAAATTTTTTACCCTAACCCTGTTGCTTCTCCAGTCTCTGCATCTCAGTTAAATGGCAGTATCACAACCTAACTGCTCAATTGAAAAATCTGCTCACCTCCATGCTTTCACTTACCCTGCTCTCCATATTGCCAGCCACACAGTAACCAAGTCCTGTTGCCTCTACTTCCAAAACATGTCCTGAATCCATCCATTTCTCCCCCTATCCCTTGCTATCACCCTAGCCCCCATCACTACCATCTCCCACCTAGACCACTAGAAAAGCATGTCCCAAATCCTTCTCATTGCACTTAGAATCAAAATCTAAATCCCATATTATGACTTAAAATCTCAATATGATCTGGACCCTGCTCTCCTCTGAATTCATTCCACATCTCTCTCTCCTGCACTTCCATTTAGACACAATGGCTGCATTTCAAATGTTTCACTTTGTTTAGCAAGGTCCAAAGGTGTCTGAATTTCCCCCCTTTTTATTGTTATTATTTTTGCTGTTATCATTATTGCCTGAAATTTAGAGGAGTATTTTTCTCTCTGAAGTCTCACAAAATTTTAGGACACATCTTGGGACTGTTAAATCCACACTGATTGTCTCTAGAATATATACTACAACATTTCAGTCTGTGGATCCAACACTTCCTTGATTTCAGGAAACCTCTCTCATCTCTCTGGATATTTTACTTCATTTTTTCCCTCTTCTTTAAGGATATAAACTGTGAACACCCTGTATCTCCTTGTGCTCCCATATCAGTCATTTTCTTTTATTTTGTTTTCAATGTTATTTATTTATTCTGAGAGAGAGAAAGAGACAGAGAGAGAGAGAGAGAGAGAGTGCACACACCAACAAGTAGGAGAAGGGCAGAGAGAGAGAAAAGAAGAGAGAATCCCAAGCAGGCTCTGATGTGATGAGGGGCTTGATCTCAAGAACTGAGATTGTGACCTAAGATGAAATCAAGAGTCAGACGCTTAACCAACTGAGCCACCCAGGTGTCCCTTTTACTCTTCTTTTAAGTATTTTTGCTCAATCTGCTTTTCAAATACATTCTCCCTGTTGCTGCTGTTTTCATCCATATTCTTTCCCCTTCTTTCTGTAGTTAATACGACCTCACTTTATCTGTATTTTTTTTCTTCCTCCTCTTTCTTGAGCACCACTGATGTTTCATCATTTGCTGTCTTATCTCATCCTTGAACCCTGTGTCTCTGCCATAAGTTCATTATACATAGAGACAGTGCCTCATTCGGCTCCTTAAGCCCATCGACAATTGCATGGCATCATTTTCTTCTCATCCACAGCAACGTTATGCTGTTCACTCTTCATTCCCTCTTTTGTTTACAATAGATCTTCCTTCCTTCTCTTCCTCCTTCCCTCCCACTTTCCTTCCCTCCTCAACCACCGCCCCCCCCCCCCATCCCTGCTTCCTTTTTCACTCTCTCCTTTCATCTCCCTGTGTGGCTTAACCCTCTTCAGCTGTCAAAGACTTAAAATCACTAGTAGCTTCTTCAGAGCCTCCTCTTCTGAGCCACGTTCTGAGGCAGCTGGTTGTCAAAAAGGCAGTTCTTTGTTTCCTTTCACATCCCCCCTTCCCTGCCACTGTGTGGCTCAGAAAACTTCCACGGGCTTCTTTAGCCCGTACAAGTATCCTCACCTTATTTCGGACAGGGGCCCACGAGGTTAACTTCTAAGACCCTGACGTCCTGTGCATAGCGCGTGCTCTGTCAGCGCGGCCTCTGCTCTGCCCTCCACGTGCGGTCTCTCGGAGTGACCCTCCCAAGTCACCTCCCGGAAGTGGGCAGTCGAAGTCTTCGGTCAGTCACGGCCGCACTTAAGACATTACGTGTACTAGACCCGCGCTTCCGCCGTCGTAGGTCAGACCCGCGCTTACGACTTCGTGTGTTAATTGCGCGCGTCTATGTCGTCAACCAGACCCGCATTTACGACTGTTAAATGAGCGCCCCTGACTCCGTGAGCGCATCATGTGCAAAGTCGTTTCAGATCTGTATGTCAGACTTCATATCCTGGATCCACGTCATTGGTCAGTGTTCATTTTGTTATTATTAGTGAAGTGCACCACACAAAATCAACCCTAATGTAAGTTTTATGTCTGCTTGTATTAGTTGCTGGAACCTACTTTGGTTGATAAGATCCATGATGTCCATGAACATTTATATGAAAAATGATTCAGATGGGATCAAAGAGAGAAAATGAGTGCTAATTTAAATATTGAAAGAGAAAATTGTCTAAAGAAAATTTGTGAGGATCCTTTAAAAAGAGATCCTTTAAAAAGGGTTTGCAAATTGATGTTTCAAATCAGATTTTCATAACTGAGAAACTGAATGTGAAGATAGAACTTGCATTGTTTTATGAATTTAATTCATGGCATTTTGTGCAGGTAACAAAATTCTACACCTTAACTTATTTATTTGGAGAAAATGATATAGGACACATCTTGGGACTGTTAAATCCACACTGATTGTGGAGACACAAATCACTATATGTAGTACTGTAGTACTCTCTATGAGAGCTATTTTTTACTCTGTTTTATGAGTTGTCTGAGAAATCACACTCTGCCATCAATTTAAGAAATACTACAAGCCACCTGATAATAACAGTTGCTTATTATTGTTCAAGTCAAGTTGCTAGCATGGTTTCCTGGAAATATGTAAAAAGCAAGAGCATTATAATCCTTTTGTACTCACTACTGATTCTTGCTACTGGTTGCCTTTTTTTTTTTCTGGCTCAGAAATTCCTACCCTAAGTTTTAGAGAAATAAAACCAATTATTTTCACCGTTAACCAAAGATACATATTAACACTTAAGATTAAAATTAACGACTTTGGGGGGCACCCGGGTGGCTCAGTCAGTTAAACCTCTGACACTTAGTTTCAGCTCGGGTCATGATCTCATGGTTTGTGAGTTCCAGCCCTTCCTTGAAGCTCTCTGCTGACAGCGGGGAACCTCCTTGGAATTCTCTCTCTCCCTCTCTCTCTGACTCTCTCCTCTGCACATTCTCTCTCTCAAAATAAATAAATAAACTTTAAAAAAAGTAACCATTTTTTGTTCTAGACACTGTTATGCACTTGAGGTTATAAGTGAAGTTATACTCATTTGAAATATACAGAGTATGTTATAATCCTAAAGTATGGCATAATTTTGTAATATGATATTATTATATGAAGTTTATAAGTTTCTTGATAGGACTACTTGATTTCCTTTACTGGGACTAAGTCATTTATCAGTTTCTCTGATCTTCTCCCACCCAAAAATAAAGACATATAAGTTATATAATAAAATAATAAAGTGGTTTATTAGACAGTCATGTTCTAATGAAAATTATATTTTTCTTGCCATAGTTTTTTAAATTGATTTATAAATACCTATCATAAATATTAATATTTCTTAATGGAATGTCTGTAAACATTGATCAAGTCATTTTTAGAATCACAAATAGGAAAGATACATAAGTGGACAAGAAATTCAGAAGCCTCTTTGATTTATTTTAAGTACTTTATATAATTTGGATTAAATTAGTTAAAAGAAATATGTTAGCTTTTAGATCATGGAAAAAAGTTCAATAGCTTACTTATCCTGGTATCTTGTCTCTGATACCTTATTTTGTGATGATTTTAATATCTTAGTTTATTTTCAACTAGCTATTTGTTTTCCAATCATAAAATATTTTATTCCCATAAATACTACCTTCATTAAACATTTTGCATCCTTCAGGCCATAGATGAGATACACCCAATCTTCTCCTCAAGAAACGATCAATTTAAGAGTATGTGCATGAACATAAAACTTTAAAACTAAAGACATATTATAATACACAAAAAATAATTATAGAAAGTAAAATGTCTCTCTATAAATCTTCCCAAGTAGAAAAAGATAATTATATGAAATGATGCTTCATTTGAAGTGAAAATATTCTGAGGAAGATCATAATTCTAATCTGTTGGATGTAAGATTTTATTTCTCATGGTTGTGGGAGAGGGCACATACAGCTTGCACATGCACAGCTTGCACACTTACTATGTGCCAGAGACTTTAAAGGGCTTTGCATTTATATGTAGTGTGGTCCTTATAACAACCTTGTGACATACATACCATTATTACCTTTTTTTACTAATAAGGAAGTAAGTTCAGAGAGGTTAAATAACTTGGCAATAATCACACAACAAATAAGTGGCTAAGCCAGAATGAAAACCCTTAGGTCTAGCTCCAAAGCTTCTTTACTGAACTGCTGTGCTATAGCTCAGCTCACATATATTGGATTCATGTAACCATATTTTAGGGAATCTAAGGTACTTTCATGCTGGCTCTTTCTTAATCTTATTACAGTCAACAGAATTTTTCACACAACCAAGTTATATCAGCCCTTTACCAGTTGGGAATTGTAATCTTGTAAGCCACAAACTTTGGTAATATGTATTCTTATTTTAGAGAGGTTAAATTGTGAAAGGAAATGCATGGAAGAACTCATGAAATAGAGGTATGGTAGTACTTAAATATCTTTAAGTATACCTTATTAGTTTTGATAAAACCAGACATTTAACATTGTCATAGAACTAGTCTCTCCAAGCCTGTTTCAAGTCTCATTCAATATCCACCATCAGTGGCACCTTCTGAAGCTCTAACTTAAAATTTCAACCTCACCATGCACCCACAGTATTACTAATTCAGTATGCCCTGCTGTGCTTTTCTTCTTCTTTTTTAAATAGTTATTTATAATTTTGTAACATGCAATAGATTAATTATGTGTATCATTAATGTCTGCCTCACTGATCACTGCCTCTTTAGAAACAAAATCCTTGAGGGAAAGACTGTCGTTTTGTTCACTGATGTATATCTAACACATAAAACATTGTCTAGTACATGCCAGGAATTCTTATATGTATTTGTTAAATAATAAGAAAAATCAATCAGTAAATCATGAAAAAATAAATTCATACTGTATGATCAATGTTCTTATAAAACATGGACAGAAGGATATATCTTTACTTTTATCTGAGATATATTTGTACAATTTTCTTGTGTAGAAAAAGCGTATAACTTCTATATATTTAATGTAACATTAAAACTGCCAGTATAAATCATCAGTGATTACCCATAGATAATCTATAGGATAATTCTTTTATCAGTTTACAATCTGGCTAGGGAAAAGTCATTCACTAAGCTGAACAGTGAAAAAATAAACTAATTGACACATTAATTAATGTCTCTAAGCCTCAGTTTCCTCAGGTATAAAATGGAGATAGAAATAGAACACATCTGGAGCACCTGGGTGGCTCAGTCTGTTAAATGTCAGACTCTAGATTTTGGCTCAGGTCATGATCTCATGGTTCATGAGATTGAGCCCTACGTCAGGCTCTGTGCTGACAGTATGGAAGCTGCTTAGGATTCTGTCTCCCTCTCTCTCTGCTCCTCCCCTCCCTTTCAAAGATAAATAAATAAGCATTTAAAAAAAAAAGGAAATGGTACACATCTCATAGAGTCATAATGAAAAATACGTGAGATAACTTACATAAAGGATTTTTAAAACAGTGTTAACTATTTTGCTGTTACATATGACAACTTCATCTGTGTGCTTATTTGAGAGATATTTAAAGATGCATATACTTGATGAGGATTTTTTTTCTCAGATTCGCTTAAATAGATTCACTTGGCTATTGATTACTTCCCTTTAAAATATCTTAGAATGGCAATATATAACATATGTAAATAGACTATATCTGTGTCTATCACAACATCCTAACCAAACTGCAAACATATACCTGCACTAACATTCGTTTTCCCCCACCAATCAAATTTCACTAGTCAATCTCACGCTAGTTGAAAATGATGCCTCTGAGACCAATACACATCAAAGGTATAAATAATGTAGACTGTGCTTGCAAATATGTAATACAGTTATGATAAAATCATACTCTGATTTGTATAATAAACAAAACAATTTTTTCAGACTTTGCCATGGTAGACCAACATCAATTTGGATGATGCCATCATACAACAGTCCCTAACATATTCTGAGAATGGAAGGATGAGGAGCAACTTAATATATCTCATACAATGAAAATCATAGGATTGCCTTTAGAATTTGACGACACCAGGTGAAAAAAATCTGAATCATGACTCTACAATAGATGTGATTATATTTTCATGTAAATTCAACATTGTTGCCATTTTGAATTCTTTGGAAACAGAAAGACACAGAAACAATTTAACAATTAGTCTGACAGAAAATTAAATCAGACAAAACTGTTCCAAGCTTTCAGGACTATGAAAAATATGATTGCCCATTTGAGATACAAAATATAGTTTATCAACCCAGTTTTATTAGTTTATTGATCATCAGTCCACTTAATAGTAGATATTACACAAGTTGGCTGATACCTTAGTGCTCTAAATAAATGTGATTTTTTTAAAAAAAAATATTCCATAATGCTGTGATTCTCCAACATTGATATATTCTAGCTGGACGACTTGTTTAAAATGTTTATTTTGTGTATATTCTCAACTCTTTTGTGATTCAGATTCAATACCTTTGCATGAGGTTTGCAGAATTTGCATTTTCATAAACAAAATCACTAATCATGGTGCTGTTGATGATGTACCACACTTAAAGCAAGACTGTGCTAAGCCTACTATTCAAAAATTTAACTTTCAATGCAAAGAAATGAGAAGCTGAACTAATGTGAAAAAAAAGAAGATATATAGTTTCTTTTTGGACAGTAAATTCACCTGAAATTGAAGTCCTTGACAGAAAATATCTCTCCATCAAAACAATATGCTACTGTATCCATGCATGACAAAGTACTATACTCTGAGGGATAGAAACCCAGTTTGAAAATCATGCGTGATATGGGCTAGAGCTGAGGATTACTGCAGTAGCAAACAACTCTAGTCACTGAGAGGCATAAAACCACAAAGGTATACTTCTTGTTTATGTTCTGTGTCCATCATGGACCTTTGCTTATTGCAATCACTCAGAGACTCGGGATGATGGAGGAGCTGCTATTGCACAGGATGTTGATCTCAATGTCAGACAGAAGGGGGAGGCTCTAAGAGTTCTGTTGTTGCAAGTAAATACCAAGTCCTGACTTCAGCAATTAAATGCTTATGACTCATTGGCCAAAACTAGGCACCAAGCTATTTCCAAACACAACAGACAGGAGTGTGGTCCTATTATGGGTCTGAAAGGTGGTGAGGTGGAGGGAAATGGGAATGTTTGGCTAACAGCAATTCTAACTACCACAGTCACCATATTCTTTTCCGAGAACTGCTCCTGAAGCCTAGTGCTTGAGCAACATCAGTGAACCATTTGGCCATCTGCTAAAGACACTTTATGACTCAGGAAAATCTATACGTGAAAAATGCTGTGCATGAGCTGTTTAGACATCAACATTATTTCTACTTCAAACAGATGGCAGAAATGTACAATCTGCTGAAATGGAAGGAAGAAACTTTAATTATTGAAAGATGTTCTGCATATTATTGACAGAGAAATTTGTCCTATTGACTATTTTTTTCTAGATAATGACTCGTTTTCTGACCAGTGCAGTTTCACTAGTTTTTCTGTAAACAAAATTCATCATCCCAAACTATCTTTTGATTAGTTTAATTAGAATTTCTGCTTCACTGTCACTATACAAGAGAAACTTAAGGAGTGGAAAGAGGTCAAAAATTTGCCATACCATTCAGTTATTCAACAGAGAACAATATAAAATTTGTTCAGATAGTGGATGACAACTGAATTTTTAAAGAACAATTTCTTTCCTAAACCTTATACCTTTCCTCTAAAATTTTAATAGACTCCATTTAAAATTCTGTGATATTCTTTTCTTCTTCACCCTTTTAAAATAATGACATAGGATCTCTAGTATAATTATTAAATAGTGTTAAATATTGTTAAAAAAATATAGTAGAGGACAAAACTAAAATATATGGTTACTTAATATAAAAAGTAAAAAGGATATAAAATGGAATACAAATCAGATGGGTCAAAGAGCAAAAATATAGATCTGTATATATCTAATATAGATGTTAGATTTAAACACAAATATATGAGTAAACTACAATAAATGCAATTGAACCAAATATAGTTGACCCTTGAGCAACACAGGTTTGAATTGCACGGGTCTACGGATACATAGATATTTTACAGTATAGTACTGTAAATGTATTTTTTCTTCTTACGATTTCCTTAATATTTTCTTTCCTGTAGCCTACTTTATTGTATGAATACAGTGTATAATACATATAACATACAAAATATGTGTTAATTGACTTTTTGTGTTATTTTTAAGGCTTCTGGTCAACAATAGTCTATTTGTAGTTAAATTTGGGGGGGTCAAATGTTATATGTAGATTTTCAACTGTGCAGGGGTGGTGCCTCTAACCTTCCCATTGTTCAAAGGTCAACTGCATTTTAAATGAAAGACAAACAGTATCAGATTAAAGCAATCAATCATATGCTGTTTATAATAGACACACTTTAAATACAAAAATATAGGAATATTGAAAGTAAAAAGCTTTTAAAACACATGCAAATATTAACCAAAAGGGAAGAGGATATAGTTACATTAATATCAGATAAAAATAGGCTTTAAATTTAAAAATAGTAATAAAGACAGATATACAGTAATAGTATAAAGGTCTTAAAATTTCATGTGCCTAAAAACACAGTCTCAAATGTATAATGCAGACAAATTAACATAATTCATAAGGAGGAGGAGACAAAACAATTATACTGGAAAATTTAACACTTTTTATTTTTGGAATTGAGGGAGCAGACAAAAAATGTATTAAGAATATAAAAGATTGGAAGAACAAAATTAATCTTGTTGCCAAAATTGGTATACATATGCAATTCCAGAATGCATACTCCTTTCGGGAACCCTGGAATATTTACCAAAATTGATCAAATACTGGGCTAGATTATAACTCTCAGCAGATGTTAAATTATACACAGTATGTTATCTTACCAAAATGGTATTAAGCTTGAACTCAGAAACAAAATATAACTAGAAAACACCCAAAAGGTTGTAATTAAATTGTTTACTTCAAAATAAAAAACCATGGGTCAGTGAGGAAATTATAATGGAAAATAAAAAAGAATGATAGTTAAAAGGAACACAATTAAACATAAAGGCCAACACTACTGTGAAATTAAAGGCAATCGGACAACCTTTACTGACTACAGAACGAAGAGACTGAAAAATCTAATCATTTATGTCAAGTCCTGAGAAAACAAAATTAAACACTACAAAATAGAAAGGAAGCAATAATAAAAAACAAAAGCCAAAATTTAATGAAATGCCAAGTAAATGTACAACAGAGAAAATTTACAATACCAAAGGTTTGTTTTTTTTTTTTTTTGGTTTTTCTATACCAAAACTGACATAAGATAAAATTGAAAATCTGAACAATGTTTGCTTTAAATACTTCTGTCCTGCCTCACCCTCCACTTTTATAGGCTCCCAAGGATATTCAACTCAAAATACAATTTTGAGGAACTTAACATTACATGGGGCAACTCTTAGCCAATGTTGCATACAAGCTAATGAAGGAACATTACTCATTTCCAGGACAAGCAGACAATTCTGAGGTGGATTCTTCACACCTACTCATCAGGTTCCAGGGAATCAAACCACAGATACTTAGAATAATTAACAGCTTGATTATGCAAATCTGCATTGACTTTCCTCTTCCTCTCAATTCCCTCACTCCTGTTTTATGGTATATTAATTAAGTTACCTTCAGAGAAGTCTTTGTCTCAGGATCAACTTTTTTTCTTTTCTAACAGGGAAAAGTAGTCTGATAATAGTTTCAAGTAATTTGGATTTGTAATTAAAAACCTCTCACAACAAACTTCAGGCCATATGGTTTCATAAGTGAAGCTACTAATCATATATAAACTCTCCCAGAGAATAGGAAAAGAGGGAAAATTTCCAAACTCATTATATAAAGTGAGCATAACCTTGACATCAAAACCTGACAAGTGGATTAAAAGAAAACTCAGACCAATCTCTCTCACAAATACAGATAATGAAAAATTCTAAATGAAAGAATTATCAAACTGAATCCAGTAATACATAAATGAGGACAATGGATCAATACCCTTTGTAATATAAATGTAATTAAGAATTTAAACACTATCAATATTATCATCAACAGAATGAAGGAGAAAAATCATACAATGAACTCCATACATGCAAAATTAGTATTTGAAAAATCCAGTATCTTTTCATGCTTAGCATGCTATAAATTGAATGAAAATTCTATCAGTTTAAAAAGGTATCAAATTATGTAGGCCCACATATCCTAAAGCACATACCATACATAATGATGAAACGTTGAAAACTTTTCCTATAAATTTGGGAATAATCAAGAGTGCCTGCTTTCATCAATACAGACTCATTGGGGGCACGTGGGTGGCTCAGTTGGTTAAGTCTGACTTCAGCTCAGGTCAGGATCTCACAGTTCATGAGTTCCAGCCCTGCGTCGGGCTCTGTGCTGACAGTTCAGAGCCTGGAGCCTGCTTTGGATTCTGTGTCTCCCTCTCTCTCTGCCCTTCCCCTGCTCATGCTCTGTCTCTCTCTCTCTCAAAAATAAATAAACATTAAAAAAAAAACAGAATAATAGGAAAAATTCAAATCATGTGCAAACTGATAGAATGTAATAAGAACATAGGATCACTTCTGTAACACTCCTGCCAGGATAAATAATTTAATCTAATATGAAGATACATCTGAGAAACAGCAAGATCTTCTACAAAAGAAGTGCCTTGTAATCTTCAAATGTGTCAAGGTCAAAAGAGTCAAGGAAAGACTGAAGAATCAAGAGACCAAGAAAGATTAAAGAGACATGACAACTAAAATCAATTTGTGATTCTGAACTGGAATTTTTGCTATAAAAGGCATTATTGTAACATTTGGTGAAAAATGAATGGGATGACTTTTAGATAGTGGTGATATATCAATATTAATTTCCTGCTTCTGAGGATTGTAATATGATTATTTATGAGAATGTCCTTGTTCACAAGAAAAGATTCCAGGCTGTTAGGGCTTCAGCTCTGCAATTTAGTCTCAAATGGTTAAGGGGGAAGAAAAGTCCTTTCTATATTGCTTGTGCAACTTTTCTGTAAGTTTGAGATTTTTTTTAAATCCTAGAATTTACAGGGGGAACCTACTTTGTTAAGGTGTTTTTACCTCTTTAATCATTTAAATAACTTATTTATTTCAAATTTGGCTTTTTTTAAAGGAATCAGAGTTTACATAGATGATTCTTTCCAGAGTTAGAATTGGGTGAAATCAGTCAGTATTTCAGAATTAGCTCTTTTCAGGCATAAATGAGAGAATGAGTATTTACTTTTAATTTCACTTCTCAATCCAATTGCTAAGCTTGAATATATACTTCTGGTCTTTTGCTTTATGTTCTAAAAATTCTATATATTTATTAAATATACATATAAATCTATATTGGTATAATAATATAACTTGATAGGATGGAAGAAAAAAATAAAAACAGTGCCTGAAAGAGTATGCTGTTTGTATTTAATAAACTCTGTTTCTGAAGATGGATTCTTAATTAAAATGACCTTGTTTGTGGGTTTTAAAAAGCTACATTTGATACAATTTATGGTTTCAAGGGGGATTTTATAATTTTTATTGCTAAAATTGAGTAGAAAAGTGAGTGGACTGCACTGTATATTACTAAAGTACTTTGTTTTTTTTTCTGGTAAGAGAAAGGAATTTATATTTATCGGACTTAACAGGCAGACCATTAATTTTCACAAAGCATTCTACTGTGAAATTTCCTTCCCCAAATTGTATTATAGCCATATACTTATTTTATTATAAAGAACAATTTTTCCTGATCAGTAAAATTGTGCATATACCATGTGAAATGGAAGCTAATTTTTCACTATAGTAATAATGCTATTAAAATTAATAAATTTAGTTGAACTTTGAATGATCAGTAGGATCAGTATTGTCATGGTTATAATTACTTCCACAGAATATCATTTCTCCTTATAACACGCACTTTGTATGAATGACATGACTTATGATTATCCTGAAATTGTTTTGGTCATCTTAACAATCATCACATAAATTTCCTATTTAAATGAGAAATCATTTCTATTAATTCATCAAGGATGTCTATCGAGTGCTTATTATTTTCCACACACAATGCATGGAGGGTATTTAGGTTGAAATAAAGGTGCTGTTAAGATGTAAGTATGTTCTTATCCTAAAAATAATATTTCTCTCTTCAAAAGGTCTGAAGCTAAAAGTAATTTTATTTTTTTAACTTAAAATAGTTAAATATCTATTGTCTATCTACACTTCTTCACTATTGTGTGAAATAGATAGTATAGCACTAGATTTCATAGAGTATAATCAAATAGTGGAAACAACATAAAATTAATATAATTAAAATATAATTTTCATAAAGTGAAGCAAAGGCAATTGGCATAACATCAGATAAGGGATGTATCATAAATAAGATACAGGGCCTTGAATAAATTTGTGGGCCAGGAAACTAGGGTGACTTAGGTTTTGTTTCTAAATCTATGGGAGGATTGTTGATTCTACTTTCTTCTCAGCCTGTTCCATGGACTTTCCTATAGTGTTTCCTATACTTTTTAAGTATCTATTTATAGATAGTGAATTTTGTTTTTGTTTAATAATTGTTTTCATGAATTATTGAAAATAAGTAAATAATAAAGGTGTTCAACAGATTAAACAAGTAGTACATGGTCATGTCAAATATTAAAATGATGGCTCTAGAATGAATGGAATTTGAGTATGAGGGATTAAGATGACTAAGATTAAGATTTTTTGGAAGAGTGACCAGATAAAGACGGAAGAACATTTCATCTGTGTGAGGGTACATTAAGGGCAAAAACTTCATGTCAGGCATAGATAAGAAAGAAAGCCACTATGGCTGAAATGAAGGTACATGGCAGAGTGAAATATAAGATTAGACATAGAAATAGGGGTCGGATTTTGTGCAACTATGTTGGCCGTATCTAGAATTTGGGTGCTTATTAAAGCAATGGGAAAAACCATAAGCGTTTTCAAAGGGTAGGTAACATGTATAGATTCATAATATAAAAATATTGCATACTTTAAAGCAAGTAATTCCTAAAAAGAAACTAGAAAGTATGTAATAAAAGGGATAATAATTTAAGTCACACAATACTACCACTTGTTTGTATTTTAGGAACATAAAATAGTTAAAACAGTTTCTTCTGGTTAAATGCTCATTTTCTTTTTTGTTTGTTTTCTTTCCCCCCTTCCTCTGCTTCTCACCAGAGGGTTTCTGGGTTCAAGCGTTCACGTTGCCCTTTGGGTCCTCACTGGTCTCTGTGACAAAATGGTTTTCCCCATAGGCTCCTAACCCAGTATCTACTGAAGTATATATGGTTCTATTGTGCTGTAAACTGCTCATCCAACTCTGGCTATAGTGCCCTGAACATTGTGGCTCCCTATTTTAACTCCAACATTCTTTAGATCCACAAATATTTTCAGCATCTGTTCCATTTCTCAACAATCCTCCTATCATTGCATCCTAGGAAATGAGAATGCATCCAGATGCTCTGTAAAACATGTGTAACCCATAGGGGACCATTAATGTCACCTTAGATTCTCCTCTGTCCCACTGCCCTTACTCATATTTACAATTGTAAAATATAGCACAAGGCCAAATGGATACTTTCATGGATCTCATCCAGGGAATTGGGTCACTAGTTCCAGTGTTCTCAAGTATCCTTTTACCCTTCTGGAAGTTTCTATTGCATAAATACCATCATATCCATCCACCAGAACCACAAAAATGCACACATATCCTTGCATTTCCTCACAAAGAGGACATAGGTAGGACATTGATGTTGGATTCTTTGCCTTTCACCTAATGAGGACAGGATTCCTTCCACACCACCCTCCCTCCCATGATATTCTTGAGTTCTCTTAATCTCTTGCTTATAGTGAAACAAATATTCAAATGCAGTAGTCCTGGTTAATGATTTGTTAATAAGAGGTTAATGAATTTAGAGAAACCTTCCAACTTGACACTATTATATTGCTAGAGAATTTTTTTACATTTTTTTATTGATCATAAAAGCTAAGTATTGACTTTTTTTTGATCTTTGTATTTCAATAACAGTTTTAATTCTTCCCTCTTCTTCTGTTTATACCCCACACATAGTATGTATATGATATTAGTTAACCAAATAGAAGTTGAGTGCAGGAACATTCAAAAACAAAACAACTTAATATGTTTCAAGAGATTTCATCATTACATAAGGAAGACAAGTCGTAGTGATACAGAAGGGAGAGGGTTGGACTAGATTGGTAGTGACAGAAATGATAAAAAGTAAATTGATTTAAGAGACAAATCTGGCCTGTCGACTATTTATGTAAATAAAATTTTATTGTGACATAGTCACACTTATTTATGTAGTCTCCATGGCTGCTTTGCATTACGACAACAAATTTAGCTGTCATGACAGACCACATAATCAATAAAATCTAAAATATTTACTACTTTTTCCTTTACAGAAAAATTTTGCCAACCCCTAATTAATAGCATAGTTATAAATTTTATGCACTGTATACACTATTTATTAGAGACATCAAAAAGATTCTTACCTATTGTGAACTGTTGGCTTTGATCTTAATTGTTTTTACTTCATGGCCTAGAGACAGAATTGAGGTATATATTATTTAACTTCATATGAAAAACAACTTTTGAAGTCAGTATTTACATTGTTTTTAAAAATTGATAATAAATTGTTTAATAATTATTCTTTTTTGGAATTACTTTTTAAAACTCATTTATGAAATATTTAAACATAAAAGTGGAAAGAATAACATAATGAACTTTCATTACATGTATGTTCTAGGTTGAACAATTATAAATTTATGATAATTTTTATACCTCCACACTACTTTACTCCTGCTTATTTTGAAACTAACTCAAGACATGTATCCTTTTGCCTGTAAATATTTCAGTAAATGTCTAAAATATAACTGCTCTTTTGTAATATATCTATAAGACATCATACCAAAAATGACAGTAACTCTTTAATAACAAATTGTCTTATAATTTTATGTACAATTATGTTATATATTCCAAGAACTATCCTATAAAACCTATATAGTGCAATTGGTTAATATTGGTTAATATGACTCTTAGGTCTTTAGATCTAAAGTTCCTCTTTTTATTTGTTTTTGGTCCTCCATATAATTCATTTACTGGATTAACCACATTATTCATACTCTAGAATTTTTTACATTCTGAATGTTGATGGTTGAAACCTTGTGATGTCATTTAACATATTTCTCTAACACCAGTACTTCCTGTAAATTCACAGCTAGACTAGAATCAGGCTTGTATTTTGGCAAGAATACCTTGTATGTGGTATTTATAGAGGTTATAGAGGCACTTGATGATTTATTGTTTTTCTTTGTAACTGGCATCCATTGATGATTATTGCCTACACCTGTTACTTCACTAGGGTTGCAAAGCTGTAAGTTTAATTCCATAGTTATTTATTAGCTGAAATATTTCTATAAAAAGAAACGGTCTCTAATTATTTTTGTTTACCTTGAAGCATAGTTCATATAGGAAAAGCATGTTGTTGTTGTTGTTGTTGTTTCAAAATAATGAAGTGCTTTCCAACCATGTTCCATAGATGAGCATGGTGGATGTTTTTGTTATTATAAAGTAAGTCATGGATTGAAATGTATTTGATGTTTTTCAGTCCATTGCAACTATATTATTCTTAAGATGCTCAAATTGTCCCAACTTTAGGCAAAGGGAGCCTCTTCAAGTTAGATTCTGGAGTCCTTTAAAAGAGTTAGTAATCTTTTATAAATTCTTCATTATTCTATCGGATATGAAGAGCTCAGTTTGTTCATATCCTAATGCAGACCTAGAATTAGCTATTTCTCCAAGGAGTTCTGTATCTTTTTAGTGAGAAATGGTAGTTAGCACAATCTTGATACTAGTAATGCTTGTTATTATTGCATTGGTCAATATCTATATTATTTTTTATAAGACAGAACTAGAGAACATACTTCAGTGTAGGTATATTGATGCTTCCAGTTCAATATCGGAGTTTTTCTTTTTTTTTAAAGTTTATTTACTTATTTTGAGAGAAAGAGAGGGAGGGGCAGAGGAGAGTGAGAGGGAGAGAGAGAGGGAGAGAAAGAGAATCCCAAGCAGGCTCTGCGCTGTCAGCACAGAGCCCGATATGGGGCTTGAACTTACAAACAGACAGATCATGATCATGACCTGACCCAAAACCAGGAGTCAGACACTTAACCAACTGAGCACTCAGGCACCTTAGAATTGTTCTTAATCTCATTGATCTTACCTCTATGTCTCCTTCTTTCAGTGTTAAAATTTCTAGTCCTCAAATGACACCAACATATCTTTGTTGTATCCTGTGTAAGAAATATTTCAGAATAATGAAACCAATAGTACCAATAATATGATTACTAAAAAAATTTTTTTGTATACCTAGAAGTTTTCTGTACTTTACTTTACTTTTAGGCTTTACTTCTAACAATTACTCGGTGTATCTTAGTAATTAATTTATTTGTTGGCTTATTTTAGTGGATTTCATTAAAATCATTTACAATTATGGAAATTCCTATACGATTTTGAAATTGAACTATATAAAACAAATACATAACCATAAAATAACTAGGAAAATTCCATAATTCTTTCTTATATATGTTTTGTTTTAGAAAAATCTTCACTTCATCCCTGCAGAAATTTCAAATCTCTTTCCTTACCTACCACCTGTCTCTCTCTCTTCTTCCACCCAGCTCCCATTTAGAACATTTCTTTACAAAATAACCAGCCTAGGAAACCATGATGAAAAGGAAAAGTAAATATCATGCCACAGTTATTTAAGTATTTCTTTCAAAAGAGAAACTACTGCATTTCCTCCAAAAAATGTACTTGAAATATATTACTGAATTATATTTCAAGGAAAATATCTATACACATGTAATAATGTTTATAAAGATATATACATATATTTTAAATAGGATCTATTCTAGTTTCTACGGATTATAGTCTTTAAATAATGTTAACGTGTACTTTTAATACCTTTCAATCATCCCTTTATCATATTATCTTCTTTATGATTAGTCTGTTGAAAGGTACAACAAGTAATATTTATATCATAAAAGCTTCATTTTTTCCCTTAATTATGCATTTGGTAACATGATGAAAGCTTGATGTTCACCTAAATATGGATTTGGAAATATCACAATTAAAAATGTGATGTATCATGAGTATTTTCTCTTGAGAGCTTTGAAAATGTGTCCTTACTGATTGTAACATAAAACTCACTGTCAGCTGCAAACCACTCATGACTATATGACTAAGTATAAATGATTTGACTATGAGTCAACTTCTTATGCATATTGAAAAATGCCTTGTATCACAATCATATTTTAAGGACAATTCAATTATAGCTTTTTTAAAAATCAAGGAAAGATATTGAGTACACCCAGTTATTTGCAAACTTTCAGCTTTATATTAATATAGTTGATAAATAGTTTCTCTTCCAATATTTGAATTTTATGATTGTAAATTTGTCATGTTGTCTGCATTTATAACTTATTATTTATGTAAATTATTTTACCTAAAAGAGTTTATATTCATAATCACTGATTTAATATACTTCACATTTTAGTAAATGCTCTGACTACTGCTATAAATGATGCTGAAAATTTTATTTAAACTATGAGGAATCTTTCATATAAGAAAATTAAGTAGCAAGACCAAGATCATAGAAACTTGTAGTACAGAGAATACCAATTTTCATCTAATGATAGCTTACAGTTCATTTTATTTTATACTGTATACAAATGTATACTAAATTACAAAAACAGTTTTCAGTGAGGAAAAATTAAGTTTAGGCTATTTAAACATGTACAGCTAAATGGCAACCAAAACAATGAGAACTATTTTTCTCCTTTCAGTGTTAATATCTTGGATTTTCACATTTGCTCTTCTACCACTCTTGATCTCCTACTCACCTATTATTAGCGTGTCATTCCATATCAAACGTGGAGGGTTTTGCTTGTCTCCTTTTGTGTTCAGTTTTAACTCAGTAATTTAATTTTCAAAAAATGATTTAGGATTAAGTATCTTTAAAATTATTTAAAGTTATTGGGGCACCTGGGTGGCTCAGTTGGTTAGGTGTCCAACTTCGGCTCAGGTCATGATCATGCAGTTTGTGGGTTCAAGCCTTGCATCAGGCTCTGTGCTGATGGCTCAGAGCCTGGAGCCTGCTTCAGATTCTGTGTCTCCCTCTCTCTCTGCCCTTCCCCCACTAGTGCTCTCTGTCTCTCTCCCTCTCAAAAAATAAATATTAAAAAATTAAAAAAAATTATTTAAAGTTATAACCTGCAGCATTTAGAGCAAATCACCAATATCCTTCAGTTCTTTCTGTCCTTGTTCAGTATCTCTCATCCCACAGCAAGGGGTTCATTCAAGTAGACCAGTTGATAAAGAATTTTAAGGAAGGCTCTGAAGGAGAAATTACAAAAGATTATTACTGAGTCTAGAGAACATACATGATGTGGATGAGAGATCATTCTATTCCTTGTCATGGAGATGAAGTGCCCATTGTGTATCTATAACCCTCCACTCTTTTTCACAGCTGATCATCAGGTCACTGAAGTTCAATTCTTTAATGGTAATTTGGTAGCTCCAGAATTTTCTAACAGATAAAGTAAGGTGAAGACAAGTCTTTTAATTTGTGAATCACCATGGAATGATGATTTAATGCAGAACTGATTTAATGCAGTAATAACCAATAAATATAATGTTGAATTATGGTTAACTATATCTAATAACAATAAAAAGTAGGAAGAGAAGGAGGGTTGAGGGAAGAAAAGTAAATGTAGTTATTCCTCTCCAAACACTTAAGCAGAGTATACAGGAAGAAGAAGAATGCATTTATTGTTATTCAGGATTCTGCTTGTCTGTGAAGGATGAATAGATCTCCTTTTAGTTTGAAAGTGTTATCAGAAACAAGCTAGTCTGGGCCACTCTGTGGAGAAATCCAATAGAAGTTCAATCCACAGCGCTCAGTTTGTGGCCAGCAAAGGAAAAAAGATTGCCTTCTCTTTTAAAAGTATCTTGGTCTTGTTTGTGCAATATGAAATTTAGACTAATTGGGTTTTGTAGTAAGAATTAATATACATGGAACTTTTAAAACAAATAAATTTGGCATTCAAATTGTAGCAGGATTCTGCTATTTTAAAATGGAATTTCCTTTTCGGGTGTGGAGTTTGGTGAGTACTTTGTAGATTTTGGATACTAGCCCTTTATCCGATATGTCATTTGCAACTATCTTTTCCCACTCTGTCGGTTGCCTATTAGTTTTTTCGATTGTTTCCTTTGCAGTGCAGAAGCTTT
>CM053578.1:62369044-62417144 GCA_028646485.1 Cryptoprocta ferox | reverse complement strand
AATAAACTATAAAGTTTAAAAAAAAAAAAAACTCAATAGGTGATGGGGATTAAGGAGGGCACTTGTGATGAGCACCAGGTGTTGTATGGAAGAGTTGAATCACTGTATTGTACACCTGAACTAATATTACACTATGTTAACTAACTGGAATTTAAATTAAAACTTTAAAAAATCTTTTTCTTTAAAAAAATAAAAATAAAAATAAATAAACTGGAAATTCAAGAAATAATTTGATCAGCAAATTAAGTACTTATAATTTTTTCTCTAATATTTTTCTTATATTTAATAAATATATTTCTTTAAAAAAAATAAAAATAAAATGGAATTTCCTATATTGTCATCTAGAATTTCAATAATTCTCTTATGTTCTTAGTTTTACTCTTGTATACTTGTTTTCTCTTTTTCCATTTCTTCTTTTGTTTCTTTAAAAAGTATTTTATGTGCTTTATTTATGCAGTAGTTTGAAATATCAATTAGGAAACCATGGCTTATATACTTTGAAGTAAGTTTTCAAGGTAAAACTATAAAAATATTTGTCCTAAGCAGTCTTATTTTACTAAGAGTTTAAAACTGAAATAGCCTGAGGAATGGAGGAAAACATGGAAATTTCATAAAATAATTTGGTTCTTAAAATAACATGAAATAAAGCTAACCCATTTTGAATCCCATTCCCTGAATTAATTCCATTTGAAGATCTCAGTAAGAGCCTTTTACAATTGCTAGAAATTTCTAGATTTGACCAAAGAAAATTTATTTTAGATTATGCAATTTGAAAAAGAATATGATTGATTGCTTTGCTTTTTTAAATCAAAATAAAAGTTTTAACTACTATAAAGGGAGAATTATTTCAAAGGAAATAAATCATTTTTGGGGGGATTTTATGCATGTTTTAAATTAACTGTTCAACATTGAACTTATTTCTCTTATTTTATTCTGTTTAAGAATGTTTGCAATAATTGGGACACCTGGGTGGTTCAGTTGGTTAAGTGTCTGACAATTTCAGCTCAGGTCATGATCTCTCAGCTTGTGAGATAGCGCCCCATACCACACTCTGAGCTGACAGTGTGCAGGAGCCTGCTTGGGATACTCTCTCTCCCTTTCTCTATGCCTCTCTCTTCTTGCAAAATAAATTTTAAAAAAACATTTAAAAAGGAGAATGTTTGCAATAATTTAAATCTGATCTTTGTTATGAATAAATTTGCATTAATTTACTCCCAAAGTTATTTTTAGATATTCTTTTTTTTAAATTTTTTAAAATTTATTTTGAGAAAGGTGGGGGGAGGGAGGTGAAGAGACAGCAAGAGAGAGAATCCCAAGCAGGCTCCACGCTGTCAGTGCAGAGTGCGACGTGGGGCTTGAACTCACAAACTGTGAGATCATGACCTGAGCCAAAAACAACAGTCAGATGCTCAACAGACTGAGCCACTCAGGCACCCCTTAGGTATTCTTACTCTCATATGATATTTTTTTTAAGTTTATTTATTTGTTTTGAGAGAGAGAGTACACAGGCATGAGGAAGAGAGGGGCAGAGAGAAAGAAAGAGAATCCCAAGCAGTTTCTGAGCTGTCAGTGCAGAGCCTTATGCAGGGCTCCATCTAACGGACCATGAAATCATGACCTGAGCTGAGACCAAGAGTCAAACACTTCACCAACTGAGCCACCCAGATGCCTCCATGACAAATTTAATTGATCATGAATCAATTTAAATTTAATTTTATTAACTTAAATATATTTTAAAGACATGAAAATGATGTTAGTATTTTTCCCCATCCAGAGACCTATTTAAATTAAATATAAATCAAGTGTTAGAATAAAGTTAAATTTAGCAGATTTGAACCAATTTTGCAGCACAAAATATGTTGCCTATTGAATTTGTTAATAAACCAAACAATTAGAGCTTTTTGATAAAGTTTTCTGAAGGCTCTCTTCTCAAGAGACAATTCAAAGGCATAAACTTTCCGATTGAGTTCTTAAATATATCTTAAATTAATTCACTATAGGAGTTACTTTAGGAATTGTCAATACAACTGGCTCTTCCAGTTTTAAGTTTTATGATCCAAAATTCCAAATTAGCACAGTTCTCCAATCAGAAGTCTATTCATTTTGGTGTCTGATATTAATATATATGCCTTACCATAACAAAGGAGATTAATTCTAGACCCCTTTAAGAAGTTATAGGTTACCCACTAGTGGATTTAAAAGGGAAGAACATTTTTATTTAGTTTTTTTAAATTAGGTTCATAAGACATATGATTTTATTCTCCATAGAATGAACCTAGTAAAGTTTATCTAGTAAAAGTTTAGATCTCAAAATTAGGTGGATCCACAGGTTTAAAAAAGTCTACATGGGTAGGAATTTGGCATGAAGAAAGTAACGTAATAGATGATAGATGTATGCTTCATGTAGATAGAGCATAACAGCAAAAGGAAACCATCATCAGACAATAGAAAAAGATATGCATAAAATGCTTCAAACCCAGGAAGCCTGATATATACTCAGCAAGTACTGGTTCTGCAGGCTATTCCAGCCTCAAGAGCAGAGCCCCCTAGGGATCTCACTACGCCCAAATTGAAATCATCAATCTCACTGTAATCGATAAACAATGCTAACAAGCTAACAAACCCCCACAAATCTCCTCCAACCCATGATTACAAAGCAACACAATTAATCAATATGTTTCATATCTTGGCTAGAGGGCAGTGTCATAAATGTGTATTTCTTATTTTAGCAGGAAAGCTAAGGCTAATTCCAGACCTCCTTAAATTTTCACAACACAATCTGCCAACTGATAGTCAAGGCCTTCTTATGACAAAAGGCTCATTTTTTAGTCTGTCAATAGTACTTGCCTTATAACATTATATAGTAAGATAGATAATCAAAGCTACATACAGATTCCAAACATTTGTAATACGCAGTGTTTGGGTCTGGTATGGAATTAGACAGACAGCAATGCCATCTAATAATATTGGCAGAAACTTTTTCATATTTTTGTACTAACTATAATTTTTTTACCTCCCTGATCATACAGCTTTCTGTACTTTATGGTATACATCTGAATGATTAAGAAAACAATCTACCATTAATCAAATCTAAGTCTTCTTCAGACCAGTTGTTCCTGATAAAGATAATATCCTGAGAGGGATTTAATTCTATTTCCAAGTATATATTGTAAAGATTTCCCAAATTCAGATATTTTAAAAGACTCACTATATTATACACAGCATACTCATGTTGGCTTTTATTTAAAGACAAATGAAAGAGATGAGGCACCTGGCTGGCTCAGGTAGAGTGTGAGACTCTTGATCTCAGGGTTGTGAGTTCAAGCCCCACATTGGGTGTAGAGCTTACTTTAAAAAAAAAAAAAAAAAGACAAAGAAAGAGAATACAGGCAAGCATGAAGTTTCCAAGAAACAACCCATGAGCAAGTTTCCCAGGGCTGCTTATTCACACACACTGATCTTGCTGTCTTTCTAGCTTAAATCACCAAGATCTGTGCCAAAAATCTTAGCTTTGGGAGACCTCAAATTAGAAGTCCCAAACATGGTTTTTATGCCTCTCTGGCTACATATTAAGCCAGGATGATTTAACTGGTTACACTGGTTGCAAACCATCAGTAAAGAAATTAAGTTTGGAGTATTTCTAAGAGAAGTTTAGAAATTTAAATAAATCATTGTAAATCCTGTTGTCCTTATTTTCGCAAAGAATCAAAGACCAAACATTTAGGAGTCCCCAAAGTTAGTGTTTCCAACTCACCTGCAATTGAAATCTGTCTTACATATTTATAATAATAAACACCAGTATTATGCTTACAATACATATATACATATAATACCAGTATCATAATAGGGCAAATAGGTAGACAATAGGACATCAGAAATAGAGAACTCTTTTTATTTTACATTTTTTAATGTTTATTTTGAGAGAGAAAGAGTGAGAGCACAAGCAGGGGAGAGACAGAGAGAGAGGGAGAAGTAGAGTCTGAAGCAGGTTCCAGGCTCTGAGCTGTCTGCACAGAGCCGGATGGAAGGCTTGAACTCGTGAACTGCGAGATCATGACTTCAGCTGAAGTCGGATGCTCAACAGACTGAGTCACACAGGTGCCCCAGAGAACTCTTTTTTCTTTTAATGATTCTGTGTGTGTGTGTGTGTGTGTGTGTGTGTTTAAATAAGCTGTACTTCCAACATAGGGCTCAAGCTCATGACCTTGAGATCTAGAGTCTCACACTCAAGAAAAAGAAAAAAAAAAAAGGCACACACTCTACCAACTGAGCCAGCTTAGCACCCTAGAGAACTCTTATGATAGGGGACAAAAACACAGTTTACAGAGACAAAGATGATAAACAGTGTGGGGGAAAATATTGCAAGGATTATGTATAGAGGGAAAAAACATACCCCTCCCCCCTAGGTATCAGGTATATGCTTTGAAGCAGGGAATAAAGACAACCTACTCAATTAGGGGCTAAGGAAGAGAAGAACCAAGTGAAAAATTGACTCACAGTCCTGACATTAAATTACCTACCCAAATTTCCTTAAATTATTCCCCATTCAGAGTCTGTTTTTTGTAAGAGCCAGGTGTATGGACGGTTTTATAGGTGGGTATTAACAGAAGAGATACCATGATACCACAATAAGGTATAAAACATGCAAGTATATTTGTTGTAGTCAGTGATGATTAAACACTTTGAAACCATCTGAAATATGGAAGTAGGAAGTCAGATAATCAGAGATTAAAATGCAGAGAGCTGACTGGTGACAGAATTGTTATTCCCAGGCCAAATGGGCTTGCTAATACTCTTCTTCCAAGATTAAACCCTGAAATTGTGCCCCCC
This sequence comes from Cryptoprocta ferox, assembly GCA_028646485.1. Taxonomy (NCBI): domain Eukaryota; kingdom Metazoa; phylum Chordata; class Mammalia; order Carnivora; family Eupleridae; genus Cryptoprocta; species Cryptoprocta ferox. Next base: position 62,412,314 of record CM053578.1, on the reverse strand, counting down.
ATCCTCGCAGGGATAAAGCTTGTCCAGGATTATTTTTTCACATATATGAGTACCAAACAAGTGCCTCTCAAAATAGGGATTTCCTAAAGAAAAAACCCAGAAGTTTAATTTCTCAATGACCAATCTTAAATCAGGATCACTACTCAAGTAAGACATGACTTTATGAGGAGTAAGTGTGAGAATATGAAGAAATAGGATGGAAATTGTCATTATACTCTCCAACATTTTCTGCTTTGTAGAAGCAAATTCCCTTTCCCTTCTGAAACGTGAGGTTTGGGGGATAAGCATTTCCTTCAACAGAGTTAGTCAGTCAGACATAATGACAGTATTGCTAAATATGCCTTTGCAGAGAAAAAACATTTTTTGAGAAATACGCCTCAAAATTAGATTTTTAAATCAGATTAGATTTCCTGCAATACTTCCATTATTGAAATATTTCCAAGATTACTAAATATATATTTTTATCTAGAATGTACAATTTATATAATTTTTGCATAACAAATATTCCATATTTAAATTAAATTAATGTATTATATATGTATATATGAAATAAAATGAAAGTGAATTATAATATAAAATAAATTAGCATTATATATAATATAAAATAAGTTAAAATCAAGAAGCAAGAAGCATATTTTAAATAACTGGGTTTTATAAACTTGTTTTCAATAATCTACCAGATTAGCAATAAGCAATAGTCAGAATTATTCTTTACTTTGGTGTTCTTCATATTCTGCTTCTTTAGTAAAGATCCATTCTACAGTTCTTCCCAGTTGCACTGTTTTCATCTGCTCAAGTGACAGCATGTACACTAGTTTTCCTGAGCTAGTTTTCCTTTTTCCTTCTTTCAACTTGGATTACAAAAAATAGAATGTATCGGGATGCCTGGGTGGCTCAGTCGGTTGAGTGACAGACTTGGGCTCAGGTCATGATCTCACAGTTTGTGGGTTTGAGCCCTGCAAAGGGTTCCTTGCTAATAGCTCAGAGCCTGGAGCTTCCTTCGGATTTGTGTCTCCCTCTCTCTCTCTGCCCCTCTCTTGCTTGTGCTCACTCTCTCTCTCTCTCTCTCTCTCTCTCTCTCTCTCTCTCAAAAATAAATAAACATTGAAAAAAATTTAAATAGCATATTTGAAAATCATATGCTATGGCAAGAGGGAAAAATTAAAAAACAAATCTTAAAATGTTATCTCTATTCAAAGGTTTGATATCAGACAAGGAAACAACTAAATAATTATTTGAGACTCTCATTGTTAATTCTGGATAGATTGCTAGAATAGTGAATTGATTTAGTTTTTGTTATTAATAGTAGAATGAGAAAGACACCAAACATGTACCTTGAGGAGAGGCAAAGCCAAGTTATAGACCTTTGGCCCATAATACTAAAGTTCAGAGACAAAAAATAGATCAAGATTTCCTTCTAGAAATACTCCAGCTCCAACTTTTTCTTGAAGCTACTCTTGCTGGATCACTGGAAAAAGATCTGAACCTAAAACTTAAAACCTAAAATGATTCCCATGTTCATGTAAATGGTTTACAGACCCAGAACAGCTCTACCTACATCCAATAGAATTCTCCATATCCTAGAATGAGTAAGGAAAAAAATATTGAACTAATGGTAAAGTCAGAGAATATGCCACAAAGGTATGAACGGAAGATAGAACAAAAAATATGAGCATCAGATATAAGAAATAAATATATATGAATTTTGGAAAAGTATTACTGCATAAATCAAAGTAAATCTTCTCTTCAAGACTATTTGTGTCAGTGTTGCTTTTAAAAATGGAAGCTATTAAGATGGCCCAATACAGAAATATTAAATAAACTGAGATGTCCATACAGTGAAATACACTAGAATCTTTAAAACTGATGGAGGAAATGACCACAAGTGGTGTTTAAAATCACTTTCAAAATATACTGTTTAAAACATTCATTTATTTTATATATATATATATATATATATATAAAATGCATATCTATTTTATATATATATGCATATCTATTGAAAGATAAAACAAGATGATAATAGATGTTCTCCCAGGGTAATGCATTTGTGGGTTATTTTTTACGTAAGTTTCATAGACTTTCTATATTTTTAAACTTCCTTTACAATAAGTAATAAATTATGTCATCAAAAATAAATATTTTAAAGGATAAGTTAATGGAAATAGTGGAGCAAAAAGGCATAAAAAAAGTAGCCAATGGTAGGAATGATAATTTACTATTAAAGGATTACAAATGAAGAAACCTCCTTAATTCATTTCTGCAAATAGGAAAGAAGAAAATGAATAATTATATTACCTAGCACACTGAGAGAGCAAGAGTGCTAGGAAAGAATTATAAAACAACATAAAACAATCTTTTTTTTTTCTTAAGAATGCCCCTGAAAACTCACTGCATGAGACCATTTTGTCTCTGTCCAGGATAAATTCTGGGCAGCCCCACTGCTTTTCACTCGTTGTTAACAAAACCACCCTGATCATTTTAGTGCTGAAAACAGGTCTCACTCTGTAATTAGTATACACAAACAGGTATAAAAAAACTCAAATTCAAAGTTAAAATTCTTCCATATTCTAGCCAGACAAGCTTCTCTTGCCCCATCTAACAACTCCAGGGTTGGGAAGATAGAAGGGAGAAGATGTAATTGAGATTTGGGGAGAAGATGTAAATGACAATGGGGTCTTTCTTAAATGAAGTCCCCTAATCAGTAGTTCCACTGTAAAGGAAATACAAGACCTACCTGGACATTTATGATTCCCCCCTTCAGCTTCTGGTCCAAATAGACTTCCTTAATTGGGCCCTTCTCTTTCCTATTCTCTCTCCTTCTCTAGTAGTCCATGATAGACCCAATCCTTTGACCAATCATTAGTGGTATTTCTTTTCCAAACCACCCCAGACCACTACTTTGCTGCCATAAACATTTTTTAAAATTTTTTTCTAGAAAGGAAATATGAGTTCATGAGTCCCCTAAACTTTCAAACTTCAGTAACCTATCAAATTTTCCAAATAGTCTTATTTAAGTCTTTACCATTAGGTCTGAGGTAAGGAGGAAACATAATCGCCTCATAACAAATTTACAACTTGAAACTCCTTTCAACTTTGTTTTTATATCCTCAAGTGGTTGAGAAGCCAAGGGGTGCAAATACAATTTTTGAAAACTGTTGCAAATCTTAGGACATGGACAAGCACTTTATTTTACTATTTCTGGCTGAACAAGGGGATGGGATGATTGGTCCTTTGACTTCAGTAGAAGCTCCTCCCCACCCCCCACCCCCACCAGATACACATCTTGTTTATGGACCTGGTTAATGCCTTCTATAGAATAGCTCAGCACCACTTACCTTTAGGGCTTCTCCTCATTGACCCATTTCCTAGCCTGTAGCTTCACATGCCAGTTCTCATAGTTCAGTCATAAAGCCACATTCTTATAACTTATAACATTGTCTCAGCCTTTGCTGGGGTGAGGAACAGTCTCCCATGGCCTCCATTAAAAGCATCACTGAGGGAGTCTAGAAACTTCAGCATCAAGGAAACCAAATCAATGGAGGCTTGTCTTCTTCCAGATGCTGTCAAGAGGAGACAGAAAACACAACTCAGAAGTGTGGAGCACATAATGTGATAGGATGGACTTTATCTCTTGAGAGACAGGAAATAGTGCTATTCAATGAGCAGTGTTTTAAAATGCCTCCCTGGAGGTATTCTTCGTGACTGAGCCAACATCAGAGTTTTCTTGGAAATGGAAATGTTTGCACTTGCTTTTCTTCCTTCTCTGCCTCATTCCCTCTTCTCCTAAGCCTTGTTCATTTGAATGACATTCACCAATAAAACATTTGCATGAAAGTTTGCCTCAGGCCATGTTTTCTAGGGAGTTTAGGCTAATGTACTCTGAGAGAAAAGTAATTTACTGAAAATAATTTAGGAGATTATTGTGAAAGGAACGTGATTTGCAGATGGTCAAGAAATTACAAATGCCTATGACATCATGTAGCAGCTATTTACATCCTATAAAAAATGCAGTTTGAGAAACACACTTCACTTCACTTTGGACCAGTTTATTTCAAATCTGAAGTTTTATGATTCCTCATTTTTTAAGTAGATCTATTACATTCAGAGACACTGTAAACCTACTCATTCAACCTATGAAAATTCCAAGAGGTCATGATTCTGACTTTGAAAAGGAAGATATTAAGTAGCAATAAAATTAACAACTTTTTGGGTGAAGACATGGGTAACAAGAATCATCCACAATGACCTCTATTTATTATGACCTCATATCATGAGAGCACTGAGCCAGTAACAGCTCAATGTCATAAAGATGAGCTGACCCAGAGGAAGCAAAGCACTAACACTGGCATCCAAATGGTTTTGTACTGAAACATCATCTCAGCTTGCACCTGGCACATTGACTCTACTTGCTGACACTGAAACTGGAAATTGCCACTTGGCATTATCTATCAAAGTTTAGAGGGAGAAAAGTTCACTATAGAATGTAATACAGTCAGGTTTAGCCTGTAGTTATGAAGACAATTTTCTGAATTTCATTGATGCTGAAATGACAGTCCCTATATTCATTCAATAACCATACTCTGAGAACTTTACCGTAAATACTAAAAAAATTTCTCTGCATTAACATCAACTTAATGAACCTAAATTTCCAGAGAAACATCTAACTACTAACTATACTTCAATTGGTGTAAGAAGAGGAAAAATCATAATTATAAATATGTCATAAGCAATAGTAATACCCTGAATGTAATGTTAGATTATTGTCACTGAATAATCAAAATAATTGGCATAGTCACAATAGGAAAAGCTAATGTCTGTTTAGTGCTTCTGCTGTGTCACCCCCTAATCTACGTGCTTTATGTATTAGATGTCCTTTATTCCCATATGATAGTCAGCCTTCAATATGGTTGTCAGTTGATGCCCACATCCCTGGTATTCACACCTTTGTCCAGTGTCCTCCTACTTTGTATTGGGTTTGTTCTATTCGACCAATAGCATGCAGAGGAAATGATGGTATGTCATTTATATGATTAGATTATTAAAGGCAAAGCTTCCATTCTGGTGCTCTCTTTTTCTCTGTCTTATCCCTGACTATGAGGTAAACAAGTTTCTGTGTTGTGAGCATCCCTATGGAAAGGCTATAGGGAAAAGAAATAAGACCTCCCGTTAACAGCCAGAGAGGCAGGGACCTGCCAACATTCATGTGAATATTATATATAATATTATATATTATATTGGAACTGTCCTCCAGCCCTGCTTAAATGAGATGACTGTAACCCTGACTGTAACTTTTGGAGTGACCCTGAGCCAGAGGACCCAGGTAAGCCACACCTGAATCCCTAACCCTTAGAACAGTTGTGTGAGATAAGATGTTTTTAATTTTTTTTAATGTATTTATTTTTATGAGAGAGAGACAGAGTGCAAGCAGGGAAGGGGCAGAGAAGGCGAGAGACACAGAATCTGAAGCAGGCTTCAGGCTCCAAGCTGTCAGCACAGAGCCCGACACGGGGCTTGAACCCATGAACTGTGAGATCATGACCTGAGCCGCAGTCAGACATTCAACCGACTGAGCTATACCGACACCCCAATGTGTCTTTGTATTTAAGCAGCTAAACTTTACTTTGTTATGCAACAATAGATAATACATCCACAATAACTCTGAAAGGTAGGTGCTAGTATATCTTCACATCACTTGCTGAAAGGACGTTTCTTTTTCTATTAAACCTTTTTAGCACCTTTATTGTATATCCACAGATAATATATGTATGTGTCTGTCTTTAGAGTCTCTATTCTCTTCCATTCATTTACCCTTGCCAGTACCAGGTAGTCTTGATTACTGTACCTTTTAGTAAGTCTTAAATGTAGTAGAGCAAGCTCTCCAGCTTTGTTATTTTTCAAAGCTGTTATGCTATTCTAGGTCCTTACCTTTTCCACAAAATCTTATAATTAGCTTATAAATTTGTACACACAAGCCTGATGGAATTTTTGGTGGAATTGCCTTGAATCTGTACATCAATTTGGGGAGAATTAAGATCTTAACCATATTGAGACTTCTAATCCATGAACTTGATGTATCTCTCTATTTATTAACTCTTTTAAATTTCTTTTGGCATTGCTTTGTTTTCAGTTCCTCATCTTTTGTAAGGGTTTATTCTTTGTAACTTTTGTTTTTAGAACATAGTCTTCATTAAGGTATACTCAATCTTTATTACTGCTATTACAGGCTATGCCCTTCACTACTGCCCTATATTTCACCATTATTTAAAAGTAACATTTTCAAGAGAAATTTATAATGTTCATAGTCACCAACTATTACTAATGAAATAAAAACTCCTCATATTTTAATAAGTGAAACTGAAGATCCATAAAACTAAACCATACCAGATTATCTCTTAAAAATTGACCTCTTAATTTTCTCTACCATTTCTTTAGACTGTTTCTAAGAATACTTTTATTGATTATAATACATTTAAAAAAATATTCTGTAACTCTATTTCTTCAAAAGTATTGTGATTTATTATTTAAGAATTATTTACTTACCATCTATAAATTTAAAAATTGGAATGCTTTGAAGGTCCAGATATTACCACTGGTTATTAATTAGGAGTTGTATAACTCATTAATTTGTTGAAAGATACTGTCAAATACATTCTTCTACTAGGTGAATGCTAAAGGACACAAAAAGAATTACAGTCGAGACTAAAATTAGGGAGTGGCAAAATGGCTAATAGTTATAAAACACTAAGCTTCACACTGATAGATGATGGCTAATTTAGTGTATGGCACAGCATTCCATGAAGTCAGGATTGCTGTGCCAGCGATTTTGGCTCAGGTCATGATGTCACAATTCGTGAGATCATGTCCCGCGTCAGGCTCTGTGCTGAAAACATGGACACTGCTTGGAATTCTCCTCGCTCACACATCCACACATACACTCTCTCCGTCTTGAAATAAATAATAAATATTTATAAAAAGATAAAGGACATGTGAAAAGAGTTTACCTTTGTGACCCTCTCTGCTAAATGCTTTTCTTAATTATGCTTATACTCAAAATTTCCCAGGAACATCTTTCAAAGTACCTATGAATAGGGTCAACCCACAATACAAACAGGTCTTGTGGATTTCAGGCATTTGTGTATTTTAACAAAGGCCCCCAAATTCCAGACACTAGCTAAAGAATACCATATTTGTTATTTCATTTTGTTTAACCCACACAGAGCCTTGAGAGATTGGTATTAGGAACCTCATTTTCCAAAAGAGGGAACATGAGACTCAGAAAAGTAATTAATAAGGAAACCCATCTAGTTATTGTCCTGATAACCACCATGCTCTACTATGTTGTTTATTCCTGAGTGGTTTCTGTAAAATCGACTAATGATTTCTATCACTGTCACTTCACAATCAGAACAGACTGCCATTGGAAGTACAACATGAATGACAGCATTACCATAGGAAGCAGACTATCACACCTGAGTGGAGAAGTCTCACAGAAAGTGAGCCCCTATCCCTATTCCAGCATGGTCATGTTAGGCTCTTACCACTTCCTCTTCCAAGCCTGCCCTCCTGACACCATGGGTGTGTAACTCCAACATACCAAAGCACAGAGGGACAGGTGTCCACTCTTACCCCTGCCAACCTTCAAGATTCTATGGCAACTTTGTGAGAGTCTACTTTCCTTTAAAATGGGGGAACTTATAATTTACTTTATATTGTAAAACCCTCTGCTTTGGATATTGCTCCAGGAACAGATGCAATAATATCACAGTTGTACCATCAGATTCTAGGGAGAGAGTCTCAAATATTCCACAAGCAGTACACAAAAGTGTTTATTGTTAGCAAAGAGATGGCCTTAATTGGTTTTACTGTGATTTAAAAAGAAGTCCATTTCTGCTCATCGTAGCTACTCAGTTTAACTTTTAATTTCACACTTTATTGCCTTTGTTTTTGCTGTTCTTATCACTTGGACTGTTCTGTTATCTTTGTTTTGCTTGGTTAATAGCTATTTACTTTGGCAAGGCAGTCTTTCCTTCAAGCAGCTATTTCTCCTGATTTAGTCAACATAATCTACTTCATTTAATATTACAAAAAGAGTAATATGGGGAACTCTAAAGAAAAAAAATCCATACATCAAAAATTAGCCCTTATAATTAACAACTATGACCTTGAACACATGAGAACAATTTAGGCCTCCTCAGACACTTTAAATGGCAAAGTGCATATTTCATTAGATAACAGAATATATCAATCTATGACAGAATATTAGTCATTGATTAAGCAATAATCAGTAGAGGTGCCTGGGTAGCTCAGTTAGTTGAGTATCCCACTCTTAATTTAGACTCAGGTCATGATCCCAGAGTCACGGGATTGAGCTCCACGTCAGGCTCCACACTGACCATGGAAACTGCTTAAGAGTCTCTCTCTCTCTCTCTCTCTCTTTCTCTCTCTCCCCCCCAGCCCCTCTTCCCTGCTCACACACACACTCTCTCTCTCAAAATAAAAATAAGAATTTAAAAAGTGCATTAATCAAATACTTAAACTAAAAAAAGAAAAACTGTGTAGCTGATTACTTCTTCAACTTGTTAAAATTTTGTTATTAAATTTCCATGTATTGCATTCCTGTGACCACATCATAAATTTTTAGAAGAGATTCCCAAATCACAAATATTACTATATAGAAATTTTAATTTTGTCTGCAATTATTGTAAAATGTGATATTCCCAAAGTTTGTTACCACAGAAATACATTCCTCAATATTGTGTTTTCAACTGAACTTCAAAGACAATAATTTCACTGTTCAAAGAGAGACTTTCTCTCTCAAACAATACATTTTTCTTTTTGTTTCTGGTGCATACACTCAGAGTTGTGAGGCCATATTTCCAAGTGTCCTGAGAATCTGCCCCCACGTTACAAATTAAGGCTGGGTTTCATCATTTTAGAGATTCTCTGCAGAGAATAACAGGTTCCATTCTCTCAAGTTTGCCCAGCAGTTCAAGGAAATGCCAATTAAATGGGAAACATAAAAATAACCTATCTTCTGGGATGCCTAGGTGGCTCAGTCAGTTAAGCCACTGACTCCTGATTTCAGCTCAGGTCATGGTCTCCTGGTTCTTGATTTTGAGCCCTGTATCAGGCTCTGCGCTGACAGTGAGGAGCTTGCTTTGGATTCTCTCTCTCTCTCTCTCTCTCTCCCCCCCGCCCTGCTCCTGCCCTCCTCATTCTCTCTCGCTCTCAAAATAAATAAATAAACTTTAAGAAAAAAAAGTAACTTCTTCTCTGGTGTTTTTAAGAGCATTCAAAAGTTCTAGAGGTTGAAGAGGGATAAGGAAAATATTACTATATAAAAGTAACTTGAAAGTGATGGAGGTTGTCTATAATTTTTATATTTGTGGAGCATAATGATGAAAAAAACAATTAAATTCTCACTGTGTGCCCTAGTATGTGCTAGGTACTATGCAAGATGCTGAAGAATCAATTATAAGAGAAAACAGTCTCTACACTCAATGAGATCACATCCTTATAAATCCCTAAGGTAGTCTCACCAGATGATCTTAGATATAAAAATTTAAAGACCAACCAAATAGTTTCTCAACCTACCTACATAGTTTTAAAGTTGACTTTTTCCTGAAGTAAAATGTGTTGTTGGCTGTTCCCAAAATACCTGCTAAAATTTTGAAAATCAAGATTTTTTTGCCATTTTAATTTAAGGATAATTGCCAAATACACATATAAGTAATTTTCTAAATTATACTTTTTATGTGATCGGAAAGGAAGAAAAAATACCCTAATTTAGGAATACCTGACAAAGGACAAGGAAAATGGAAATAATTTCATTTGGTACTAACATAAGAGGTACTCTTGGCTCTTGTCGTTCTTACATATACTTTTTGGCTTATTATTCTTCTCATGGTCATTATTCTTACTGATGTGACACTGCACTTTGGTTTACCACAACTTAAAACCAAGAGATAATTTACCTAACCTGATAATTTGCATCAAGAAGCTACAGAGTTCTACTGATAAGAGTTTCTTACTTTTAGATTATTACAGATATTGTTTGTAAATAAATATTGCAATATTATACATGAGTAAGTACTGCTGAAACCTTTCAGCTTCCAACTACTGTCCCTAAAAATATTCAGAAATTTCAGCTCTCACTTTGGTGTAACAATTACTCATAAAATACACCTAGTCTTTTTTTATTAAAGCCTATTTTTTGATATATCAATAGCTTGCTAGCTAGCAAGATATAAATATACCAGGTTTCTTTTAGACAATTAAGCATTAAGAGAAATTGGTTGTCTATCTGTGTAAATAACCTTTACTTTATTTAACCTCATTGGTAACCATGGAGTTATCTATACTATTAAAGAATTAAACTATTAAACTCTGAATCATATAACTTGCAGGGACCATTTTGCCAGAATTTACTGACAAAATAAAAAATAAATCTCTAACACAATTTTATAACTTTAGTGCTCTCAGCTCATACCTGTGATTTCCAGAAAACAACTTAATCTGCTTTTCTATAATGTTCCATTCTGGCTATATTTATCCCCTCAGAGGAGTTACAAGTGTTTCTTTATTTTTCTTTATAGACCATTTATGTACTGGGAATGCTTAACTCTGACACAATATCTGTAGATGGGAAAGTTCTGTGACCAACAGAGATACAGAGTTCATTTACAAATCTAAGTGTGGTCTTATATATAGTATACCAGAACAGTCAGAGATACTAGGAACATAATATATACAAAAAGATGCATTTTGATGTCATACTTATTATGGCTCACAAAATAAATCCTTATTCAAGCAATTACTAAAAACAAAATATTTTCATATTGTAAACACATTATTTTTTTGTTGTAATAGTTAGGGAGGTGTTAATACAATGTTGATGACACTGATATTATTAATACATCTATTGATAGAGAAATAAATAGTGTTTCCTTAGGGAATTCACAATTTCATATTGTTTATTTTCATGTTCAAAAATATACTACCATGGATAATCTGCAAATTTGATCCATTAATTACACCAACCAAAGTTAATTATATGCCTATGAGGTATATGACTCATATACTCACATATTATAGAGAAAAGGTACAAATAAGGTGAACAAATATAAGATAAAGCTTATTTTACACAAATTTTAAAATATTTTTGATGCTCTGTGATTTTGCACTTGATTTCCATCCTATTATGTCTCATACCCCAATACTGTTCCTAAAATGCCATTTGCCAAGGGCAGAGAGTAATCTCTAGAGTCCCAGTAAATGTTTAAGGCTATACAAGAGATGGATTTTATTCTTTCCCTTAAGAGCCATTGTTAAGAGCTTACGACTTGCCTATTAGATCTGTTCCATCAGGCATATCAGCCATTGGTGTGACTACCAAAAGCAGTTTGCTTATCAGTCAGTTCTGAGCATTCTTCAAGTCATTAAAAGCAAGTAGAACATGGTGTAGTGGAACAATCTGATTGTTGAACATGAAAAAAAAATAGATTTCCTCTGCTTCACAGGCTTTGCAGATATTATTGCATAAATTCCTATTGTGTAGGGTTAAAACAAAAGGGTGAAAAGTCTATCTCTCCAGAAGTCAACATTGTATGCTACCAAATAAAATACCCCTTATAAACAGAAATTCTATCTACATTTTTTAAACATTGTGCTGTAAGCTAACTCATGAGTAGTAATAGAATGCCACACAGCTGAATGCTCCTTGCAGATCTGCTGAAGCATGCCTCCTTTAATCAAGAGCATTTGGATCTTCCTTTAGAAGCCTTGCAGTGATTTAAAGAATTTGACCACAGCAATTACCAAGCTCACACATCACAGTTTCATTAAAGGTCTTTTCACTGCTCATTAACATCAGACAGACATGACACAGGAATTCTCTATGATTACTCAGAGGAATTTTAATTTTTATTCTAAACATTTCCAGTGGATTATGCTACTTGTCAAAGAGTATTATATACTTTGGGCTCTAACAATGTGGGGACTTAAAGAAATTTGGGTATTCCTAAACATGGCAATGTTTAGGAATGATGTAATGAATGATGGATGTGACATCGTAGAAGACGGCCTTCACTTCAGTATGAGATGGCTTTTCCTTTATGGTTGGAAATTATTCTAGAAACTTAGTTTGATAATTTAAAAAAATTTTAATGTTTATTTATTTTTGAGAAAGAGAGAGCATGAGCAGGGAAGGGGCAGAGAGAGAGAGAGAGAGAAGGAGACACAGAATCCAAAGCAGGCTGCAGGCTCTGAGCTGTCAGCACAGAGCCCGACATGGAGCTTGAACTCATGAACCGTGAGACCTGAGCCAAATTCAGACACTTGACCAAGTGAGCCACACAGGCTCACTTTTTTTTTTTACTATAAGGGAAAGCCATGACATTTTTCATTCATCTAAGACAGATTATTAACTTATTTTATTATTAGCTTTTTAAAGTAATAATATTTTAACAGAAGCAGTTGTCATATGAGTCCCACTTCGCACTACCTTTACCACCATGGATAATTTACATTTATTATCCATGTGTTTTTTTTAATAGTTATTATTATTCACCCACATTGAAGCTGTTATAAAGACTTGCTTTGTGATTGCCAAACATCTAATCAAGTCCTGGGTTTGAAAGCATGGCAAAACTGTTTACTAGAAGCCTAAGGCCAATGTTTAGACTCAACTGGATAGAAAATTCTTCCTATGAAAAGTTCCCTCTGCCTTACTATGTTGATGTTGTTTTCTAAGTTTATTTGTTTTGAGAGAGAGAGTACACGAGCAAGCATGAGCAGGGGAGGGGCAGAGAGAGGGAGAAAGAGAATACCAAGCAGAATCCATGCTATCAGCACAGAACCCTCTGTGGGGGGGGCTCTATCCTACGAACCGTGAGATCATGACCTGAGCCAAAACCAAGAGCCAGACTCTTAACTGACTGAGCTTCCCAGGCACCCACCTTAGTTCTAACATGGGCTCTAGAGGAGGGCAAAACACCTTGATCAACACTCTAATAAGACCACACAAAGTGAGAATGAAATAACACCTGAAAAAGAAATTAAGGTTGCCAAAGAAGTGGGAAATGAATGGTGAATAGCCAAAAGAGCAAAAAAAAAATAATGGACATTTCATAATTAAAGTAAATCAATGCTTCTGACTGATGTGGTTATACTTTTATGTTCTCTATAAATATGAAGAGCCATTATATATTAGTATTTTAATAATATTAAGGCCCTAGAGACAGACAGATATTCCTCACATTCTAGCTCTACCATTTCAAGTTGTAAAACTTAGAGCATATTTCATAATTTATTTATGGCTTATTTCACATACACTAGTCATTTATTATGGCATGGAGTATTTGAAATTTCTAAACAAAAATCCACCATAATATAATTACTGCACTCTGCCACTAATTTCATAGAAGTCATCATGAAGATTCAAAAACTATGCAATTCCAAATGTAGTTAGCTAATTAGTCAGGACTAATTACTATTACTAGAATTACCTGCCATTGTTATAGGTTGCACTTATAAAATCCTTGGCACTAAGCAAGCATTCAGTAAGTGCTAGCTTTAATGACAGTAAAAATAATCATTATTAACCAACAAAATATACACAAATTGATATTTTTGCAAATGAGAATTAACCGGACTAGGAATTTCCTTAAGTTAGATAATTTAAGTATTATAAATTACACATGCAAAAATGTACAATCAGGATGAATGAGATCACTTTGCCTTATAGAATAACAATAATAATACTGCTAATATAATTATTCAAGTTACATTTACATGAGCACCTATTTTGATCCAGACACAATCCATAATGCCTTCTAACCATGAAAGATAATAGTAATTATGAAAAATAAAAATATCAGAACTTCCCAAGGAAGTGGGCAGAAGAGGATAGAGATTTTCTGGGACCTGAAGATTTTAATATAAGAGGCTAAAAGATAATATAAAACTATGATTATATAATTAGGTACAGGATCTTGGAAGGATACTTTATTAGCCACTTGGTTAGTCTGCCTCTGGAAGGAGGCACTGTCATTATCATAATTTTATAGATAAAAAACATGAGCCACATAGTGTTAAGATAGCATGACCAAAATCACACAGCTGGTGAATGTTAGAGATAGACATCAAAGCTGATATTGTGCTTTCATTTTACAGATGAGAAATTGCAGTTTTAGTGAGTTTATGTAACTTGCCAGAGGTCCCAGAATTACTGAGTGGCAGAGGCAAGATTAAAACCCAGATCTGTCAAACACTAAAGTTCATACTCTCTACACTAAGCTTTTGATGCCAACTCATGAAGAATTCTAGTACAGGATATTGAATTTTTTTCCCAGATTTTCATTGCTTTTGATCAAAGAATCAAAAGAATGAGTGTTAGCCTAGACCCTAAAGCAAGTAAGGCTAATTTCAAAGATGAGATGGCTATTTTCTGAAGGCACATAAGCAGAGGTTATTTTGATACACTTTATATCAGATATCGCTATATCTCTTATCTGCAACACAGTTTCACATACATCAGTTCTCTATTATGTCATAGAGTATTTGAAATTTATAAACAAAAATCTACCATAATATAAATATTCTATTCTTTGCAGATATAGACAAGCTTTATTATAACTTTAGAATTCAAGAAATTACTCCTTTTTTAATTTCGTTACTATAACTCTCCATAGAACCGCCTTTCCCCTTGCATAGTATTGCATATGTAAATTAAGTAAATTGATGGTTCTCCCCTTAAGAATATATATGAAAAAGTGTATCTTGATAGAATATGTTGAGACAAGAATAAAGTTAGTGGGATATATGAATATTTCCACCAAACTTATTTCTCATAGTTTGTCCAAGCATTTTAAATTTTATGCAACGTGACAGGCTAGAGGAAGGCGTGATGGTGGTCTGGTATTCATTTATATTCTTGTACCATTAGGATGTACACCAGATAAATGGAGATTTTAAAATTTATCAATTATCTGACAGTTAAACTGATATGAAACAGTAGCCATAACATTTGAGATTCTTTAACAGGTTTTAGTAACCCTTTAATAATTCTTTCTCTCTTTTTCTCTTGTATCACTCAATACAAACATACACTACATTTATAAGTATAATGTTAATCAGTAACATCCTTAAACTATTAGTTCCTAGGAAGGCAATTTTATGACAAGGAAGTGTAGCAATGAGCTCATACCCATGATATTCACTGGTTTTACCTTATGCCATGGTGGAGTTGTAATGGGATATTAGGATGATATAATGATCTTAAATAATGTTACAGATCAGTGGTTCTAATATTTCAGTCTGGTGTTGGTCCATGATTTTTAAAAATATTCACAGAAAAATGGGCCACCTGGGTGGCTCAGTTGGTTAAGCATCTGACTCTTTTTTTTTTTTAACTTTATAGTTTATTGTCAGGTTGGTTTCCATATAACACCCAGTGCTCTTCCCCACAAGTGACCTCCACCATGACCGTCACCCCCCTTTACCCTTCCCCCTTCCCCTTCCGCCCTCAGTTTGTTTTCAGTATTCAAGAGTCTCTCATGAGAGTTAGGGAGAGGGAGGAAGCATCTGACTCTTGATTTCAGCTCAGGTCATGATCTGCAGTTCATGGGATCAAGCTCTGCTTTGGGCTTCCCACTGACAGTGCAGAGCATGCTTGGGATTCTCTCTCTCCCTCTCTCTTCCCCTTCTTCACTCATGCTTGCTCATGCTCTTTCTCCCTCTTTCTCTCAAAATAAATAAATAAACTTAAAAAAAATATTCACAGAAAAATAAGAAAACTAATGACACTATAGAAAGTTTTCATTAAGCTAAAATTACTTCTTTTAAATATTCACCTTTTATCTGAGATTATGTTTTTCCTTCTTTTTAGATGTTAAAATATTTTTTCTTTCATGTGGCTAAAGTAACTGGAAGGGTTTTTAGTTGCCTTAGAAAAATTAAAAATTAGTATTCTCTTTAAAGCACCTAATTTTTAAATAAAATGTTACTACTATAAAAATCTAAACATACAAGACCAATATTACATAGAAATTAGTATGACATATATTTTTAAAGGAGTATGTATGTATCTTAAAGCCCTTGTTGAAATAACCCTTCTCAAGAAAAGTATCTAGTACCAGATACCTTGTTTTCTCTTTTCTATATCTTCCTATGGATTGACACCAATGTGGATGTGGATTTGCATTCTTGAACTACAGTGCTTCTGCAAGCACCACCCATTGGTAGATTTGCAGAATTCCTTGTTTACTATAATGTTATGCTACACAAAATCTTCACAGGCCAGGGCCATATTTTATGACAAAGGAAGTATAGCAAAGAGCTCATGCCCATAAAATTTACTGGGTTTGACATATGTCACATATCCTAGGAGCAACATGCTTGATAGGGGAATGGTAAGCTGAAGACTCAATTAAAATGACTCCTGAGAGATTAAACCCTGTGATGCCATTATCTATCCTACAGATTGCTAAATATAACTTAAAAAAGTGGCCAAGATATTGTGCCAAAGTCTCCATTGGCAGGGTGCACAGATCTGTGATTCCAAAGCAATGACCTTTTCCGTGATACACTACTAAAATTTATCTATCTTCCTTCAACAGGACCTTTGGTTCCATAGATTTAGAGGTACTATTTCCCAACAGTAGACTATCTCCCTGGACTTAGACCCAAGTCCGAGGCTATTTTGATCTCCTCTGTCACTGAAGGAACAGGGAGAGAAAAGGTCACTGTATTGTACAGGGTGCTTGATGCTGATGACTAGGGGGAAATTGGATTGCTCCAACTCAATTGGGCCAATGAAAACTATGTTTATGAGATGGCTTTGGGTGCCTTTTAGTGCTCCTATGCCCAGTGACATTCCTTCTTAGAAAACTCTAAGAACACATTAGACCAGGAAGACCCAGTTAGGACTCAGTTTCACCAGAAATGAAGGTCTGGCTTATCCACAGGTAAAGGGTCTGATTTGGCCAAGGCAGAAGGTAAGAGAAACATTGGATAGTGGTGGAAAACAGTTATAATTGTCAACATTGGCCTCAATGCTAATGACAGAAAAGGACTATCATAGCTATATTTTTATAATACTTGAAAAGTTACTTTCTACAACATCCTTTTTCTTCCCTCTACTGCTATATGGAGAACACAAGAGTACTTAAAACTTAAAACATTGGGTTTTAGGTAGGAGTAAGAACTAATTAATGGCACCCTTTTACGATAAAGTAGCTGATCAGACCTCATGCTTTCAAATGTAGAGAGACAAGCTTTAGAAAGAAGACAAGAGTGGACACTGAAAGCAAAAAAAGTGGACTGTCCTAGGTATCTTTGATCCTTCAGATTCACTTCATCTCCTTTCTCCATCCTTCCCTATTTCTTCAGGAGGCTGATCCCTATGGACTACATCAATAAGATCATCATTTACACTGGTTTGGAGTTAAATTCAGTCTTTGGGGAGTCCTGGCAGGAAGTGAGGAAGAGAAACAAAGAGACAGAGACAGAAATACAGAGAGACTAAGAAGAGAGAGAGGGTGAGGGAGGACAGAAGAGGAATATCAAGGTATGTATCCCTGTGGCTATCCCTTTGTGAAGTTGCCTTGAGCTGTTAATGTCCTTCACATAAAGGTCACATCATCAGTGTGACTCCTCTCAAGGTGGTGTGCTCTATCATGACTTTTTTTTTTTTTTCCTTTTGGATCCTAGTTTCCTCTCTCCCTTTGACAATTTATGCATTGGGGTACTGATAATAAATGCTGTTACATTATTTTTGTATTCCCCCCAAACTTTGTAATTAATATTTTGGGAATAAATTCTTTTTGAATTATCTAAATGTATGTGAACCATCTGTTTCATATAGGAACTCTGACCATCTATTTTCATTTCACCCTAAGAGTAGAACACACTGGAGATGGAGGAGATTCAGGTCACAAAAAAATCAGCAGGGGGAATGTATATGCAGGAACAGGGAAACCAGGGCAGAGAAACAAACCCACAAAGTACAGTACTTCACCAGTAGAAAAGCAACTATTAATTGAATGACATATAATTTGTAGCAGACACTTTATACAATATATCAGAACAATGGATTAATAAACATTCTTTTAAAAATAGAGAGATATCTGGGCACCTGGGTGGCTCAGTTGGTTGAGCGTCTGACTTTGGCTCAGGTCATGATCTCACAGTCCATGGGTTCGAGCCCTGCACTGGGCTCTGTGCTGGCAGCTCAGAGCCTGGAGCCTGCTTCAGATTCTGTGTCTTCCTCTCTCTCTGCCCCTCCCCTACTCACTCTCTGTCTCTGTCTCTCAAAATAAAATAAAGACATTAAAAAAATAAAAATAAATAAAATAAAAATAAAAATATCTGATATCACATAAACTTATGGTAGGAACTTCTGCTGAAAATAATGATTCATGTAAAAGAGATATTGCAACTCAAATCAAAATGTGTAAAGAACAACGCAGGACAAAAAGGAATCAGGAACACTTGATCAATACCATAAGCAAAGGACATCCTGTCAGGACAGTACAAGACTACTCATAGTCATACCTGCCTAAGAGGATTTCACTTTTTGCATGTGGACAAAACTGTAAGTGAATATATATTATATTCTTTTGTAGAACATTATTTTAAATGAAACATTATTGACTGTATTGTGATTATTAACACCTAAGTTAGAAAAACAACTTAGATATTGTGATAAGTAGAGTAAATAGTGTACAGGTTAATAGATGTATTCTGGTCCTGACCATATTGTGTTTTAAGATATGCTGTTCTAGGGGCACCTGGGTGGCTCAGTCTACCGAAGTGTCTGACACAGGTCATGATCTCACGGTCTATAGGTTTGAGCCCCACGTCAGGCTCTGTGCTGACAGCTCAGAGCCTGGAGCCTGCTTCAGATTCTGTGTCTCCCTCTCTCTCCCCTCCCTGCTCTCATTCTGCCTCTCTCTCTCTCTCAAAAATAAATAGACATTAAAAAAAATAAGATATGCTGTTCTAGAATGAAGTTGGAGGGGGAACTGATAGCACCATTATGATGAGTATATTTTCTTAAGGCTTTTTACAAATATCTAGATATGCTGTATGCTATTCATAAATGGAAAATATTATTTATGGAAAAACAAACAAGCTATGTTTACTCCATTAAATGATAAGTGTTTGCCTCTAATAGTGAAATCTTCCATTGTTCTAAGAGTCCTTGAACATATCCATTTCCTATTGCATTTCCTTTTTTCATCTTTTTGGATGTATGAAACAATATTAAACAAGTTATATGATACAATATTCCTTATTAGTGTGAGGTTTTGTAGTTTTTCTTAAACAAAGCATATTTCCTTTCCCTTTAATTTGCCCCTTTGAAACTAACTAGTGCTTGTGAACTTTTTATCTTGAACCAAAATATTTTCTATTATATCTCTGAAATAGTTACAAACTTACTTCTCTTATAGCAAGAAGTTTCAAAGTTAGTTATATTATGCACTAGACATATTTTTAAACTCTGTAAAAAATGTTTAAGCTCTTCAATAGCTCCATCTATTATGCTATCTTATGGGTAGACCTCATAATTCATAAGAAGAGAGGAAAATAATAATTATATCATTAAAACAGCAAAGTGTGGTGTGAATTGAAGATGTTAGTAAAAATGGTGATGGAAAAATATATATGAATATGAACATAGATATGGATAGGAAAGAGAATTTTAGTTTCAGTCACTAGTTGATGTAAAATACAAGTACAAATTTATGGTATGTTTAAATTCTAAACTTCTAAAAATAAATGACATTGACTTCAAAACTCAAAGTAAAATAGGTAATAATTTTATCAACAAGTTAATAAAAGAAATATATCACTTCTTAGTTCAATAATTTTTATAGATGCATTGATAAATTATTAAGTAAAGGACACAATTCAAGTTTCCAAATCATAATCATAGTTCTATGTTCAAATTGAAATTACTTGGAGAGAATACTAGAGGGAACAGAGAAAACAATGGAGTTAGAGGGACCAAACTACAGAGGGCTCTCTCAGGAAGAATCCAAGAGGGAGGTAAGGCGTTTATCTTGGAGGTTTGGGACTAGGAATGGTAAGGTAGTCAACACCTAAAATTATTTTCTAACATCTCATCTTATAAATATCTTTAAATGTAAGTAGTTTATATATAACTGCTGTTGTTTATTGCAGCATTTTAAGAATCTGGGATATTACAGATGCTGCCTAGTTTAAACAGTAAGAGGTTATATTATCAGCTTCATGTTAGTTAATCATTTATATATGGAGCAAATTGTTTGTCATTTTTAAATAATTTCTGTTATATTACAACTTCTCCCCTCTCTTAGAAAACTGGCAGTTTGCATTGAAGTTTTCTCCAATTCAAAATAATTTTGCGGGCGCCTGCATGGCTCAGTTGGTTAAGCATCCAACTTTTGATTTTGGCTCAGGACATAATCTCATGGTTTGTGGGATCTAGCCCTGAGTCAGGTTCTATGCTGAGTGTGGAGCATGCTTGGGATTCTCTCTCACTCTCCCTCTGACCCTCTCCCCTCCTTGAGCTCTCTCTCTCTCAGAAAGAAAGGAAGGAAGGAAGGAAGGAAGGAAGGAAGGAGGGAAGGAGGAAGAGAGGAAGGAAGAAAGGGAGGAAAGAAGAAAGGGAGAAAGGAAGAAAGAAAGGAAGAAAGGAAAGAAAGAAATAATTCTTTGTGAAAATTACTATAATTAGAACCTATGTTTAAATTGCAAAGCATTAAATATGTAGCCTTGACAACTGACTTAACTCCTCCATGTCTGATTCTAGCTTTGACTTACTCTACATGCATTCTGACCCATCCATGTCCTATCTATCTAGGCAGGAAACTAAAAAAGTTACATTTCCCAGATTCCTTGAAACTATGGCTCTGGATGTGATTTAGATTTTTCTAAAGAAATGCATCTGCATGAGACTTAGATTCCAGAAGTAAATCACTAGAGAAGAGAGGCTAAGCCTCAAGTTTCTCTTTTCCTTAAGTAGATCAAGTAGAAGACAATCATTGGACAGCAGTTTTCTGATTGCTAGTCTCTAGCCAAAGCAGTGGGATTCTAGAATCATCAAGTCTTCTGGTTGTTACCTCGCTCCAGGACTGACAAAAGTAATGTGATTCTAGAATCAGTGACCAGATTTCTCAGATTGTGTTTGTAATAGATGGAATCTTCAGTGGGCTGGTCCTACGGTATTTTCCTGGAAGTGATTCTTAGGAGTCCAGGTTAATGATTGATCTTCCAGCCTTTTTTAGAGCTTTGTAAGTACCATTCCCTGTATTAAATTCCTCTTTGCTTAAATTAGACAGGAGGATCACCATTAACTTCAGCTGAACCCATACTAAACATTAACTCATGGGGCTGTTCTGAGGATAAATTGTGGGTAATGAAATATAAAAGCAATTCAGAGGCCAGTGCTTGGCCATCAGTAAATGTTAGAAAAATTAGTAGAGGCATCTTTTAATGAATATATTTTATTTGTATAAGTATATATATATATTATTACATAAGCAAAATCTAAAATATTCTGTATATTTTGCCAGATTTTTGAGTTAAATAAATTTTCCAGTGTAAGTTATCTTTATTTTTGACTTGTTTATGTTCTTTGTTTCCACAAAAGCCAAATACAAACATCACCAAGACAATTGAAATTTGAAGAATCAGTCTATATAGATGATTGCTAGTGGTGTCAGTCATTGATTTAGATTGTCAAAAGATAAATTGAAAAATGGTTTATTCTTGTAAGTAATCATTGTTACTCCACTATAATTCATTGATCTCACTGTATATATCCATACTAATATTTTTCCTTCAAATATGGAATTGTTTCAAACAAATATT
The DNA here is from genome assembly GCA_028646485.1 of Cryptoprocta ferox. Classification (NCBI taxonomy): domain Eukaryota; kingdom Metazoa; phylum Chordata; class Mammalia; order Carnivora; family Eupleridae; genus Cryptoprocta; species Cryptoprocta ferox. Next base: position 62,390,456 of record CM053578.1, on the reverse strand, counting down.
TAAAGTAATTTTATTTGCCTCTTCCTTGTATCCAACAAAGAATTATAGACTACAGAAATACTTCTGATAATTGAAGGAAAATAAATAAATAGATGGCTGTTTATGTAGCTTTATTTTTCAGAGATAAAGGCTCAAGAAAATGAAAACTAAAAGTCAATTGCTAAGTTATGCAGGAGATAAATAAATATGCTGTTATACATAGTATAATATTGTACATTATAAACATGCACACACCCACATATATGAATGCCACTTGCATATACATATATGCACTATGTGTGCATGAGTTATGGTCATGTAAGGGACGGAAGTTAGTTAACTGTATCCTCATCTCATGCCATAATATTATCATCTATACAAGGACTCTTCCTCAATTTACATTGTATGCTTTTTCCTTCACCATCGGTTTTTGCCCCCCTTGCCTCTTCCCATTGCTTCACTCTACTGTGCGTGGTATATGTCTTTAATATGTATGTACCCTTAATTTTAAATGATATTTACCTATGAATATAATTTCTCTAATTTTTTCATTCAACATTATAGTTGAAGATCTTTGCTTGATGTTTATCTAGTTCCAAGTGCTAAATTCTACACAGTATTCCATTTCAAATCATTTTTAATTTTTCTGTTCGTGGATACATAAATACCCCTAATTTCCTACTACCACAGTCATGCAGTAATGAATAGTGAGTGTCATTTGGGCAAACACTCAGTAGTGGGATTGCAGTGTCAGAGGAAACACACAGTTACAATTCCAATAAGGATTGGTAGTTAGCTTTCCATAGTAGCTCTTCCAGTTGATATTCCCCTCAGCAAGATAAATCTGCTCTTAATTTTCTAGTCTTTTCAACAACTTGGTACAGTCTGATGCATATAACATGATAACTAGTAAGAAAATATATAATCTTATTTATCCAAACCAGAGCATTTTTAATAGTTAAGAAGAGATAATGATAACTGTGAAGAGATATAAATCATAAAGAGGTTATTCTAGGCAAACCAGGATATTCACCCTGTGACACTGATGTTTTAAATATTTGTTTTTAATTATTTTATTATTTGTAAAGTTGAGCATCTCTTCATAAACACTTTAGCCAGCACATTAATTCCTCTAATAAGTACTTATCTCCTTTGAATGTTTTTCACCTCATTTCTGATCTTTTTCTTGTTAATGGGCAGAGTTTACTGTATATCTTAGGTTCTAATCTCTCGGTATTAGTCATCTTCTCCCAGCCTGTAATTCACCTTGCATTCTCTATTGTTTCTTTCACTGAAGAGAAGTGTGAATAAATACATCTCATTCACTGGGGACTTTGGCAATACTTCATCACATCATAGTAACAAAAATAGTCTCTCTTATTTTTAGAATTAGTACTATACCTTTCACACTGAGGTCTTTGATCCACCTAATACTTACTTATATATAGATTTGAGTTCCAGGTAAGCTTTATTTTTCTACATATTTAAGCCAGCTTCTCATTTCTACCACCTAAACAATCTGTCCTTTTCCCACAAATTTGTTAAACCATGACAACCATATACCAAGTTCTCCTGTGTTCATGGAACACTTTCTTTCTGGACTGTTTTGTTACATTGTTCTAGTTGGAGTTTTTTTTTTTTTTTTTTTTGGTCATATGCACATATCATGAGGTTTTGATTGTTGTATCTTTACAGCATGTCTTAATATCTGATAAAGGAGATAGTCTTTGTGTTTAGAACTCACTTAGCTATCAGTGAGCAATAACTTCTACATGAAAATTTTTATTTTATTTATTTTGTTTAAAAATTTTTAAATGTTTATTTGTTTTTGAACAAGAGAGAGAGACAGAATGTGAGCTGGGGAGGGGCAGAAAGAGAGGGATACACAGAATCCGAAGCAGGCTTCAAGCTCTGAGCTGTCAGCACAGAGCCCGACGCGGGGCTTGAACTCACAGGGCTTGAACTCAAGAGCCGTGAGATCATGACCTGACCTGAGGTTGGAAGCTTAACCGACTGAGCCACCCAGGTGCCCCTTACATGAAAAATTTTAAATCAAGTAATCAAAGTCTACAAAACTTCTTCAGGAATGTTAATTTTAAGTGTATTGAATTTATAGATTAGTTTGAATGCCAGAAGATTTGCAGAGTATGTATATAAACATTATCACCATGGTGTTCAGAAGATAAGCTACTGTCCTCACACATGATTCATGCTTATTTTTTTCTCTTCTGAATCTGATAATAGAAAAATTGCAAGGCAGAACATAGGTCATATCTAGCTTAGGAGAGTTTGAGAAATTCTGTTTATGTTTTATGCCTCTGCAGTAAAGGAACACAGGCTAGGGAAGCTGGCATCTATGTTGAGAGTCCCAGGTCAGAGCATCTGTCCCAATGATAGTAAGCATTAAAACATTTACTCCTACCCACATCTCAGGTTTCCCACACCAAACACTCCAGTTTCCTCCTGGTGAAGCAAACTTTAGGAAAAAATTAGCATTCCATGCTGTTTATAGAGAAAAATATATTTTTGGCTGGCACAAGCATTCTGGGCTTCTTGGCAGTCAAATCCCTTTGCAAATTAATAAATTGGTATACTAGGTTAGTTTGTCATATGACTTCTTTACAGCAAATCTTATCATTAGACACGAAAACATCCAGTTTCTAGATCTTAAAATAATGTGTTATATTTCTTGCAAAGATAGCTGCTATAATTACTTATGTCAATATATGCATGTACCTTTAATGTGGTTTTATATTCTCCCACTGTTGGTGATATTTATTTCCCATTCCTTTTAATCAGGGCTGGCCTTCTAACTTGCAGTTTCCAGTATCATCTTAGAATCCTCAGGTAATTATTTGAAGAAGCTGGGGCCAGCCTCCTGAAGGATGAGACAGATCACAACACAGCATACAATCAGCAGCAAACTAAGACGTGAATTGGGCTGTCTTAGACCACACAGCTCCAGCTAAGCTCTTAGTTGACCAGAGCCACGATCCCAGTGAGACCAGATAAAGAACACTTAACAAAGCGCAGCCCAAATTTCTGATCCACAGAAGTAGGGTAAATCAAATGACTGTTTAAGCGAGGCTTGGAAAACCACAATCACAGGCCAAATCCAGCTTTCAACTTCTTTATGTATGAGACTTCACCCAAGAATCAATCATTTTTATAATTTTAAGATATAAACAATAATAATAACATGCAAAAGCAATTGCATATGGTCCATACAGTGTAAAATATTTACTGTCTGGCCTTTTATACCATTTTAAACCACTGTGTTTAGGTCGTTTATATGCAGAAATATATAAAGTATATGTCAAAGCTTGAAACTTGCTTGTCAAACCAATCAAAGTGGTTCTTTGGCTCTTTGGTTCTTTGGTAGAACTAAATTTAAAAGAAAATCTGCATACATTGAAGGTAATTTTATTCCTTCTCACTCAAACTGCATGCATAAATATTCATATATATCACTTGTAATGAAATTATCAGGATCATGTATGAATATAAAAACATTTTATAAATTATAAGTATTTATAATTATATATAGTATTATATTATACTATAAAATATATGGTGTGATGATTGATTTTGAGAATAAACAGGCAAACAATGACTAGCTTCTGGAACACAGTGGCCTCTGTAGCAAAGGTAGTTTCCAAAGTAAGTTAGCATTAGCCTTATCAAAGCATGAGAAAATAAATCTACCAAGAAAAACATACATTTCATTTCAAGACCTATCTTAATGCTTTATAATTTTTCACTGATTTCCTACTTTGTAATGCATAGTCAAAAATTAATTAAAGCAGTACTTGCTTATATCAGCTACATAGACATACATGTTGAATCATTAATTTTGCATAATTTAGTCAATATTGGGTGATTATGCAACTTTTCTATTAACAGAATTTTAGCATTACATCAATTTAGATAGGTGATGATAAATAGATCGATAGATCAATAGATGATAGATAAAGTTAGTTGTTCTTTGGTCACCATACTCTTCCTAAAACTAATATACTCCTTGAGTAATTGCCTGGATTCCCAGGCATATGCTTTGTAATTATGCTGTCCTGAGTCATTACCTAAAAAACTCATTTATCTGAAGAAATGTATATTAAATAAATATTTATAATATTATGAAATACACATTTTTACTATACATTCTTTGCAATACAAATTCTGTTATGCACATTAATATGTTCTAATATCTGTTCCATAAAAATAAAAAAATATTAGGCATGATATGTCATAACATGAGGCTCCTTCCAACTTCTGCCATTTTTAGCTGATGCCCTTGTTTAAATAATGTAAGTTGGTTCTACAGTGGCATTCCCACATGTAGCTTCAAGGTAGGTTAGAAAAAATAACCTTTATCTTGGGAGGCTGCAAGTTTAGTTTTAAAATGTGATTATCTTAAGAGAATTAGAGAATGGATCTCAAGTAGACTGAACACGTATCCAAGTTTGCTGTAAATTCAGGTAGAAAAAGTTGGTTACTGTAAATTCAGGTAAAAATATGGTCATTCTTCTGGAATCCCTTCAGATTTAAGCTTCTTCACTGTTAGAGAAATTCCAATTTGGAAAATAAATGATATGGTTACCATAATATTGGGGGGAAAGTAGCAATCTCCCCTACAAACTGTATTATATTTAAAAATGCTCTCGTTAGGGGACGTCTGGGTGGCTCAGTCAGTTAAGTGGCAGACTCTTGATTTTGGCTCAGATCATGATCTCATGGTTCATAGGATCAAGACCTGCACTGGGCTCTGTGCTTAGAGTGCAGAGCTTGCTTGCGATTCTCTCTCTTCCTTTCTCTGCCCCTCCCCCTGCTTGCACATTTGCATGATCCTTCTCTCATAAATAAGCAATTTTTTAAAAAATGCTCTCCTTGTGCCAGTTCCAATAAATCTTAGATTTATACCTACCTACCCACCATGGTAAGTAGTTTCAGTTGCCAATTGCCTTTCTTCATTATCCATATATATATATATATATATATATATATATTCCTTTGTTTCTCAGATATAAAGCCAACTTCTTTTATCTACTATGATAATTCAGATTTGATCCTATTGTTTTATTCTGCATGACTATCAGATAATTTATTTGATGGAAATATTCTTTCCATTGATAATAAACTAATTATAGTTGCAGAACAAAAACTCTCATTACCATTTCTCTTAGTAACATCATTGAAATGTTCACATTCATATTTTACTATGGCAAATAAGGTTCCTATATGCATTGCTTTAGAAATCAACAGAATACCATAGTGGATGGTTGCATGAGTCACTCTATATCCATATTAAACAACCAGCCTTTTAAAAAGCCATAGATTTTACTGTTGTGTCAAAAAGAGGGATTTTATGTGTAGGTTTTATTGCAAAAACAAGAGGAATTTTATAACTGTTTTTGAATGAATATTACTTAACACTGTAATTCACAGGATTTTTATTTTCCTTTTTGTTCCTTTCAAAATATTTATTCTTTAAGTGAACCCAAATTTTTCATACAACTCTATCACATATCATGTGCTGTGAGTTTCAAGTAATTTTTAGCAAACAACTCTCTCACCAAAACATCATGGGTCGTAAGATTTCTGATTAATTCTGCATAAGTATATTATTTCATATATGTTTTCCTAATTGCGACTTAAGAGTATTATTTTGTCAGTCTATATTTTTGAATACTTTTGTTAAAAATCATCTTCCAAGGACCAGTAATGAATGCTACTGATGGATATTGCTTTGTACAGATAAGACAATGTCTCTTGTATCTATGTACCCTTTCTAATGCACTCAACAAATCAGGTTCATAGCAACATAATTCTTGTTGTATAAAGTTTTTTTTTTTTAATTAGAAAGGATCGTACATAGGAAAACGTGATCATTCATAGGAAAGATCATACATAGGAATGGTATATTAAGAGAATGTATTGAATCTTGGTTGTTTTATTTTGGAAAGTGAGTTTGTCTGTTTGCTTTATTTTGATTCTGTATTATTTTCATTATGTCCAGTTTAGGTGTTCAGAAACCCTAAGTCCTAATTCTGTGCTGTAATTCCACAGTATTTTTGTCTTGTTTCATTTCCATTCAATATAGACATCTAAAGTCATCTAATGTTGTGTCCCAATTCTGATATGAAATGCAAATACCTAAAACAATTTTGTATCCCTTGCAAAGTTCTGTGCAACCTCAGCATTGTGTTCTGAGAGCTGTGTAGTCTCCACTGCAAACTGTTTCTGCTTCTGTGCCTACAAAATATATGAAGCTGAGAAAAACTAGCATAGAGAAAAAAGGGGGTTCATTGTTATTATGTGAATCCAATTAGATCTCTAAGAATATAACTTGCATAAACAATTAACAAGATTAGAAATATTATGTTCTGTGACAAATATAACACACTAGAAATGTCATCCATTTCAGACTTAGGGACAGATATGTAACAGAGTAATTAGTTATGTCCTTTGGTCCAGGGAATAATTAAGTAAATATTTTATCAATTATATTTATTTTAGATTTAGAACTATATCCCTATCTCTCCAAATAAGTTTTTAGTAACATTCCTTATGATTATAAATGACTTTTAGTATTACATATTTTACAGTATTAAAGTAGTCCATTGCCTAACTAGAGTTTCACAATTAAACACATTTTTATGAATAATCTTATATGTGCTGCTGGACATTAGCAATCAATAAAGCAGATACTCTACCACCTTCAGAACGTTTATAGCCCCATAAGGCAGAACTAAGATAATGTAAAATAAGAGATTCTAACCCAGTGCAGGAGTCCTTGATGAAAGGATGCTTACAGTGGAATAGTTTAGCCTGACAATGGGTGGGACATGCTCAAAGCATGGAAGGTCATATGTAAAAACTGTTTTAGCATAAGGCACTTTTGCAAGAGAAACTGATCTGTATAGGCAGGTTTAACTGGTGGCTATGGTATCTGGTGGTTATGATACCTGGTAGTTATACAGAGGTTGTAATGCACTGCTTTTTTTCAAACGTTTTTCCCTAAGGGAAAAAAAAATCAAATGTAAAATTTTTAGTATATATATCAAATTGCAGTGGAAAAGTGTCTATAGGATGAATTTGTTCCATATTAAGCATTTAGGTTTTAGTGCTTGAGCATGTGTGTGTGTGTGTGTGCACGCGCGCGCGCGTGCTCATATATGATTTAAAATGTTTTTAAGTAATAAAATACTTTGAAATTTCTTAATGTGCTACATATTAGCCATGTACCACATGTAGACTAAATCTCAATCCTCTACCTTCAAAAAAATTGTTGCTAAAAAAACTTTCTTAGTTCTGTAGAGTCTTCCTAATGAATACTTTGTGCTATTTGAAACATGTCTGTAAATTTAGGGAGAAACTTGTACATTAAAAAATGAATGCTTTCCTAATTGATATCCTATGTAACTTGGACCTAAATCTAATTGACAGTTACTTAATGATGTGAATTTTCTTCTTTTAATAAAGTACTTATTTAGAAAATGTTCTAAACAGTCTTTGTGAACAAAACAGTCATGTTGTGTAAAGCAACAGTGACATCCAGTGACAACAGAGATTTATTCAAGGAATATTTTTTAGATTCGCTATACAAGTAAAAGGAAGTGTTATTAAATATTAAACTCCACACTTTTTTCTATTTGTTTTAAATGTTCTAAGAATGTATCCATATAACAAATCATTGAGTGAAAATATAAACCAGTCAATCAGTTAGAGAATAAAAAAATAAGCCACGGATTGGGAGAAAATATTTGCAAAGCATGGCTGACAAAGGATTGTACCCAAAATATACAAAGAATTGTTCAAATGCAATGTCATATATTACAAGGGAATTGCAAGTTAAAGCAACAATATATCACTACACATGTGTTAGAATGGCTAAAATAAAAATACACAGATTATAACAAATGCTGGTAAGTATGTAGAGCAACAGGAATGCTTGTTCATTGCTGGTGGGAATACAAAATGTTATCGCCACCTGCTGGCAAAGTCTGGCAGTTTCTTACAAAGCTAAAAATGGTCTTACCATTTGGTCCAGCAATTGTGCCTCTTAGTATTTACTGATATAAACTAAAAACATATGTGCATACAAAAACCTACAAACAAATATTTATAGCAGCTCTATTTGTAATCACCCCAAACTGGAAGCAATCAAAATATCTTTCAGTAGGTGAGTGGAGAAACAATTGTGGTATACCCACACAACAGAGTATTTCTAACCATAAAAAGAATTGAGCTATCAAGCCACAAAAAGGCATGGAGCAAAGTTAAATGTGTATTTTCAAGAAAGTGAAGCTAGTCTAAAAAGACTATGTAGTGTATAATTCTAATTATATGACATTCTTGAAAAGACAAAGTGATAGAGAAATTTAACTGTTTAGTGGTTATCAGAAGAGAGGGATGAATACATGAAGCACAGAGGAATCTTAGGGCAGTGAAACTATCCTAAAGATTCTGTATGATGCTATAAAGGTAAATACATGACACCAGGCATTTATTAAAACCCACAGACTGTACAATACAATTGTGAGCCTCAATGTAACCTGCATACTTTAGTTAATAATATCAATATTAATTTATCAGTTGTAACAAATGTGCCACACTAATGTATGAAGTCAATAATAATGGAGTAATATGGAACTGTGTGGGCAGGGTAATATGGAACTCTGTACTATCTTCTCATTTTTAATGTAAATCTAAACTGTCCTAAAAAGTAGAGTCTGTTAATTAAAAAAGAGTGAAGCAAACCACAATCGTTTACAATATTAATCTCTTGCAGTTAATGAATGTCTTCCCCTGAGTAGATCATTACCAAGATGTTTCATGGCATTATTCATCATTCTTACTGAATATTTAGAAAAGTGAATATTGAGTGAAATGGTGACTGTGTAGATATATTACAAACTTGCAAAAATTAAATTGGGTGTTGTGTATGTTTGGGATGTGGAGGACTTTGTAGTCATGGTACTTTGTTCTGTCCTTGGCATTGAGTAATTCAATATTTTCAATGTAATTTATCATTTATATTTATATTTTATTATTTTTAATAATAAAAACAAATAATTTATTTTTTTTGAGAGAGAGAGAGAGAGAGAGCAGAGAAACATAATCTGAAGCAGGCTTCAGGCTCTGAGCTGTCAGCACAGAGCCTGACGTGAGGCTCAAACTCACCAGCCATGAGATCATGACCTGGGCTGAAGTCAGACGCTTAACCAACTGAGCCACTCAGGTGCCTCTAATTTACCATTTCTAAAAGGATAGTGGGAAAAGTTAAAACATGGATTTAAAAAAAAAATCACAATTTAATGCAATCATGACAGGATGAAAAAAATGGAATGCCCCACTATGAAATTAACAGGGGTACATATAAAACATCACATCAGTTACAAAAATATATTATAAGGGAGATATAATGTGATAATAATTCACACTAAAAAGTAAATGTTAAGAGATTCTTAACCACAGGTTTAACATAGCCTATTCACAATAAAGGTTTTTATCTAAACTGCCTTAATTTTTTTATTTCTATTTTTATTCTGGTTTTATTTTTTTAAATTTTTTTCAAAAACAGCAGGAGAAATAAGCCAACTGTAAACTGCAGCTGGTTAGACTACATCTGGACTACTATGTTCAGTTCTTGTTCCCTATTTTAAGAGAGTCACTGACCAGTTAAACCATCTTAAGAAGAGGTAAGGCGTTGAAATTTGCAATATGAGAACTGAAGAAACTTGAGAATGTTTAAGTCAAGAAAGAAAAACATAAATAATCAGTAATAGTTACCTTTAAATACTTGAAGATAACATTTTTTGGCCTTGCAGGAAAATTATGAGCAATAGGTGAAAATTACAGGGAAACACATTTTATTTCAATGATTTTCACATAAGCTAGAACTTGACTATATTAACATAACATTAAGACACTTATTGATATATCCTTTCAACATAATTAGAACCCATCTCTGTTTTTATGCAACATAAGTAAAATCGAATGATAGAAATTGAATGATAGAAAAACATAGTTTTTGCTGCTAACTTCCCATTATGAAAACAATTTCATAACAATTTCATTAACAAATAATGTCAACATCTCCCCACACGAAAGGCTCAGAAGTGCATAAAATTCTCCTCGTAATATTTAAAAATGACTTCTTCCTTCTTTCGTCCCGAAGTTAGTATGGACATGCTGTCTCAAGTAAAAATGATGCAATACTGTATAAAGAAAGTTTTAATCATCTTCACTCTTACATTTCCTTTCCCACAATGCTGACTTAATTTCAAAAGTCTTTTGTACATTCTTTCATACTTTCCCTGTATTCATATGAATATCTTAGATACATGAACATGTAGAGGTTATTCTTTTCTTTTACAAAAATATGGATCACAAATAGTACACTTGAACTTTGAAAAAATTCTCTTAACATGTTTACCATTCCTTCGATCAGAAGGCTTGTTCAACCTTTCTTCTATTGCTGGATGCTCACAGTGTTTTCAGTTTTATATTGAAATCATGCTGCCTGCAACAAACATCTTTGTATGTGTATGCATTTAACTACTATTGCTTTTATTTTTACATGATATTCTGTAGAAACATCTTTTAAAGTGAAAATACTGGGTTAAAGACTATATATTTTCTTGTTTGCTTAATAGATATTACAAATTACTTTTCCAAAAATTGTAACAAATCATGCAAAAAGTCAAAGAGTGTTTCATTTTCTCCTATTGTGTCCTAGCACTGGATATTATAAAATTTTTAAATTTGGTAAATCTGAAGACAAAAATATTATTTAATTATTGCTTTACTTGCATTCTTGTGAGGTTAAAATATTCCTAATGATGTTGTTACTGTTTTATTTTTTCTTCTATAAATTGCCTGCCGTATTAGGATAATCTAGGATATGCTCTGATAATATATTAACCCAGGAACTTTGATGGCTTAACACAGGAGAATTTTATTTCTCAATCATATCACATGCCCAAAACGGATTAGCAGCAAACCCAGATCCACAGTCACTGAGGGACTTAGACTGGAAAAGGCCCTTCAGTGTTATATCTGAACTACCTATCATATTTGTTCCAAGAGAGCTTCCAAAAAGTCAAAGAATCATAGAGGAGACATATCAGCTCTTTGCAGCCTTAGCTTTCAAATAGTATCTGGACTTCTCATGCTAGCTAGTCTTATAGTAGCAGGCTGTTAGTAAGTCTGGGAAATACAAATGAGCTATAATGGTGAATATTTGATGGCTATTAACCATGTCTGCCACAACTGCCATTTTTCTAGCTTGATATCTGTCTTTTCTTAAGTCAATTTATCAGAAATATTTGTAGGATATATTAATTTTTTATACTTTATATATATAAATATTTATATATTTTATATACTTTATATTTTATGGTAAGATGTATCTGTTTAGCCTTTACTATTATTATTTGTCATTAGCTATTTTGTGGTATCTTTTGCCATACAATAAAAATGGGTAGTTAAATATGTCCTTTTTATACTTTTACCCCTTTTCTATTTTCTGAATATGTTCTGTGTTTACTAACACCTATAGCACTTCATTTTTCTACTATTTTTGTAGATATTTGTTCATTTTCTTTACATTTAAATATTTACTTCATTGACATTGATTTTTAAATAATGAAGTAAGAATCTGGCTTTTCTTTTGCCAGATGACTAATCAATCCACAGCAACATTTATTAAATAAACAATTTCCCACTGAATTAAAATATTTCCTTTATAACACCATGTTAGATTCCTTTATAGGCTTTTTATATATTCCACGAGTTACTATGCACCTTAATGAGATAATACACTTTCTTTTGCATATGATGTTTTCATACTCAATTTTAATAGCTAGTAAAGCAAGAACAGAACCTCCTCTTCAAGTTTGTCTTCATAATTTTACCAGGTATAATTCTTCTGAACTATAATTCTTATTTAAAATCTAAGGTAAAATCAAATTATTATGGAATTGCTCGAACTTAATCATTAATTTTGCAGTCACTTCTATTTAGCTACGTAGTTTCTCCAGTTTGCACTGGTCTTGTTTAATGCCCATCAAAAATGCACCAAAACCAAATTATACAGATTTTACATTTTTGCCCTTAAATTTCTATATAGGTATTCTGTCATTTACTATTTACTATTTATGTGTTCATTATTTGCTACCATAGCAAGGTATTTTTATTTCCATTTTTCAATGGTAACTGTTAATAGCGACAAAATGCTACATTAATTTTTTTTTGTATTAACCTAAACAGTCAACAAATTTCCTTATTGATGTACTTGTAGTTTCTTCAGTTTTCTAGGTATACACTTCAGTTGTCTACATCTAAGAGTAAGTTTCTCTCCCTATTTTAATGTGTATACAATTTTTTTATTGTCTTGTTGCATTATCTAGAAGAACAGCACTGTCCAACGGTATTTTCTGTGATAATGGAAATGCTTTAAATCTTTACTACCAACAGGAATGTTACTAGGCACACATGGCTAGTGCAACTGTGGAATTGACTTTTGAGTTAATTGTAAATCATTTAAATTAAACATTCACATATGAACAATAGCTACTGTATTGGGCAGTGCAGATCTAAAGTGTCAAAAATAGATTGAAAAATTTCGTGATAATGGACATTCCTGTCTTTTTGTTATTTAAATTATCTCAGTGTTTCACTATTTTATATGTTGTTTCCTGGTTTATCTGTGTATATGTGTGTGTGTATGAATATTCTTCATTGTTTTTAAGCAATTTCTGTCAATTCCTCTTTCCTTAATAATGTTTAGAAATTTAATTCATATTGGATGCAGAATTTTAGTAAATACTTCTTGGCATATGGTTTTTCTTTTTTAAAATATGTATTTTTTCTTATTTTTGTTGTTTATTTTTGAGAGAGAGCGGCGTGGAGTGGGGGAGGGACAGAGAAAGAGGAGGAAAGAGAATTTCAAGGGGGCTCCATGCTGACAGCAGAGAGCCTGATGTGAGGCTTGAACCCATGAACTATGAGATCATGATGGGAGCCAAAGTCGACACTTAACCAACGGAGCCATCTAGGTGCCCCTGGGTTTTCTTTTTTAATGTGTATGTGTAATTGCTTATTTGGTGTCCTAATTCTGAACAAAACTTGTATTTCTAACTCCTTTCTGCTTCTGGTGTTATTTTCATGCTATGGGGAATTATATTTCTAATCAATGTATATGGAAAATTAATAGTGCTAAGTGAATTATTCTAGAGTTTCCTAATGTGTTATAATTTTAATGTTATGATAAATATGTAAAATGACATAAGAAACATTCCATTTTTCTATGATCTAGAATATTTCATATTACATAAAGCTTTAATGTTTTACTCATAAAGCTTTATGTTTATATAGATCTCAGTTTTAAACAATAAGAGCTTTCTGTGTGTGAAACACTGAAATAGAGTATGAACTAGGAACAATATGTTTTAGTTGGTGAAAATTTTATCCCATACATGGAAATTTTTACTAAATCTAAATAATATCTTTAAAACTAAAATGTATTCCTCTTTTTGACTTTTATTTGATTATTGGGAAACTAGAGAACAAATCAAGAAAATAAAACATTACCTCAGAGTTAAAGTGTAGTAGTTACTGAAATTTTTTTGCAGACCTTCTAGTTGTATTAAAACTCACTTATTATTGGGGGCACCTGGGTGGCTCAGTCAGTGAAGTGTCTGACTTGGGGTCAGGTGATGATCTCACGGTTTTGTGGGTTGGAGCTCTGCATCAAGCTCTGTTTGGATCCTCTCCCTCTCTCTCTTTGCCCTCTCCCACTTGCTCACACATGTGTGTTTTCCAGTAACAGCAGTAAATTATGTGGGTCTAATAAAGTCAATGCATTATGACAATTTTATGAAATAAAATGGCTGTAGAAAGGGTGACAAAAAGTTTCCAGATAGGATAATAGATGTCATCTGGAATACCTGGCAAATGCAAATGTACAAACTCTCTGAAAAGACATATAACCCAAGACAGGATTCTCACAGATAATCTCACTGTGAAGCTGAAAACATTTTGATAGTTATTTGTATCGTAAATAACCACTAGCAACCACATAGTCAACAGGACGACTAGAATCCCCAAAATGTAAAAAAAAAATACAAAAGGAAAAAAGGCCAGAAAGTATGTATAAAATCATTAAATAAAAAACAAGAAACAAAAAGCATAAAACAAAAACACCAAATCATGAGAAAAGGCAGAGTTGAAAGAAAGTCAAACAGAATTAAAATTAAAATACAGGCATTAAAATTAAAAATTTATTGAATCAGGGAGCCTGGGTGGCTCAGTTGGTTAAGCATCTAACTTTGGCTCAGGTAACGATCTTGCGGTTCGTGGGTTCGAGCCCCTCATGGGGCTCTGTGCTGACAGCTCAGAGCCTGGAGCTTGGTTCAAATTCTGTGTCTCCCTTTCTCTCTTTGTCTCTCTGTCTCTGTCTCTCTCTCAAAAATAAACACTAAAAATTTTAAATTAAAAATAATAAGTATTGAATCTACCAAACAGCAAATTAGACACAATATAACTTTGAGATATAACCCAGAATGCAGTACAAGGAGAAAAATAACATTTTCTTCCAATTTCATTGAGAAAATAAAAAAACAATGAAGGAGAACTTCTAAGTACACCCACCATCCTATCTGCCCATGTTATGCCACTGTATCCATGTACTCTCCAGCACCAGCTACTTAATTTGGGGGGCCTAGTAGCTAAAGGAAACTGTGGATCAGTTGATCGGAAGTTAAGATGGTAACAGCAGAGTATTAAACTAGGCATTAGACCCTTCTTAGCAGTGTCCTGCATGATTGCAACAGTCGCACTGCCATGAACCCAGCCTTTAACTCAGCCTTTTCTTCTGTTTTTATTGATGAGCTGCTTTTCTCTGAGGTAAGCTTAGTACATTCCCAGGTCATTAAATTCCAGTTCCTCTTAGTTATTCAAGCTTGCTCTTCCCAAATTAATTTATTAATTCAATGCATTACCAGTCAACAGTAACTGTTTTCAAAGAAATCGGCACACCAATATTAAACTTTATATGGACGATGTAAAGGGTAAAAAAATAGCTGAAAGAATTTTGAAATGTTTGGAACAGAAGATGAAAATGAAGATTTCAAAGCTAAAGATTTAAAAGTAAATTTTTAGAAGAAAATGTAGAATAATATATTCATCATGTTATGATATGCAGAATTTTTTAAATACGATTTTAAAAGCACAAACTATTAAGGAAAAGATTGATACATTTACCTGCCTCAATATTATTCCTTATATGACAAAAACACAAAAGCAAAAACAAAAACACCACCCACCCTAAGCAAACCAGGAAGACCACACATATATTTGGAGAAGGCATCTCTAATTCATTTAACCAGTAGAAAATATTTCCCGAAATATATATATGATACATTTCTTATTTAAGTAAAAACAAGACAGAACAGAAAACCTAGTATTTTAAAGAGTCAAAGGATATGACCAGGCATTTCTTAGATGAGTAAATATAAACATTTCCTTACAAGAAATCTAAGAAGTACAAACAAAATCAACAATAAGAAGGCACTTCTTAAATATCAGTATATCAGAAATTTAAAAATTCTGACGACACTTTTTGGCAAGCAGGTGGAGAAATAAGTAGTGTTATATAGTGCTGTGATGATCAATATAGCAATACTTTGCATAAATGAAAAATTGATTATTCTACAATGCAGCAATTCCACTTTCACATATCTATCCAGAACATACACTTAGATTTGTACAAGGTGTCATGTGTAAGAATGTTCACTGAAGCAAAAACAAGTGAAAGCAAGCTAATCAAACTGCCCTAAGTATAGAAATGAAAAACCTGCCTTTTTTAAATAAATGGAATACTATACCATTGCAAAAATGAAAGAAGTAGACTACAAATGTAAATACATATACATTTCAGAAAGGTAATTATGTGTGAAAAAGTGGTAGTTGCAAAAGAAGTAGAGTAATATACTATTTATGTTTTTTTTTAAAACAATTGGTATGTGTGTGTGGTCGGGGGGATGCGGTGCGTGCCTGACCCAGTCAGAAAAGCATGAGACTCTTGGTCTTGGGGTTGTGAGTTCAAGCCCCATGTTGGGTAGGGAGATTACTTAAAAAAATCGTAAAATAAAAATAATTGGATGAATTATTTGTGTAAAAATCATATATAGCAATATACAACATCATAAGTGAAAAGTATTCACCCCAACTTCATGATATTTAACTACTTCTTAAGAGGAAGAGAGACTGTGGATTGGACTGGAAAATAAATTTGGGTCCTTACTGATTTTGAGTGGTAAATGCTGTCCACAAAGCATGAATAGAACAAGTATCAGGAGAAATGTTTCAAGATAGAAAACAGCCCCCTAACCCATGTGCCATCAATGTTAATAGTCACCGAAGATTATTTCCATGCTTAGTGACATGTAGGTAACGATGCCTGAAATATTACACTAAAGCAAATTCATATCAGTTGTCATCCATTTTTATGAAAGGAAAAGGTACATTTCCTGACTTTAAGATAAACATGAAAAATCTAGATTGATCTTGTCACTTATGCATATCATTACTTAAATTTTTGGGAGAGAATGAAAACCAAGTTTTGTCATACTTTCATTGTTTACTCTGACTTTGGTTTTAATGAATGTCACCTGGATTCTGAATGACTTGAACATCAAAAGAGAGAAAAACGACTATTGTCAAAAAAGTGGAAATAGATACTCTTCTCAGTCCAGGTGGGTTTTTGGCAGAGACCCCACTTTCTAAACTTCCAAATGAATAACTAATATATTGATCTCACACAATCCTAATAGAACTCAGAAAAAAAATCATGCCATGAAAATACCGTTTCCTGAATTGGTTTTGCTTTTAATGGAACTGAATTTACAAGTACAGTACTTCTAATTAGCCTTGCTTTTCTGTGTGTGCAAAATTGACAACACCTGTTTATCATTATGTTTCCATGGGGATATAAGGGCTATGGTTTTGTGATTGCTCATTACACGTTAAGGTACCAATTAATGAACCTTATTCTGCTTACTTTCTAGAATACCTCTCTAGCCTGAAACAAAACTCAATTTAAACTTATATTTTCCTTGTTTCTTCTTTTAATTCTACTCATTAAATTTTGAGAATGCTATTGCCTGCATTGACATTTTAATATTATTCTTCTGCTTCCTTTTGCCCCTCAAACATTTTCCCCAAAGTCAGAACCTTTCTTCAAGTCTTCTGCTAAATCCCTCTGCAATTATGACTTTGTCCTACCAAAACCACATGGTTAATTCTTTAAACTTATATTTTCCTTGTTTCTTCTTTTAATTCTACTCATTAAATTTTGAGAATTCTATTGCCTGCATTGACATTTTAATATTATTCTTCTGCTTCCTTTTGCCCCTCAAACATTTTCCCCAAAGTCAGAACCTTTCTTCACGTCTTCTGCTAAATCCCTCTGCAATTATGACTTTGTCCTACCAAAACCACATGGTTAATTCAGCCAAAATTTGTCAACAACAAAAAAATTGAGATAGTTTGTGCCATTATATGGCCAAAAGCTTTGTCATATGCCTGAATATTACCCCTGACCCCTTTGATCAAAAATGCACTAAAATGTAAGTTCCAAGAAAGCAGCAATGTTTATCTGGTTTGTTCATTGCTATAGTCCCGGTAGTGGCATGTAATAGGTGGTCAATAAATAACTGATAAATGGATTATTCAGAAAACACTTCGGTTTGTATTATGGTGAAGAATAAAGCAGCAAGGCATTAATGATCACCATATGTTAAATATTAAAAGTTATTAATCAACTTAGCACATTATCACATAAGATATTTTCTGTCTTACTTAGACAAATATACTTCACAAAGAGGAAGTTTTAAAATATGTTATAAAGCTGTAATTTTTATAGTGCTGATAGTTGGCAAAATACCAAGGCATATCAATTGACTTTATATTGTGCATATTTGGGTATTTGGTTAATTGGCCAGGGATGGTAACAAACTAAATACATACACAATCCATAAGTACTTATATATTTATTCCATACCACTGATCTTTCTTGCCTTCATTTCACCAAAATTAATAATTATGTTATAATCAACATATTGACAGTTTTGTCTACTTTAAGTATATTCAATTTCAAATATTTTGTCAAATGTAAATTAAATGTAAACATTTAAAAATTTATTTTCAAAAAGTTTTTTCTTCTAGAGTATTGAATATTATTTATTAAAATATATGTGCAAATTGAAAATTTTTCATGAATATCAAAATTTAAAATAACAATTTGCATGACTGAAATTTTAATAGGATTTTTTGAAAATACGACAACCTTACTAAATGTTTAAAAATAAATTGTCAGCAGTTCTGCTTTTTTGGAGTTCATCTAGTTGCCAACAAAAATATTATTATTATACTTCACATTACATACTACATAATAACAAATTTCATACTTATATGTATTATTTAACATCCCAGACCCTTCCTCACACTCCATGTGCAACTGGGCAAATACCCCACGAATCTGTGTGTTCCTCCAGAAACGGGCTTTGGAATCAAATGAGAGGCCAGAGAAGCCAGTACTGCTGTGAAAATAATACATTCTGAGATCTATTCCATTCCTGCTACCTGAGACAAAGGATTTAACAAAGTAATTATTTTTTATTTGGTATCTTAGCTGAGCACATCTGCCACTAAAATTCTCTCTGTGTGCAGGAGCAGAAAAATGGGATAGCTTACAATTGGAGAAGTCGGCAGATAATACTTTGATTAAATGATCAACGTGAACATCCATCATCAGTAATGAGACAAACCAAATCATGTGCCCCCTGATGGAATAAAATGAGAACAAAATAGCCTCACTTATGTAATAGTCCAAGAAGAAATGCATAACCTAAATTAATTATGAGGAAATACGAGATAAACCTAATTAAGGACATTCTAAACTTGCCTGTAAATCTCCAAGTGTCAATAAAAAGCTGTGGCATGAAAAATGCCTTATATCTTCATTTATGTGCTAATATGAAATTAACTCTAAGATATATATTTTAATTTTTTTAAAATAGTTGGGGAACTGTACTTCAATTTTGAAAAAAAGTTATATACATATATAAATAATTTCTAGAATGACAAAGAAACAGTTAATAGTGGCCACCTCTGAAGTGGAATCAGGTGTAGAGAGAAAGATGTTTATTTTCTACTTCTACTTCCCACTTTTCTGTACTGTATGATTTATATTTAAACTGAACAGACATTTATTTTTTTTAATTTTTAATAATTTTTAAAATTTCCGACTATTGTAAATTTTGTTTTTGAGTCTTAGAAAATGGAAACTATTCTTAGGAAAAAAATATATTGTTTTAAACTTAGTCAACACAAGACTGATCATGGGTCATGGTACCTGAGGTGTCATTCTGTCCTTAATTATTAACTAGCTATGGATGTTAGGCAAAGGCACTTCAATTCTTGTAGATTTATTCATCTTTATAGATGAGATTTAGAGGTGAAAATTCTTGTAATTATAACCTTAAATACTCTTAAGAATATATTAAGACATTTAACATGTTGTCAACAGAGGGCAGTAATCAACCACAAATAGTCCCATGTTTTCCATGAGCAAGAAATAAATCCTGTTCATACAATTTGAAGGAAGATAGTATTCAGAGTACCACCATTTTCTTTGCTATTTCTGAAATTTTTGATTATATTCCAATTTTCTCCCATTCAAATAAATACTCTAAACAGACACTGTTTTTCCCCAACGAACTTCAGTCTAACTTCAGTTAGGAAGATAATACACTTGGGCTCAGGTAGTGATCTCATGTTTCATGGCTGTGAGCTCTGTGTTGGGCTCTGTGCCTCCTTCAGAATTTGTGTCTCCCTCTCTCTCTGCCTCTCCCCTGCTTGGGTTCTGTCTCTCTCTCTCTCTCTCAAAAATGATTTAAAAAAACATTAAAAAATTTTTTAAAAAAGGAAAATGCGACACAAAAGATAAAAGAGGGAAGAATATAAAGTGAGTTTCATGATGATAAAGGAAGGCTTTATCTGATGGGAATCAGAATGTCATTTACTCTGTCTTCTAATCATTTGTGTGGTGTGTGTCAAACAGTAGTGCCCACTGGAAAGATCACAAAGGATTAGTACAGATTTGGATTTTAAACTATTCTAGGCTACTTACTGTCTGTAAGTGTTAAACTCTGGCCAATTGAATGATACTTTACAAAGCTCATATTCCTTCAAATCCAAAATAATACCACTTTAGAGGATTGTTTAAGGATTAAAATAATTATTTATAAAAGGTATAGGAAAATACTATATATATATATGTATATATAGTATATATACATATATATACATATATAGTTGCTCAATGTTTATTAATATCATAATCATTATTATTGTTGCTATTATATTATCACACAGATCTCCTTGTTTTAGTACAACTTAGTCTGATAGGGGAAATATTGGATTTTATCCTTAAACATATATATGTATATACAAATAAATATATATAAATATGCATTGTAAAACCTTGGGTTGCAAGTTACTTGTCCTGTGAGTGTTCCACAAGACAAGTAAACATTTCTAATAAATTTTAACTTAATAAACAAGCGATTTCTTGCAATAGGAGCGGTACATAACACTGAATGTCACATGATCACAACTGAGCCAATAGTTCTTGAAATTCTCTTTGATATACAAGTCCTTAGATTACAAACATGTTTCTGGAATGAATTATGCTTGCAAACCAAGGGTTTACTGTGTGTGTGTGTATGTATTCCTTTAACATGTATATATTCCTTTAACAAATAATAACTAATATTTTGTTTTTATGAACCAAATTTTAGAAATTTGGTGCATGTTTTAATAATTAAAAATAAACATCAGTTTACCTTTAACCTCAATTTAAACCTTTTAAGAGAGAAAAATCTGGGATACTGGATGAGAACATTTTTTTGTTTATAATTCAAAAAAAATAGATACATTAAAAATGTAAAAAATGATTAAAGAATATAAATAGCATTTCACAAAAGAAAAAAGAAAAAGTGATGGGGTGCCTAGGTGGCTCAGTTGGTTAAGCATTTAACTCTTGGTTTCTGCTCAAGTCATGATCTCACAGTTCGTGGGTTCTAGTGCCATGTCTCCCTCTCTCAAAAATAAAGAAATAAACATTTAAGAAAAAAGAAAAATATTTAATAAGAAAATGAACATTCAACTTCACTGTTACTCAATAGACTGAAAATTAAAATTTTTGAATGGTTTGCCTATATAACAGAAAAAAATGTTTTAAAGGTAATTTTGAGGCTAGTATCCAAAATCTACAAGGAACTCACTGAACTCCACACCCGAAAAATGAATAATCCAGTGAAGAAATGGGCAGAAGACATGAAGAGACACTTCTCCAAAGAGGACA